>CM062297.1:287208560-287808560 GCA_031216915.1 Pictodentalium vernedei | reverse complement strand
AGTATGTGGAGATCCTTTCACCCATGCTGGTCTTAATCAACACACCAAATGACAACCAAATTCAAATGTCCACGACCAAGCTACAAGAGGAAATGTTTGTATGGACAGAGTTCTTGCACAATCCCGGTAAGTTGGAATAGTATGTCTAAGATACTGATTCATGGCTTACCAGTACATATTAATTTATTTTCTGGGGTTTAACAACACTTAATGACTATTCAATTAACAGCATTCCATTGTATCTTATTCCAATGTATCTTTAACAGGAAGAGTGCTGGAAGCCCTACTTTGACCTTTACAGTGAAGAGCAGATGCCACAGGTTTAAGTCTTCATATTCTGTAAATAGGCTTTACATTATGGTTGAAGAGAAATTATTTGGTCTGTATGGAATTGTATTGTTACAATTTATGTGAGAGTGGTGACAGGCACACTCCTATAAATTATAACAGGACAAAGACACATGAACAAATTTTGATGACCAAAAATAATTCAGCACTCTACCTGTCAACAGACACATTTATTTATTTATTGATGTTTAAGGTCCCATACTTATGAACAATGGTTAATCATGACCATGACAGATTTACAGGTGGAGGAAGCCAGAGTACTCAGAGAGAACCACTGAGCAACGACGAGCAGCTGTCAGCTCTTCTTCAACATCGTAACTCTGAACTCTGCACAGGCAAGGTTAGACTGGTTGGAGACATACGCACCATCGACGTGCAGTACACCTTAGTACAGTGTCAACGTGCCCCCGTGTAGGCAATCGAGGTTAAGTGCCTTGCAACAGACATATTATCTCTTTCCAATTTCTTTTCTTATTTTCAAAGCCTGGAAAAACTAATTTTTGAATTCCAGGACCTTTCCAGGATTCCATTACCTGCATGAACTTTTGTTTAACTAATGCAGAGGGTAGTGCAGTGGCTCAGTGGTTAGAGCATTGAACTTCAAACCAAAAGGACAAATGTTCAATCCTGATCAGCAGTAACTATGTTGTGTCCTTGGGCACAGGCCTGAAAATAATTTTCATTGCGCTTCCATACAAAATGTCAGACACCAAATGAATCATGTCTGTCATTTAAGAATGATATCTGATATACTACAAAATGGAGTTTGAGTATTCGAAATAATGTGTTTTGGGTGACATGTACCTTCATCATAAAACAGCTCAGAATTCATCCAACCATACCTTATTTGGCAGGACCCATTCCCCCCGCCGATCATACCATCAGCCAGAAAAGCTGGTGGTTAAAATGTTGAGTACAATGCTGTATTGTAACGACACTCGGGATCCTTTGTTTCCACGTAATATAGGCATAATTATGTTGTATACTATGCCTACTATTACTGACGACAACCTGATACTTTATAACCCCCAGACGAGAGGGAGGGGGAAACAAAGTTCAAATCCTAAACGTCGCCTATAAAATTTCAGACTCAAATTGGCGTGTTTGGTCCGAAATCACTGGCTTTTATTTTGAGCGAAAATTATGTACTTGTTTTGGAAGCTGTCATGTGTTTCAAATGAGTGTGCAGGCTGCTGTCAGTAGTTGTCTGAAACATGCCCACAACATATAGTTTTCACAGTGGTTAAATATCATCAGAAAGATACTGATTGAACACTGCCACTTTCGAGCGGTGCACAATTCATTGTGAAAGAACACTGCCACTTTCGAGCGTGCACAACTCATTGTGAAAAACGGGTTTTCAGAAATTAATGAGAAAGTGGTAATTAAAAATAAAACATAATTACAACTCTGGTATTTGAGAATTATATAACAAGATAACCAGGGATATGATTTATGACTTATTGGTTCAATAAAACATGCTCATTTATCATTTCATCATGCCCGGCAACATGTGAAGTTATGACTTTCAGTGTAAAATCAATTTTTCGAATGTTGCCAAGGGAGGCAACTATTTTGTTATTCATATTTCGCTGTGTAAATTTTATCTGGTCTTCATATTATGAATTTTTTTATTGAGTTTGTGTGAAGCTATATTTTTTTTTATTCGTAAAAAATGTACAAATTTAAAACAAGAGGCCCCAGGGGGCCTGAGGGCACTCACCTGAAATGGTAGCCTAAATATCAATCCAGAGAATTGATTTCAACAAGTTGCATCTGCTCCGCCTAACAAAAGCTTATACCAAACATCCAAAGATTCTGACCAGTGGATCTAAAAAAAAACGATTTTTAAAGAATATTCCTCATATTGAACTAAGTTATAATTCGGGCTCCCACAGGGAGCCCATATATAAACTCAGGGACTTGGCTTTAACAAACTTGAATCTCACACCCCTAAGGATGCTGCACACCAAATATCAAAACATTCCGACTGCTGGATCTGAAGAAGAAGATTTTTAAAGAAAATTCCTCATTTTGAACTAAGTTTCAATTCGAGCTCCCCCAATGAGCCCAAATATGGACCTAGGGACATGGCTTGAACAAACTTGAATCTTACCCCCATAAGGATGCTGCATAAAAAATATCAAAAGCAATCATCTGCTGGATCTGAAGAAGATTTTTAAAGAAAATTACTCATTTTGAACTAAGTTATAATTCAGGCTCCCACCCTGAGCCCAAATATGAACCCAGGGACTTGGCTTGAACAAAATTGAATCTCCCCCCCCCCCCCCCCCCACCCCTCCCCCTAAGCATGGTGCATACCCAATATCAAAAGATTCTGCCTGCTGGGTCTTGAGAAGAAGATTTTCAAAGAAATTTAGGAGAGGTGGTGGTGTAGGCCTTCTGCATAACATATACTGAGCCCAAATATAAACCCAGGGGGCCAATTTGAACAAACTTGAATCAGATCCACCCCACAATGTTGCATACCAAATATCAAAAGATTCTGTCTGCTGAATCTGGAGAAGAAGATTTTTAAAGAAATTTGCCTGAAATACGCTAAGTTCGAATTCAGGCTTCTATGGTGAGCCCAAATAACAACCCAGGGGGCCAATTTGAACAAACTTGAATCAGATCCACCCCACAATATTGCATACCAAATATCAAAAGATTCTGCCTGCTGGATCTGGAGAAGAAGATTTTTAAAGAAATTTGCCTGAAATGCACTAAGTTCGAATTCGTGCTTCTATAGTGAGCCCAAATATGAATCCAGGGGGCCGATTTGAACAAACTTGAATCAGATCCACCCCACAATGTTGCATACCAAATATCAAAAGATTTTGCCTGCTGGATCTGGAGAAGATTTTTTAAGAAATTTGCCTGAAATGCACTAAGTTTGAAATCGGGCTCCTATACTGAGCCCAAATATGAACCCAGGGGGCCAATTTGAACAAACTTGAATCAGAACCACCCTACAATGTTGCATACCAAATATCAAAAGATTCTGCCTGCTGGATCTGGAAAAGAAGATTTTTTAATGTTTTTCCCATTGTTAAAAAGTGCGGAATCAGCACTTTTTCAAAGTCCCGAAACTGGACCCTATGATAAAACCGATGGCAATGTTTTTTTACCAATCCTTTCTGTTGGTCCTAAGGAAGATTCGCACCAAATAAAAATTCTCGGTGCCATGCAGTTTTTGGAGATATGGGCGTTTTAATTTTTTTCTATTTTTAGCTCCTGCGGTTCCCACGGGGCTGCAGGGAAAATTTTTGGGGGCATAAATCAAGTACTTATAACCCAATAATTCCTCATATTAAATTTGGTTCAAATCGGCCTCTGGGTTCAGAAAATAGAAATTTGGGGAGGGGCAAAAATTCTTGCCCCTCTCAGAACAAAGGTAAATATTGCCCCTCAAACTTCTCTTGAACAAACTTGAGTCTACACCTCAAATGGAAGCTGCATACCAAATATCAAGTCTCTGCTATGGCTGGTTTATGAGAAGAAGATTTTTTAAAATTTTGTGCATTTTGGCCCCACCCCACTCCACAATATGAGCAGAAATCCAATTTGAAGAAAAACCGAAATGCCCCTATATAACCACTACTTACATGAAATTTAATTAAAATGTGGCCAGTGGTTTAGGAGAAAGAGGCTCAAACACCACCTTCACGCAGGACGATAGACGACAGATGACGGACGAAGAGTGATAAGAAAAGCTCACCCTGACTTTCAGTCAAGTGAGCTAAAAACAGCTATTTTTAAACAGACTATCTTTGTCTGTTTTCAAGGGGGTGGTTTGCAGTGCTGATTAACATACTTACAAAGCACCCCCTGGGCTTCTACACGAGTCAGTACGGTAATTGCACGTGCATGGCATCACACGTCCGAATCATGGTTCTTTTCTAATATTACCGCGAGCGGTTGTAAACAAAGCTCAGTCACTGTTAGGATTCGTGGATTTTGTGTTGTTTTGGGTTTGTATTTTTATGAAACCTCCGACCAGATGTAGTATTGTGTGTCACGTGGGAATTTAGAGAATTGTAGAAGGAAAAAATACATATTTTCCACATCAATTATTCAGCATTTTAGCGACCAGAATGCCCCCAGAGAGCACCTGAAAATCAAAATTTTCTTGGGGGGAGAACCCCCTCCCCCCCTCAAAGCCCCCTCTATATGCACGTGCCTTTTGCACGTGCAGCGGACGCCTTCGGCGTCTGAGTTTCACTTTCTTTAAACTACCGGACCCACAAATTTTCCCCTAGCGGAAACCCTGATTTATCATATGACTCGTCCGTTTTGTTCACTTTAAAACATTTGATATTTTGTTTTTATATTAATCAGTGATAAATAAAGCCTTCCATCAATTTCATTGGTCCATTCCAAAACTAGACAATTTGATTGGCTGAACAAACTAAAACTGGGCCACATTTTCATAATTTGCATAATTAGAGTTGGGAGCTTTCGTTGGTCAATTTCAAAACTGGACAATTTGATTGGCTAAACAAAATACAACTGGGTGACATTTGCATAATTTCAGTAGGCAGAATTTACGTTATCCATCCTATTTAAGGCGGGTTATATTGTATTAATCTTTTACCTGCAAGAAAAACGCCATTCATTTTTTTTAATATTTTCACTTTTTGCTTCCAAAACATAGGTTATGACCCTTCATTGGAACGAGCTCAATGAGCTCGTTCCAATGAGGGGTCATAACCTATGTTTTGGAAGCAAAAAATGAAAATGTTTAGTTATACGAGGATGTTTTTTCCAAGTGCCATCTGCAACTCAAGTTAGGTGATGGGTTAAAAAGTCATACTAAGTGGCTAATTTATGCATGTGTGTGTCATAGGATAAATAGAATATGAAATGAGTGTTTTTCTCATATAATATTTATGGAACTCGTCCGAATTTTCTGTTTGGGCTCACCAGAGGCTCACCAAAACAGAACATTCTTAAGACTCGTTTCATAAATATTATATGAGAAAAACACTCATTCCATATCCTCTATATATGTATTATGTATACTAAGGCATACTGCACGTCGATGGTGCACTTGCTTTCAACCACTGCTAACTCTGCATGTGTAAACTTGTCAGACAAAATGTGATCCTGGCTGTTGAAAGCGCAGTTGGATCCTAATAAAAAAAAAATGCTGAGATTGGCTTTTCAAATGGAAGAAGTTGACAAGATGGAATATTTTGGGGTTTGAAAGACCTGGACAAATGCATGTCAGGAAATGAATGTTTTAATCCTATTTGTCACAATACATGAGACGAGAAATTAATATTCACAGCTAGACTTGACAGAAAGCTGCTTTATAATATAACAACTTCCTTGAACCTCATGATAAAAAAATGAGTATGTCACATTACATACACCCACGTACATTTGGCATTTTGCACTTGATACAGCTGCTGATATAAGGGTAAATACCAGGGACCAAGCAAGTAAGTAGCCAATGTGTATTTGACTCCTAAAATTCTGATTTAGCTCCTGAATCTTAAATATAGGCTTCTAAGGTGACTCAGTATCCGTAAGACCCCCATTTCCTACATTGTTCACTTAGGCAGCCTAAACTTAACTAGGGACTATAGTGAAAATTAATGGTTATTGTGGTGTAATGAAAATATTTTTTAAGCATTTGAGAAACAACTTTAATTGTGCCAAAAAAATATTGCAATTCAATGTAGAAATGCATGTTCTACACAGCTGAAAGCTTCCAACATGAAGATCATTATCAAAATGTAATATAACTACAGTTAAATGATAAGAGTGCTTAGGGCTTTAAACTGGCGTTAAGGTACAGCAACTTAAAGGCAACGTGTTCTGTAAATGTCTTTCATATTATCGTTGAAGTGCAATTATATCATTTTTTTTTTATTATTAGGGTTTAACGACACATTAACTGCCAAGGTCATCTCATGTCGGTGACAGTTTTATGGATGGAGAAAGCCGAGTACCCGGAGAGAACCACCGAGCAACGACGAGCAGCTGTCAGCTCTCTAATATTGTAACTCTGAACTCTGCACCATGGCAGAGGCAGGATTAGATTGGTTGAAGACATGCGCACCATCGACGTGCAGTACGTCTTAATACACAGCGGCATCGTGTCCCTGTGTAGGCAATCGGGGTTAAGTGCCTTGCCTAAGGACACAACGCGGGAGCACGAATCAGTCACTGAAAAGGTCACCCACCCAACTACTAACCGCGCTCGACGTTGCTTAACTTCGGTGATCTGACGAGAACCGGTCACCGCAACGCCACCTCGCCCCAAAATTATATCATCTGTGTGGGTTTGCCTTGTTACAACATATAGGCACTCTTCCATAAATTGTAACAAGGCAAAACACAAGAACACATTTTGACAGTCAACAATAATTTAGAACTCTTCCCATTAACTATGTGCATGCTGCTGGCTGATATTCCTGCCCAGCACAGGGTTTCTCGTCACTGATATAACAGGGTTCTGCTAGACCGGCTGCGGGTCCTTCGGCCGGACCCATTCCCCCACCAATCATACTATGATCAGTCAGGAAAGCTGGTGGTTAAAATGTCGAGTACAATGCTGTATCGTAACGAAACTCAGGATCCTTTGTTTCCACGTAATATAGGCATAATTATGTTGTATACTATGCCTACTATTACTGGCGACAATCTGATACTTTATAACCCCCAGACGAGAGGGGGAAATAAAGTTCAAATCCTAAACGTCGCCTATAAACTTTCAGACTCAAATTGTCGTGTTTGGTCCGAAATCACTGGCTTTTATTTCGAGCGATAAATGATGTAATTGCATGTGCATGACGTCACACATCCGCATCATGGTTCTTTTCGAATATTACCGTGAGCGGTTGTAAACAAAGCTCAGTCACTGTCAGGATTTGTGGATTTTGTGTTGTTTTGGGTTCTTATTTTAGGGAAACCTCCGACCAGATGTAGTATTGTGTGTCCTGTGGGAATTTAGAGAATTGATGGAGGAAAAAATACATATTTTCCACTTCAATTATTCAGCATTTTAGCGACCAGAATGCCCCCAGAGAGCACCTAAAAATCAAAATTTTCCCAGACCCCACTCTATACGCACGTGCAAAGGCACGTGCGGCAGACGCCTTCAGCATCTGAGTTTCACTTTCTTTCAACTACCGGACCCACAAATTTTCACCTAGTGGAAACCCTGGATATAAGTAGAAGTTGGGCATAGTTAAACATATTTCCCCCTGTAAATTGAATTGATTTTTTCACCAACGATTTCTATTTATATTTAGATTAATTTACTCAGCGGGTTAATAGTTAATAAGTAAATCTGGCTTCTAGATTTCAAAACTAACGTCTAAGTCTGCCTCTTATTAGCTCATCTTGACAAAGTCAAGCTGAGCTAATCTCATCGCTTGCCATCCGTCGTCAGTCGTCCGTCAACACCATGTTTTGGTCTTCTCCTCCAAAGCCACTGGGCCAATTCAAGTGAAAGTTTGTGTGAGTGATGGTCCCAAAGGGGCATTTCATTTTTGTTCAACTCAGCATGCCCAGCCCCATAGGGAGGGAGTGGGGGAAAATGCTCCAAAATATTTTTAAAATGTTCTTCTCAAGAACCAGTGTGTACAATGACTTGATATTTGCTATGGAGCTTCCATATGAGGTGTAGAATCAAGTTTGTTCAAACGAAGTTCGTGAAGTAATATTTGGCTTTGTAATAGGAGGGGTAAGATTTTTGGCCCCGCCCAAAATTTCTATTTTCTGAACCGATGGTCCGGTATGAACCAAATTTGGTTTGTGGCAGTATTGGGTCATAAGTACTTGACCCATGCAAAAAAAAAAAAATTCCCACATTCCCATGGGAACCCTGGGAGCTAAAAATAGAAATATTTTCAAACGCCCGTATTTCCCAAACCCCACGGAACAGAGATGCGAATATTTGGTATGAAGTATCCTTATGACCAGTAGAATTGAATGGTAAAAAAAAATTGCCATCGGTTATGTTAGGGTGTTCTGTAATGGGCATCGAAAAAATGCTGAGTCAGCATATTTGCAAAAATTTTTAAAAATCTTTTCTCCAGAACCAAGCATCAGAATCTTTTGATATTTGGTATACCGCATTCATAGGGGGGTCAGATAAAAGTTTGTTGAAATAAAGCTCATTGGTTCATATTTGGGCTCTCTACAGGAGCCCGAAGTTTTAACATAGGGTAATATGGGGAATATTCTTTAAAAATCTTCTTCTTCAGAACCACCAGTCAGAATCTTTTAATATTTGGTATACATCATTGTTATGAGGGTCAGATTCTAGATTGTTCAAACCAAGTCCCTAGGTTAATATTTGGGCTTCCCATGGAAGCCCAAATTTTATCTTTGTTCAATATGGAGGTCTAATTTAAAAAAAACCTTCTTCTTCAGATCCATCAGTCAGAATGCCTTGATATTTGGTATGCAACATCTCTATGGGGGTCAGATTCAAGTTTGTTCAAATCAGATCCCTAGGTATATTTGGGCTCACTATGGTAGCCCAAATTTTTACTTAGTGCAATATGAGAAAATTTCTTTAAAAATCTTCTTCTTCAGATCCACCAGTCGGAATGCTTTTATATTTGGTATACAACATCTCTAAGGGGGGGGGGGGGGGGGGGGGGGGGGGGGGTCAGATTCCAGGTTGTTCAATTCGAGTGCCTAGGTTAATATTTGGGCTCCATATGGGAACATGAAATTTAACTTAGTACAATATGAGGGAATTTCTTCAAAAATCTTCTTCTTCAGATTCACTTGTCAGAATGCTTTCACATTTGGTATAAAAACATCTCTAGGGGGGTCAGATTCAAGTTTGTTCAAATCGGATCCATAGGTCAATATTTGGGTTCGCTATGGTAGCCCAAATTTGAACTTAGTGCAATTCGAAGAAATTTCTTTACAATTTCTCTTCTTCAGATCCAACGGTCAGAATGCTTTCATATTCGGTACACAACATCTCTAGGGAAGTCAGATTTAACTGTGTTCAAAGCAAGAGCCTGGGTTAATATTTGGGCTCTCTATGGGAGCCGGAATTGTCCATTTTGCTGAAGAATTAAAAATTTTGTATTCAGTACCCTCTAGAGGTACTAAGATTAATCCACATAGGTTGTATCAAGGGGCTTCATAGGGGGAGCTCTACATTTTACTTATGATCAACTGAAGAAAAGGCATGATGCCTAGATTATTTTTGTCACTCCTGAGGGACTCAAGGGTTGACAGTGTAGCCTATGGAGATGGCTTGCTTAATGTAGACTCATTCTTGGACTCTGTTTAAATTGTGTTCTGTACAAGATGAGCGCTTCAGGCCCCGTGGGGCCTCTTGTTTTTAAATACTCAGGTCGGTCCCTCGTAAATACTGTTGTGATAGAGCTCTGTCAAACAAGATTGATTTGGTTCAATTCCAAGTTGCATTATGGGAAAAATTTGCTTCTTGAAATTTTTGTTTCGACATTAATATTTATTTATTTATTGGTGTTTATGGTCACTTTCAGCATCTGTGGCTATCTCATGAGCACAACATAGGTATGAAGTCAAAGTTTAGCCAATCGTTGATACCTATGCTGCCCACTTTACAGGACATCCAGACCATGCGTTTTTCACCAGGTCCTACTTTACCATTGGTCTAAAGCAGAGTGTTTTTACCATAGAAACAGACTTTGCTGCACTTTCCTTGGGTTCCCACAGGGGATTCAACATCAGTGTGCAGAGAGTTAAAAAAAAAAACAATTCTTGAATAAGTTAATTAATTTTTGTCTCAAAAACATAGCATATGACCCCTTGTTTGATGAGCTCACTGAAATCACTCCAATGAGTGGGGTCAACATAAGCTATGTTTTTTTATTTATGACAAAGACAAGAAACAAGGGGTACAGATATTGAGTTTTTGGTGCCCATATGGGTTTTCAAACTCTATTTGATCATACACCAAATATCAATCAAATTAGTTGATGTTTGTTTAAGTAATCACATTATTGGGCACAATATTTATGAAAATTAAGTTTTGAGAAAAGTCTGACCACACTAGTTTTTGAATGAAATAAAGATATGTTTGAAGAAAGACTTGTATACTAATTTATATCAATAAAATTGGTTGACGTTTATTTTAGTGACAGCACTTATAGTCTAATAAGCATGAAATTCATAAAAATCAACTAATTAAAAGAGCCATAATTCTAACAAAAAGTAAGATCACACTGGTTTTCGAACATGATATTGTTGTTTATTAAATTACTACCACAAATAGCCTCTCAACACCACTGTAGACTGCACATCAAATCCAGGTCTCTGGAAAACAAGAGTGGCAAGTTTTTAAGATCGTTATCATGCCTGTCTTAAACGAGGTGAATGGACTATTTCTGCCAGTGACCAAAAAATAAATCGGTAAATTCCAGAAATACATTTGGGAATTCAGTAATGAGTTCGATCGATCTTGAGCAGTATATTAATACTGTATGAGAAAACACTGCTGCGCATTTCACAACATGCGATTGAAAGAGAAATGAGAACCGGTTACAATATTACAGTGAATCGAACATACTCGATTTTTTGTTGATATTGCATCTGCACCACCCCCCCCCCACCCCCAATTTAAGATTGACAGCGATTCCAATTGAAATTCAAGTCCTGTCTCCATTGTTTTGACTTTCCAGTTTCATGTTCGACATGAACGTTCAATGTTCGATATTACATGTATTATGTGTTTGGAATTCCCCAATTCCATAAATTGCTAATGGTTATTTGGCTAATATACTTCTTGTTGTATTTGATTTTTCAGGTGTTGTGATCAGTTTAAACTCGAGGTGTGACTGCCCCAGATGGGCCTGTCTATACCCCCTGCAGATCCCAATGCTATGATTATTCTAAGATGAAGAGGGGCACAACTCTGGTAAAAAAAAGTCTGATCAAAACTGTAATCGCTGGTGCACAGGTTCCCATGGTAGTGAACATCCATACAGAGTTTCAAAGGAATCGACCCATAAACATCCAAGAAAATCTCTGGACAAAACTGAGGCATTCTAAGACAAAAAAGGAGCATAACTCTGGCAAAAAAAAGTCTGATCAAAATTATAATCCCTGGTGCTCAGGTTCACATGACAGTGAACATCCATACCATGTTTCAAAGGAATTGACCCATAAATATGCGAGAAAATCTCAAGAAAAATTAATTATTCTGAGACTAAAAGGGGCATAACTCTGGCAAAAAAGTTCAATCAAACCTATAATCACTGGTGCACAGGTTCCCATAGTAGTGAACATCCACACCAAATTTCAAAGGAATCGACCCTTAAACATCTGAGAAAATCTCTGGACGAAATCCAGGCATTCTACGATGAAAAGGGGCATAACTCTGGCAAAACATATCTGATCAAAACTATAATCACTGATGCACAGGTTCCCATGGTAGTGAACATAATACCAAGTTTCAAGTGAACCACCCCATAAACATTTGAGAAAATCTCTGGACAAAATTAATTATTCCAAGATGAAAAGGGACATAACTCTGGCAAAAAAAGCCGATCAAAACCATAATCGCTGATGTACAGGTTCTCATGGTAGTGAATATCAATACCAAGTTTCAAAGGAATCGACCCATAAACATCTAAGAAAATCTACGGACAAATTCTCGCATTCTAAGACGTGAAAACGGGGCATAACCCTAGCAAAAATAGTCCAACTACAATTGCAGGTGCATAGGTTCCCATGGTGGTGAACATTCATACCAAATATCGATGACAATGGTCCATAAACGTCTGAGAAAATCTTCAGACAAAATTATGTCTACGGACGGACGGATGGACAAGGTGATTCTAGTATACCCTCCCACAACTCATTGCGGGGGGCATAAAAACTAATTGTGATATAATAAACAAATTACAAGAGTCAATTGATCTGTGTTGTTGAATTCTGTCTCGTTGACAAACTTGACGTCTGCAGCGTCTCATTTGATCTGGCCGATCTCATCTTATCAACTCGACAGAATGCAACAACACAGATCAACTGACTCTTGTGGTAATCTTATGTCTGATTGTTTGTTTATTTATTTTTTGTCATTTAACAACACATTCAACAGCCAGGGTCATATCATGTCAGAGAGTTATTATTATTATTATTATTTATTGGTGTTTAACCCCTAGCACTCTGGTAGGGTTACATAATATTCTCCAATTACTCTGTTTTTCTCTTGTTTAACTATGAATTTAACCAATGATATCTTGTTTGACAGAGCTCACTGAGCTCTGTCAAACAAGGAATGTTTGGTTAAATATCAGACTGCATTATGGAAATATTTGCTGGCGAATACTTTGCCATTTTGACATCAGAGTGCAGAGATTTAAGTCATATGCTTATGCACAATGGCTAATCATGACCATGACAGTTTTACGGGTGGAGGAAGCTGAGGTACCCGGAGAGAACCACCGACCAACGATGAGCAGCTGCCAGCTGCCCAACATCGTAACTCCGCACTGCAGTACAGACAGGGTTAGATTACTTGAAGACATGCATACCATCGACGTGCAGTATGCCTTAGTACATGGCGTCATTGTGCCCCCCATGCGAACCATCGGGGTTAAGTGCCTTGCGCAAGGACTTAACGCAGGAGACCGAATCGATCGCTCAGACGGTCACCCTTCCAAGGCCTAACCGGGTTCAACTTTTTCAGGTTTTTATATTATGAGGTAAGAGACTGAACACAGTTTAAAAACTATATGCAGTGTGCAAAATTTGAAAAATTACTCTAATCAACTGACCTTTCAGGTCGGTTGGAGATGGCTAACCGAACATTCGGCTATGTAAAAAGTCTTTGGAAACTGCTTTTTATCATTAACTGGTAGAGTGCTAGAAGCCACTATCAGGGCTTTAATATGAAGATCATGTACCCCAGCCTAAAAGTGTCATATTCTATGTATGTGCTTCATATTATCTTAGATGTGAAATAATTTTACTTAGTATATATGGGTTTGCCTTGTTATAATTTATGGGAGAGTGTCTTGGCACTCTCCCATAAATTGTAACTAGGCAAAGACATGTGAACAAATTTTGATGACCAAAAATAACTTGGCACTCTACCAGTTAACAAGTATTCATATATTACATGCAATTGAAATATATATAGCCTCTCAAAGCAAAAAAATAAAGACACAAGAAAGTCGGCTTAACTGGTAGAGTGCTAGAAGCCCATATTTAGGCTTTATTTGGATCTGCAGGTACCTGAAGTTAAAGGCATCATATTCTATAGATGTCCTTCATATTATCCTGCAAGAAAAAATACTTCATCTCCATCGATTTGCATTGTTACAATTTATGGAAGAGTGCCTATAGGCACTCTCCCATGAATTGTAACAAAACAAAAATGCGTGAACAAATCTTGAGGCTGAGGAAAAATTTAGCACACTACCAGTTAAGTGACTCAGACTTTACCATTCAGAATGCAACTTTTGGCTAACCAGCCATCCATTTGCGCGAATTTAAATTTGCATAACCACCACGCGAACGAAATGAGCATTCTCGTCAAGTTTTACACACCGATATGTTCAGGCAGGTTTCTAATGGGGGATGAATATCGGTCCTATTCTCAATGAGATTCGGCCATAGTTTTTCCCAATTTCAAACATTACCAAACCCAACTGATATTTGTTTGTTTGTTTGTTTTGCTTCAACAACTTTTAACAAACAGGTCACATCATGCTGGACAGTTTAACCCTTGACCGAACAAGAAAGGCAAATGACACTTTCAAATAAAACTAGAGGGCTACCACATCCACGGGGCAGCTGATCCCCCCCGAAAAAAGTGTGGTCATCATCCCGTATTTTGATATGTTTGCACCACATATCAAGTTTGGTTACAATCAAACTATCTTAAGGGAAGTTATCATCCGGAAACCAAAAATCATAAGATTTTCTAAGTTGAAAAGAGGCATAACTCTGGTAAAATTAATCAGGACAAACCCATTTTCGAACTTGACCCGTATTTTGATATGTTTGCACCACATATCAAGTTTGGTTACAACCAAACTATCTTAAGGGAAGTTATCATCTGGAAACCAAAAATCATAAGATTTTCTAAGTTGAAAAGGGGCATAACTCTGGTAAAATTAATCAGGACAAACCCATTTTCGAACTTGACCCGTATTTTGATATGTTTGCACCACATATCAAGTTTGGCTACAATCAAACTATCTTGAGGGAAGTTACCATCCGGAAACCAAAAATCATAAGATTTTCTAAATTAAAAAGGGGCATAACTCTGGTAATATTAATCAGGATGAACCCGGATTCGAACTTGACCTGTATTTTTATATGTTTAAGCCACATATCAAGTTTGGTTACAATCAAACTATTTCAAGGGAAGTTATCATCCAGAATCGAAATGTAAACGGACGGACGGACGGACAGACGGACAAAAAAAACGCGTGATGACTATATCCCCCGAAATTTTTTTCGGGGGGATAATTATGAAACAAGAGGCCTTGCAGGGCCTTAAGTGCTCAAATTGAACAGAACACAATATAAACAGAGTCCAAGAATTAGTACATTAAGCAAGCCATCTCCATATATATAGGCTACAGTCCCTCAGGAGTGACAAAAATAACCCGGGCATCACGGCTTTTCTTCAGGTGATTATAAAGTAAAATGTAGAGCTCCCCTATGAAGCCCCTTGATACAACCTGTGTGGATTAATCTTAGTTACACACCTCTAGAGGGTACTGAATACAAAATTTTTAATTCTTCAGCAAAATGGCCAATTCCGGCTCCCATAGGGAGCCCAAATATTAACCCAGGCTCTCGATTTGAACACAGTTGAATCTGACTTCCCTAGAGATGTTGTGTACCAAATATGAAAGCATTCTGACTGTTGGATCTGAAGAAGAGAAATTTTAAAGAAATTTCTTCATATTGCACTAAGTTAAAATTTGGGCTATCATAGCGAGCCCTGATTGAACAAACTTGAATCTGACCCCCTCTAGAGATGTTGTATACCAAATATGAAAGCATTCTGACTAGTGGATCTGAAGAAGAAGATTTTTGAAGAAATTCCCTCATATTGTACTAAGTTAAATTTCAGGTTCCCATATGGAGCCCAAATATTAACCCAGGCACTCGGAATGAACAAACTGGAATCTGCCCCCCGCCCCCCCCCCCCCCCCCCCCCCCCCCCCTGCTCCCCTCCCTAGAGATGTTGTATACCAAATATGAAAGCATTCCGACTGGTGGATCTGAAGAAGAAGATTTTTAAAGAAATTTCCTCATATTGCACTAAGTAAAAATTTGGGCTACCATAGCGAGCCCAAATATATACCTAGGGATCTGATTTGAACAAACTTGAATCTGACCCCCCTATATTGAACAAAGTTAAAATTTGGGCTTCTGTAGGAAGCCCAAATATTTACCTAGGGACTTGGTTTGAACAATCTTGAATCTGACTCTCATAACAATGATGTATACCAAACATTAAAAGATTCTGACTGGTGGTTCTGAAGAAGAAAATTTTTAAAGAATATTCCCCATATTACACTAAGTTAAAAATTTGGGCTTCTGTAGTGAGCCCAATTATGAACCAATGAGGTTTATTTCAACAACTTTGTAACTGACCCACCTGTGAATGCTGTATACCAAATATCAAAAGATTCTGATGATTGGTTCTGGAGAAAAGATTTTAAAAATTTTTTTGCAAATATGCTGACTCAGCATTTTTTCAATGCCCATTACAGAACACCCTAACATAACCAATGGCATTTTTTTTTTACCATTCATTTCTACTGGTCCTAAGGATACTTCATACCAAATAACAGCTCTCTGTTCCGTGTGGTTTGGGAAATATGGGCGTTTGAAAATATTTCTGTTTTTAGCTCCCAGGGTTCCCATGGGGATGTGGGAATTTTTTTTTTGCATGGGTCAAGTACTGTTGACCCAATAATACCACATACCAAATTTGGTTCATACCGGACCATCGGTTCAGAAAACAGAAATTTTGGGCGGGGCCAAAAATCTTACACCACCCATTACAAAGCCAATATTGCTTCACGAACTTCATTTGAACAAACTTGAAAGCTCCATAGCAAATATCAAGTCATTGTACACACTGGTTCTTGAGAAGAAGATTTTAAAAATATTTTGGAGCATTTTCCCCCACTCCCTCCCTATGGGGCTGGACATGTGGAGTTGAACAAAAATGCAATGCCCCTTTGGGACCATCACTCACACAAACTTTCACTTGAACTGGCCCAGTGGCTTTGGAGAAGAAGACCGAAACATGGTGTTGACGGACGGAGAGCGATGAGATCAGCTCAGCTTGACTTTGTCAAGATGAGCTAATAAGTAAATTTTTTTCATTTTTTGCATCAAATACATACCTTATGGTCCCACATTGGAATGAGCTTAACAAAAGCTCATTCCAATGCAGGGTCATAAGCAATGTTTTTGAGACAAGAATAAAAAAAATAATGAAAATTGGATGGCAATATTTGAGAATAGCACTGGCTGGTTTTGGTTGTTTCGTTGGGTAAAGGGTTAACAGCAGGCCTGAAAATAAGCAATCTGACATTTGCAGAATGAGGTCCCCAGAGGGTGAATTTGATAATGCTATCCCATAAAGTAGGCCAATTTATCATCTGGGAACCTCTTACTGTTTAGTTTTGAGACCCTGATTCAGATTGAGGTTCACAGAGGGTAAATTTAGTGATGCTACCCTGCACCACTAAATTCACCCTCTGGGGACCTCATTTTGCAGATGGCAGTCTGCTTATTTTATGACTTGGTTAACAGGTGGACAAAGCCGGACTGCACAGAGAGAAACACCATTCTCCACCAAGCAGCAGTGAGCAACTGTCAAACTAGCCAACTTACCAACCCTGTATGAGCAGAGTTACCAGTGGTTGAAGGCAAATGTACCATCAATGTACACTATGTCTTAGTACATTGCACCACACATGCAATCAGGAATCAAGATTAAGTGTCTTGCCCAAGGACAAAGTGCAGATGGTATGCATCAGGATTGAACCATCAACCTTCTGGTTTAAAGTCTAATGCTCTAAGCATTTACCAAATGCAGACGATATCACAATTTATTATTTTAAATACCATTTTTTAAAAATTTTTCAAAAACTTTCAACAAAACCATATCATGTGATCCCTCATATGAACGAGCTCAATGTGCTCGTTCCAAAGAGGGGTCACAGGATATGGTTTTGTTGAAATTTTTTGAAAATAATATCTTTTCAGCTGCTGAATAGCAGATTACGTGGGCGGATGTGGCCGCTTCATTGGGTAAATTTATTTATTGGTGTTTAAGGTCACATACTTATGCACAATGGCTAATCATGACCATGACAGTTTTATGGGTGGAGGAAGCCGAGTACCAGGAGAGAACCACCGAGCAGCTGCCAGCTCCCCAACATCGTAACTCCGCACTGCAGCACAGGCAGGGTTAAACTGGTTGAAGACATGCGCATCATCGACATGCAGTATGCCTTGGTACAATCGGGGTTAAGTGCCTTGTCCAAAGACACAACGCGGGAGTCCGAATCGATCACTCAGACGGTCACCCATCCGAGGACTAACCGGGCTCGACGTTGCTTAACTTCGGTGATCTGACAAAAAACGGTTACCGTGCCCCCCCCCCCCCACACTTCATTGGGTAAAGGGTTAACCAATGATTATTGGAAGAAAGCAAACTGAGAAGTTCAACCAGATCATGACCCAGTCGCAAAAAAAGGATCACCAGCAGATTTTTGTTCAGCTTTACAAGGCTTTTAACTGGTTGAGTGCTGGAAGCCATATTTAGGCTTCATTCTGAAGTGCAGGTACCATGACTCGAGGGCCTCATATTCTGTGATTATGATGCATATTATCTTTTAAGTGAAATAATTTGGTGTGCAAGGATTTGCTTTGCTACAATTTATGGGAGAGTGCCTGTATGCAAGGTGAATTAAGGCATGTGAATAAAATGTGATGTCTAAAAATAATTTAACACTCTCCAAGTTAACCATTTAGTCAATGCAGATGATATTAAAATTTATTATTTTAAATACCATTTTTTTAAAATTTTTCAAAAATTTCAACAAAACCATATCATGTGACCCCTCTTTGGAACCGACAAGCTTGTTCCAAAGAGGGGTCACATGATATGGTTTTGTTGAAATTTTTGGAAAAATAGTATTTTTTCTGCTGCTGAATTTACAATTGTACGTGGGCAGATGTTGCCTATTCGTTAGGTAAAGGGTTAACTGGTAAGTGCTAAATTATTTTTCAAAGCTGAATTGCAACATGAGTATTTTTTTCAAAGATCTAAGATTGTCAGGAAGAGTTAGCAAGATTTTTTATGTTTTAGAGACAAAAAATGAAAAAAAATAATGAAAATTAATTGGCAAGTTTTGAGAATAGCGCTGGCCGTTACGTTAGGTAAAGGCTTAAATAATATAATTATCGTTAATAATGAAAAGTAATAAGCAGAGTAATCGCTTGACTGGACTGGTTACATGAAATCTAAATTTTATAGTAAATTTCCTTTCTTATTATACGTACCACAATTGTTTACTACAGGCTTGCACTACAGTGGAAGTCCCTAACTCGGATAAAATACTCTCTATTTTTGTCTTTCCCAAGCAAGTTGGGAAAGAAAAGTGGTGCAAAAGCACCAATAAAAATAAGCCAAAACTGGGTCGAGTGCAACCGGCGCAGACCCAGTACGGGACGCTCTCTCCCAAGTACAACTCCACGACTTCCGTTGCCAGTGCGCATATACCGTCTCTAAAGACTCATTCTTTTTGAATCCGTAAACGTTAGAGTTATGTGATCAGCGGGGAGGAAAGATTCTTTACCCGTAAAGAAGACGGGAGGGCCTCCATGTAAACAATTGTGGTAGGTATAATAAGAAAGGAAATTTACTATAAAATTTAGATTTCTTATCAACCTACTCACAATTGTTTACTACAGGCTGAATAGACAAAAGGCTGGAGGGAATCGCATAACCAACCCCCACATAACCCTAGTGCACTGGAACCGTGAAGTAGAAGGAAGAGGTCCCGAGGCTTATCAACCATAATGTCGCAATCATTGGTAAAGGACAATGAAAAGAGACATATGAGCCTGTGTGACACACAGACAGAAAAAGGACAGTAACAGCACAAGGCTGAAACTGACCTTCAAGAAGCCTAATGGCTATGGCAGACAACAGCCTGAGCAGAAGAAAGAGGACCCAGGGCAAAAAGGTCCTCTGACTGCTCCTGCAACTGGCGTAAATAAAAGGTGGAGAAAGTAGAAGCATTTCTCCAGTAGGCTGCCTGCATAACATCCGACAACTTGACGGAGTTAGAATAAGCCCAAGAGGTAGACAGTGCCCACACCTCGTGGGCAGAAATACGATTGGTAATACAATCGCCAGCTGCTAAACGACTATAAGCCGTACGAATAGCAAGACAAATCCATCGAGAAATGGATTGAGGAGAGATCTTCTGTCGACCCGGAATGAGAGACAGAAAAAAAAACGTTTTCTGCCCTTCCGTATGAAGCGTGTCCGATCAAGATAAATGCGAATAGCACGGACCGGACAGAGCAAAGGGCGAGTACCCTCAACAGAGGGAAGAGCCCTGATACAGATAGGAGGAGGAGTAGTATCTGGTAACTGATTCTTAGCCAAAAAGGAGCAATCAGTGGTAAAAGTAACACTGTTGGGAGAGCTCCTAAAAAAGGCCGGGTCAACCGAGAGGGCGTGAAGCTCACTAACCCGTCTGGCCGAAGCAAATGCCATCAGAAAAGCCGTCTTATATGTGAGAAAATGCATATCCACCTGGGATAAAGGTTCGAACGGCGCCCCCCCCCCCCCCCCCAAGCAAAGCAGTACCCACGAAAGATTCCATCGTGGAGTAAGCTGCAAAGTCCGAGGCCTTTTCAAAGAAAAGTGCCGAACAAGCTTGGAGAGGTAAGGATTAGTGCCGATGCGACGCTTCCCCACATAAGAAAAAGTCTCTGAAAGCATAGACCTGTAACCCTTGATGGTAACAGGCTGGAGACCCCGAGAATCAAACAGATATACCAGAAACTCCGCAATCTGTGAAATCGAAGGATTGGCATAATCAACAGAGTGATCAGCACACCATCGACAGAAGACCTTCCATTTAGCTGCATAAGCTAAACCAGTGGAGTGCCTCCTTGAAGAAGAAATGCACTCCACTGCTCGTCTCAAAAAACCTCTACGGAGGAGACAGGACCTGACAAAAGATATGCGTGAAGGCACAATGAAGTCGGGTCGACGTGAAACCTCCTCGGGCAACCTTGACAAAGAAGGTCGCGACGTAGCGGGAGACGTGCCGGAACCGCCGCCATCAGCGAGCAGAGCTGATTGATCCACACCCGCTGAGGCGACAGGGGAGCGATCAGAATGATTCGACAACTGCAGGTTCGAATTTTGGCGAGAACCTGAGGAAGATTCGGAACCGACGGGAAGGCGTAGCCGACTAGACCGTTCCAATCGAGTGACAGAGCGTCCACGGCAAAAGCCAGAGGATCTGGACACGGGGACACGAAAGTGTCCACCTGATGGTTCCAACGAGTTGCAAAGAGGTCGATGTGGGGACGTCCCCAGAGATCGCAAAGCGACTGGAACACTGCCCTGTGAAGCATCCACTCGGTGGAAATAACCCTGCCCTGTTGGGACAGGGAGTCGGCTAGGACGTTCAGACGACCGGGAATGTGACGAACAACCACTCCGGCGTGAACATCCTGAGCGAGCAGTAAAAGATCCCGAGCTAACTCGTACATCGGAAGCGAGTGCGTGCCGCCCTGGTTCCGAATGTAAGCAACCACTGTCGAATTGTCGGATAGTAGAAGGACCTGGCGATTCGACAGGTGAGGGATCCACTGCCTGAAACTCAGAAGAAGAGCAAGAAGCTCCTTCTGGTTGATGTGTAGAGCTGCTTGATCCTGGTCCGACATCCCGTGTAGGGAAAGACCGAGAGGATCCAACATCGCACCCCATCCGAGATCGCTGGCATCTGCCGTCAGAACGCGATCGGACGTGGGTAAGTCCAGCGGAACACCCTGCGTAATCCACTGAACATCTGTCCAGGGAAGAAGGTGAGGATACAGAGAGTCCGGAAACGGAAGCACCTGATCCAGAGAATCTACATTCGGTCTCCAACGACTGAGCAGAAAGTGTTGGAGAGGTCTGACACGCAGCCGACCTAGAGGAATGAGATCCGTCACCGAACCGCAGAGACCGATCAGCCGGAGAAAACTCCGAGCGGTCGCGGACCTGGACTGGGACAGAGTCAGAGCAAAAGCTGAGAGAATCACAGCCTTGGCCTGGGGAACAGCCACCAAATTGAATTTGGTTTGGAAAGACATCCCCAGATGACAAAATGACTGAGAAGGGACCAGGTCCGACTTCTCCTCGTTGACTCTGAATCCTAGCGACGTGAGCAAGCTCAACAGAGTGGCGACATCCGATTCCAGTAAGGCAGCATTGGAATGCCTCTGGAGGATATCGTCCAGATATGCCGAAGTAGTCACCCTGGACTGTGTGCGATGGAACGCTATCACATGCGACATCCGTCTGGTGAACGCCCAAGGAGCCAGGTTGAGGCCGAAAGGCATGGCCTTGAACTGGTAAACTCGCCCCAGAAAAGTGAACCTGAGATACTTCCGTGACGCCCGATGCATCGGAACGTGGAAGTAAGCGTCTCGCAGGTCGATGCTGGCTGCGAAATCTCCCTGGTGAATTGATTGGCAGACTGACCAGAAAGTCTCCATGCTGAACTTGGGAGCAATGATAGACTGGTTCAGGATACTCAGATCGATAACCGGTCGGAGTCGGCCGTCCTTCTTCGGCACCAAGAACAGGCGGGAATAGAAACCCACTGACTGAACGTTCTTGACGACCTCGATCGCCCCCTTTGCCAGGAGATTGGCAATCTCCGTGGACAAAAGTTCCCGACGTAAAACGTCTGAAGGAACTGTGGTTGGAAGAGGCACCCTTGACAGAGTGGGGTGCCGTCAGAAGGATATGCGCAGCCCGGACCGAACAACATCTAACACCCATGGATCGGATGTGATGGTGGTCCAATGGTCTGCAAACTCTGCTATCCTTCCTCCAACCTGGGACGAGTCGAGGTGAGGACCTTCATTTCGAGCCCCGACGAGGCCCGCGAGAGGAGAAACCATTCTGCCGACCCCTACCTTTACCCCGTGAGTAAGATGTAGAGGCGGCGGCAGAAGGACCAGCCTTTTGCTTCACAGAGGAAGCAGAAGGGTACTTGTTAGGCTTGGAACGGCCCTTGCCTCCCCGAGAAGGCTGATCAAGCTGACGAAACAGCAGCTGATCTTTGGAATGACGTAGGACGTCATCCCGGACCGTCGACACGGAACCATGGAAAAGTTGCGGACCTGCCAAAGAAGCAGATCGAAGAGTAGCACGCTGCTCCTCGGGAAGGGATCGTCCTGTGTCCAGCACAGCGTCCCTTCGAACTAATTCCAAATTGGCCGTGTTACAGGCATGCGTGTGAGTAAGGTGCATAAGCGCCTTGGACAGCACACGCAAAGGAGCCTGTACCTCGTCAAACTTATCTGGAGGCAGATAAGCAGCCAAAGCTGAGACGACGTGATCTGAGAGAGAAAGCATGCCAAGCATCTCTCTAGATAAGCCCAACGTGGACTCCAGAGTCGTCATTGGAATGACGGCAGACTTGGGCTTGGAAAGCCGAGGGAAGTGGAGTCCTGATCCAGAACCGTCAAAGCCTGGAAGACTGACGGATTGGCGGAATCGTAGGAACGATAACGCACAGGAGGCAAAAAGGTGTCAACCCTGGTGAAGAACGAAGTCTTCAAAGCCTTGGAATTCAGCTTGGCATCCAATGCTGAAAAAGCCTCAACCACCTGTACCGACTGGCACGGTCGAAGGCGCCCAGAAGCAGGTTGCTCCATAGGCTGTTGGCGCGCGACCGATGATCGCGGCCAGGCTGACACTGTCGGCTGGTTAGCAGGTTTGAGCTCAGGCAGAAACCCAAACACAAAGTCAAGAGCCGCCCCCAAGTCCGAAGACTGCTGGCCCTCGACCTCAAGCATGTCGGACTCCTCCCCAGAGTCGGAAGACACCAGAGGAATCGGAAACCGGCCTGTTTCCAATCCCGGGAGGCGGCGCCATAGGAGGCGCCTGGAAACCACTCATAGCCTCGCTGGAAGCAACAGGAAGGCTCTTAGAAAGTGTCAGGGCAAAGCCAGCCTAAATATAGGGGCAAGGGGCCTCATATTTAAAGATACTGTAAGTTCAAAATATATTCCGCATCAAGGCGAAAAACCTACATGAATTTCACTTCTCTGTAAAGCTGGAAAAACACACGTGGTGTATATCCAGCTTTAGCGCAGGGACCCAGGGGAGAAACGGTATGTTAGATAAGGTCTGATCTCATTTAATTTATACAGTAGTCGGAGTCTTACGAGACGTAATCGGTTTTCGTCACGGTCAATTGAGAAACGAGATTTTAAAACGATAGAAATGTCTGTCGTGTCGTCACCTGATCATTAGTTATAGCAATGCGTGTCAGGAACGAATCATCGTTAAGTCACGCGCGAGATGACTTGTATTGATTCTGCCTCGATATACGTCATCTCCCACCGTTTTGACAGATGGATGGATGAGCGTCCGTCCACCTGACAGTTTAGGGTAAAAAGTATATATACCTGGAAGAGCAGAGCATTAGACACACACTTGGGGTCACACACATGTTGGTGAAGTCCAGGACAGGCGGACTCTGTTTCCTGGCATAAGGGTACCTTCGATCACAGGACCCTGAAACGGCTGGAATCGCCAGAGAGGGCATTCCATGATTGATTTAGCTTAGCGTTGATAGGGGGCTACGGGGCCGAATTCGTGAGAAGGAACACCCCAGGTGGAACGTTAAAGTTTAGATTGTCGAGTAGCAGGTATCGGCCTGCAATAGTCAGAAGTGTAGGTTAATTGTATTGTGCGTATTAACCCTTTGAAGCGTCAGACTGATTGCGTTCTGAGTAGTTTGTTTTGCTGTCGAAGCATCGTAATACCGACTGGAGATCGGTGTGAGTGACAATTTCGCCCTAGCACAAAAGGGGCATTTGTGAATCGTGAATTCAACCAGTGAATATTTCAATAGGACTTTCACGGAGGACTTTCAAAGGCACATAAGGTATGAATAGACAATATCTGACCCAAATCAGAAGTACGTGTCCTTATAGATGACGAACATTGCTGGTCGGAACCCTCCGACAGCTAGAGGTACAGTTACGTGCAGACGTTGACATTTGAGCCTAAGCGGGTGAAGCTCTCATGGCGAGCTCACAGTAGTAACATTTCCAGTGTGTAGACTATAGTGCCAGTACAGGGCTATAGAATGACTATATGATTGTTTAGAATTATTTAACCATAGCGACCCATTTTCTGTGAAAAGAATCGAATTGTTGATTGTTGAAATATTGAAACGGATTTATTTTTATGTGTAAATAAAAGAATCGTTGTTACTTTAAATCATTCTTTCCATTATACAGCCTAAAGTGATTAGGAATCACACCTAACGGAAATCGAACCTATTTCAGGCCAATTTGGCAGAGAAGGAATCACGGCGTCGGTCTAACTCAGCTCTCTGCACTGAGTTCGCGACACTTGGATTCCGACCCTCCACGTTGGTCTAATTTTCCCGCAACTTCATCAGCGGGACTAAATAACCCCACGTCAGCCCAGGCCTTACGGGTCCTCAGGTGTCCCTGACAGAAAGAACCTGAGTGAGTAAGGAGAGGGCCTCCCTAAGCTCACTGCCTGTACCGACCGGTTCGACAGGGGAACGAACCGGCAAAGTGGCTTCACCTCTGACCCTCATAACCAGCGAAGGGTCACGATCCTCCAAAACACCCGACGCGGGACGACGGGCGGCAGCCGAAACATCTGAAGGCAGACGTGTATAGGGGTACGATGCACCCCGAGGATCAATATTGCGAGAACTCATGAGAGTCACCGCGGACCTCTGCGGGGCAGAAGGTCCAGGCTGCACAAAAGGCGTTGGTCCCCCAAAACTGGTCGTGTGACCAGAGTGAGTAGACGGAAATGCCACGGAGTTCATAGTGTTTCCACTACGAACATCTGAATCCAAAGACACAACTGTGGTGCTCGACGGCGAAGAGACCACAGCGATGGGCTCGGCCGGCAGCCCCTTCCGACTTCGCCGAGTTGAAGTCAGGGAAGGCTGAGGCCGATATCCCACGTCTACAGTATCGGACAGTCCTGCAGTCCCCTGCAGCGAAAAGCCGAGGCCGGCTGAAACAGATAACGAAGCAGACGGGCCAGCAGCAGTAGTAGATACGTCGAGAGTCGTTGAGGCTGGTGAAATAGTGGAGAGAGCACACCGGCTCGGCTCCGAAGGAGGAGTCACAACCCTAGTGACAGCCTCAGATGTCGACTGGAGGGGGACCGTAGTCCCGGAACCAGGCATCTCTACACAAGAACACTCAACGGCTCCCGCAGTATCCACCACAGGAAAAGACTGCACATCCCCCACGGAGGAGGAATAACTCTCACCAGACAAAGTCGACTCGGGAGGCCCCGAACGACCATGTTCTCCTTTCCCGCGGGAGCGGGAGGCACGGCCACGAGAACGAACGACACGGTTTACTGACGCCCAGAAGGTGGAAGACCATGTTCCACAGACACCACACGGCCGCTCGGCTGAACACCCATTACAGGAGGAACAAGACGAATGTACATCGTCCACATGCTTTGGCAGCAGACATTGCCCACAGGGAATTGTCCTGGGCATGATAGAGGTGAGAGGAGCAGAGAAGGTGAGATGAGAAAACAGAACACCCCCAAAGAAGAGAGAAAGGTGACAGAAACAAAGACCCCAGAAGGTCGACCGGGAACCACCCAACAGGAAGACTACTCTCAAAAGAAAGAAGAAACACTACAGGAGTGGTACCCCGCTGACACCTAACTCTAACACAATTAGAAAATTTTGCAAAAAAAGCATTAACAATAATTGTGAAAAAATCTAAGTCCGAACCGCATGGCACGCGAAATTCGCGCGCGACTCGAGAGAGAGCAAATAAATATACATTATGGACATATAATAGAAAAGAGAATATATAAAACACTGTTCCTGAGAATACAAAGGATACACTGTGGTATAATGAATCAGGAATCATCAAACATCGAGCTGGTGGAACACTGATAAGCGTGCAAAAACATCTCGACACGAAGCGGATTTTAAAAAGAATGAGTCTTTAGAGACGGTATATGCGCACTGGCAACGGAAGTCGTGGAGTTGTACTTGGGAGAGAGCATCCCGTACTGGGTCTGCGCCGGTTGCACTCGACCCAGTTTTGGCTTATTTTTATTGGTGCTTTTGCACCACTTTTCTTTCCCAACTTGCTTGGGAAAGACAAAAATAGAGAGTATTTTATCCGAGTTAGGGACTTCCACTGCAGTGCAAGCCTGTTGTAAACAATTGTGAGTAGGTTGATAAGAAATAATTCATTCGAGGCGAGGGACTATATTGTAAAACACTAGCGCATTCGTGTACTTGTGTTTGTACAACGTCCCTTACCTCTCATGAATTATTTCACGTAACCAAAATTCTGTTAAGATGTAAACAGCAGGGCTGTATGGCATTAAGTAAATTAGAGAAGGTGGAAAAGCATCACTTTTCTCCTGCAGGTTACTACTCTGTTATACATTATAACCTGCTGACAGGCTATAATGTAAGCTCTTTATTTCCAGGCCTACAAAAGAAAGCATCAAGAGAGGACAACACAAAGCATGTGCAAAAGCTGCCAATGCGCAAAAAATTTTCAGAGTCAAAAGAGTGAAAAAGGCCATAACTCTGGAAAAAATGTGTGAAAGAAACTCATGCTACATAAGTATCATTCCACCCATGATGCTCTATCACAAAACCAAATATCATTCAAATCGGAGTAGCAGTGGCTGAGATACAAGATAAAATGTTGGGACGGACAGATAGACGAACGAACAGATGGACGGACAGACAGACAGACGAGGGTCTCTACTAGATACCAAGCCTGAATATAAGCAACCTGTCATTTGCAAAATGAGGTCCCTAGAGGGTTACTTTGATGATGGTATCCCATACAGTGGGCCAATTTATCCTCTGGGAACATCTTTCTGAGACCTTGATTCAGTCTGAGGTTCACAGAGGGTAAATTTTGTGATGCTACCCTGCTTTGCAGGGTAGCATCGCCAAATTCACCCTCTGGGGACCTCATTTTGCAGGTGACAGTCTGCGTATTTTCAGGCTTGCTAGATACCCCCTAGATACCCTTTTGACTTTTCAAGTTGGGGGCATAATAAATGTGCAACTGATAAATTAATCATTGACCAAGCTGTTGTACCATGTGCTGTGTAATAATCATGATCTGATGGTGCAATCCTCTGCTCTGTATTTCTCCATTAGACCAACTCTGGACCCATTCACCCAAAAACAAGAAAAACCTTTACAGGGATACTGAATACAGGCCTTAAAATTTGTCTCGATTCATGAGAATCAGTTTCCATTCTCGCGAGCTCCTGTTGAGAGAATCCATTTTCAGTTCTTAAATATTTTGAATTTGAGAGTACTGTTATGTGAGTGCAACATTTACATAAGCCACAGTAAAAGGCAAATGTCATAGCTTTTTTCAGAGAGGTTTCCCTTTATGGGTCCAGTTTCCATTTTGTCGAGTTTCTCACACATGTACACGTAGAACACGTTCCAACTTTCAGGCTTTTGGTGGTCTGGCTGATGGAAATTACAGTATTGTGGCAGTGGTGTCTTGTGAAGTCTTGGCTGCCTATATAGGCAGCCAAGACTTCACTAGACACCACTGCTAAGTGTAGTTTTTTAACCTTATTATGAGGGGCAAAGACAGAGCAATCTCTTGGCTTGTTAAAGCCACCTTTAGAATCTGCGACAAGAATCAAATGAACATTTTGTGCGAATCCAAGTTGATTCTCATTGTTTCCCTTGCGAGAATCATTTGCGCGAATCGAATCGGATTCGCGCATGAATTTTAATCCCTGGAATATGACTGGGGACGTAAGATCCAGCTTGAAACTGACTTTCAATTCCTTTCAATACATTTATACTCTGAGGTCTTTAACTTCCTTCAGATAGTGATGGTAAATGCTGAGCACAAATAAAGTAACTGTGTAAAAATAATGCATTACGTGTTTAACTCCTTGCATGCTGCTGGCAGATATTCCAGGGCAGAATATCAGCCAGGACAGAATTTCTCAAGCCACTGAAATAAGTACAATTTGGGGACACGGAATCCAACTTCATCCTTGCAAATTGAATGGATTTTTCATGAATGATTTGAGTTAAATTTACAAGAATTTTTCATCAAATCTGGTCATGGTTGCTTTGATGAAAAATATCTTGAATATACTCAGCGGGTTAAGAGTTAAAATGCTTTTTTTAAAACTTCTTTGGTGTTTCGACCAAATATAGTTTGGTCAAGTTTCCCTGATGCAAGCAATACAATTTAGTGTTCAACCGATCACCAAAAATGGCCGCTGACTGATTACTGGTTATTTGAGCTCACAATCGGCCGATTCCATTTGTAATTCCGTTACAACTACATTAAACTGAACATATTTCACAGTGTTAAACTCCATTGTCTCAGGTCCAGTAAAATTACCAGTCCCGCACACTTGGGCGGTAAACATGGCTCTCAGAGCCACGTTTACCACCCAAGTACGCCCAACTGGTAATTTTTACTGCGACCTGAGGCAATGGAATGCAACCTTCACCTTTCTGGTATGAACTGGCGATTGCCGCAAGTGCGCTCAATTGTAAGCTTTACATGTCGTTTAACTTGTATATCCCATAATTGGGCGTCTAGAGAGATTATAAGAATACACATTGTGGTGGGTTTTCAACTTTACTGAATGGGACCACTGACATCATTTTACATTAACAATTGAACAAATGAAGGAGATAATAAAATGCAGTTTATGAATCATCACAAAATGCTTGGCAACAATCAGTTGAACTGATGTTCCAGGAGCCATTGCCACTGTCATCCAGATTGCCTTCAATCGGCTGATTGTGGTGACCGGTTCTCATCATCAGTTGAACACTAGTGCAATTCAGAGCCTATCTGTAGACTCAAACAGATAAATCAGTTTAAAAAGCCACATAGTACACCAGTGAAAAGTAATCTTTGTCGACAGTGAGTATCGTATACAATCACCTCATGTCAGAGTTTTATGGATGAAGGAAGCCAGAGAACTAAGAGAGAACCACTGAGCAGTGGCGTGCAGCTGTCGGGCTCCCCAACACACTCACACCACACTAGCATGTTTAATATTGTTGAGGACAATTATAGTGTGCCATCAAGGTGTAGTATGCCTTAGCACATACAGCCACCATGCCCCAACATGGGTAATCGGGACTAAATGCTTTGCCCAAGGACACATCACAGTTACCCCTGGTGGGGATCAAACCATGGACCTTCCGGTTTGAAGTCCAATACCCTATCCACTGAGCTACCACGCTCCAAGCCATCATTTCGGTTTGGGTATGAGTTGGCCATCACCAGTGTGTTAATCCACTTATAGGACAGCTGTTTGAACTAAACTATTATTATCAGTAATTAATTATTCATTAACAATATTACTTCAACACATGAAGTTCGTTTAACTGGTTGAGTTTGAAGCCCATATTTGGGCATTATTCTGGATTGTGGGTATCAAAACCTGAAAAGAAACATTCTTTTGATGTGGTTCATATCATCTTTGAATAAAATCAATACAGAGGAAATCGCTTCATGCCAAAGACTTTTTATGATGTTTTTTATTCGGTACAGCTTGGCTTTGTTACAATTTATGGGACAGTGCCTGTAGACACTCTCCCATAAATTGTAGCAAGGCCAACAAGGCATGTGAAGAAATTTTAACCACAGAGAATAAATTATCACTCTACCAGCTAATGCATATGTATATGTAGAGAAGAGTCCTTTCTTTGTTGCCGTTTGATTCCATAAAAAATTCTACCCCAACAGCAATTTTTAAAACATTTTTATGATATATAGCGGGGGAGGAATTCGTCACATACAGGTGAATTGTGCACTTGGTGATACCTTCTTGAAATTTGGCACACTGTTAGTGTAGGCTATGAGGTTCTCAAAAACGATCGGCTACAAGTTGACACCGACCGGTGGCGACCAGTAGCGGCACAATCCAAAATGGCCGCCAGCGGCTGAAGGGAACCTCCTTTTCGACGGTCTACCGACTATACATCCGATTGTAAGGGCGCGAAAGTGAACTCTGATCCACGCACGTGTTGGAAACAGACGTGGGAGATGATGTAGAATAAAACGAGATTCTCTATACGGACGCATCAATTTCTTGGAACTTGAAAAGAGCGTTGTTTCTCCGGGATCAGCGTCATTCAGGCAAACCTGAATGACGCTGATCCCGGAGAAACAACGCTCTTTATGAAGCAGTCTCTTTGCCATACAATCTCTTGTTTGGCGTAATTCCGCAAGCAATTCTGATTTGTCTGTCGAAATTAATTCGAGAACGCGATTGTTCACAAAAATCATTCACAGAATGAGTGAGAATCCTCTTCGTGTACGGACTAGTACTGACTGGGAACGTTGTTGCTTTTGCCAGCAAGACAGTTCCAAGAAATTGATGCGTCCGTATAGAGAATCTCGTTTTCATGACGCCTATAAAGCTATTGAGGAAGACATAACGCGCTTCCTAGATAATGGCGTTGAGCTTCCATATAATTTGACCATTGATTGTTTGATGAGAGAGAGTGATGAGTGTATGTCGATGTCACTGTTGACGAATAAGGCAATATATCATAAGACATGCCGTGACAGTATTCGGACTCACATCGTACAGCGCGTGCTACACAAGCGAGAGCGAAATGAGGCAGTGGCATCCTGCTCCACGCTGAGTCCTAAAAGAACACGGACAAGTTTTGAATCTGGCTGTGACAGGAAACTGCCCCAGTGTGTTTATTGTCACAAACGCGAAGGTGACAGCAGTGAGCCTATTTGCAGATCAATGTCTGATAACAATAAACTCAAAATTATGGCAAAGGAAGCCGAGAACTGGGTTGTTTTTTCTCGGGTCAATGCAGCATTTGATTCCGCTGCTAGTGATCTTTACTATCACAAAACCTGTTATTGTAAGCTTGCCAATGAAGCACGAGCAGCTAAATCTAAAAAGTCGAAGAACGCCGAACATTCCGCGTCAGGCCTGCCCTATGACCCTCTCGTTATGGCAGAGCTCATAACATTTGTTGAACACAACGATTCCGCGATGAAGCTTGTCGATCTCAAGAATCTGTACAGTCGGAGGTTGAAGCAAGTCGGTTCTGATTGGCTTAGTGAAGAAATACATTCCACTCGATTCAAAGAACATTTGTTGCAGAAATTGGGCGATGGCTGGGATGCCTTCACACAGGGTAGAGATGTGTTTATTTCAAGTAGGTTTCGAGTTGGCTCCTTGTTGTCCGAATCTTTAACTCGTATAGTGTCTGAGGAAGAGGCAAAAAAGATAGTTGATGTGGGTCTTCTTCTGCGTAAACACATACTCATATCTCAAGCTCCTTTCACGGGATCATTTTCATCTTATTGCTTGAGCGAGCCTGTACCCAACTCACTCCTGACTCTTCTTAGAGTTCTACTTGAGGGCACATGTAGTATACAGAACTTAGGCGATGATGAGACTGTTAATGCCAAGACTCGAGTGGCTTGTACTATTTCACAGATGTTGATCAGCAATTCAGCGAAACGCTCCGAACATGCACAAAATGTTCACCAGAGACGTGACAGAGAAACTCCAATGCCTCTTTATGTGGGTTTGAAGTTGCATGCCCATGATCGTATGAAAAATCTTATCAGAGATTTTCATCAAATGGGACTCTCTGTCTCTTATGATCGCGTAATGGATGTTCGCAGGAGTTTCGCGAGAGCTGTTTCACTGCGGTTCAAGAACGAAGGTGTTGTAGTCCCAGCTAACTGCAAACGTAATGTTTTCTCGATAGGAACCACTGATAACATTGATGTATCTGGTAGATCTGATATGCATGGTACGTCCATCACACTCATTGGTCAACTGAGCAGGGACAATGTGGGTACTGATCCCCCACCACTGAGTTTAGATGTTCCAGAAGACACACAAATTGAACTCCCAGACGACTATGCATTTGTTCCTTTCGTTGAAGACTTTGGTGGGGACATCAGGCTTGAATCTCCAGATGAATGTAATGTACGGCCCAATGAATATGCAGATTTGAACGTGGGAGAGAATGACTGGTTGTCTCATGTGTCACAGATCAGCAATAAAGGGAAGGTTGATGGCAGCTGGCAGCTTGATGAAGTCCCTGTGACCTTTTCAGGCTTCTTTTCAAAACATGAAGATCAAGACAATGTCAAACCTCGTGCAGTTATTGGGGTATTCCCTGTTTTCAGTGAGCAGAAAGCGGACTCACTCAGTATGCAGAAGCATGCTATGTATGTGGTCAGGGAAGCTACTGCTTTCGTAAACCCCGGCCAGATACCTGTCATTGAAGGTGACTGTCCGTTGTATGCCAGGCAGAAAAAATGTCAATGGCTGTTCCCAGAGGAGATAGGTGAGGATCGAATGGTGTGTATGATTGGATTCCTGCATCTTGAAATGTGCACCCAAGAAGCTGGTGGTAAGCTTATGGGTGGTTCTGGTTGGGAGCGAATGTTTCACCTCGCAAAGATATTCACACCCGGTGTAGCATCATCCCTACTTGGTGGGAAACATGTCAAGAGGACGCGACAGGCATATCTTCTCACTCTAGCTTGGCTTGAGATCCTCAGAAAGAATGCTTATGAGATTTACTGTCAGCAGACTGGGCCCCATGAGTCATTTGAAATGTGGGAACAGAGGATTCTTTCACAATCTCCAACTGCGCGCTATTGGGGTGAAATCGTTCGGAACTTTCTCTTGACAAGCTGTCAATTCGTTCGGAACCAACGAATCGGTAACTGGCCTGGTACACTGTGTTCTATCGATGAGTTGTGCAGTTACTTTTTTGCCCTAGGACATACAAATTATTGTCGGTGGGTCCCCGTATTTCTGAGAGACATGTCTCAGCTACCCAGGCGGCATCCTTCAATCCACAACAAATTCATGGAAGGCCATTTTGTGGTCCAGCGTAGTGAGAGGAAGTTCAGTATGATGGGTTTAGATCAGAGCCAAGAACATAGTATCCAACTACTCAAAGAAGACAGTGGTCCAAAAGGTCTCTATGGCCAGGCTGAAGAGAAAGTCGTTATTGAGCTTTCAAGGTCAGAAGTTCTGCGTGTTATAGATGAGTATGAATATGCAAGTTTCCACACAACATCATCAGATAACACGGAACACCCGGAAAGTTCGGTATCAGAGCAGAAAAAATTTCTGAATCAATTGAAATCTCTCCTCGATCTGGTGAATCAGGGACTCATTATCAACCCTTATGATGAAACTAGTGGTCAGCTGGTGACATTAGATACTGGTGAATATATGGACCCCGAAGTTAGTAAGAGTTTACGGTCATTACCCGAAAGGGGCAAGCATTTATATTCCACTTTCTTGAAGGAAAGGCTTGTGGAATGCACCGTACCCCTGAATGATGTTATTCCCAAGGCAAATATATATACCTTCCTTAACCCACCCCCAGCCAACCTGGACAAAGGCCGAGACAAACTCATGTCAAGTAAAGCAACTGCCGCAATAGTTACCCAGATGTTCGTTTCACTGCAAGCCCGGCCTGATTCAAACATGGATGAGTTTTTCATGCACGAGAATGCACGTGATCCGCCAGCATTATCCGATAGAGGTAAGCTACGGAGTGGGACAAAATCTCAAATTCTCAATTGTTTACCAGCTATTCCTGCACAAGGGAAGAATTCAGCAGCTAGACAAGCTTCAGTTGTCATCTTGGATATGCCTGCTGTAGTCCATGTAATCAAACCACAGAAAGCGGATCTGTTTGGAGAATATGCTCGATTGCAATTATTGCCATACATCGAATCTCTGATTAACACGAACACCACAAGGGTTGATGCGATCTATGACTGTTACCCCGAAGGCAGTTTGAAGAATCAGACGCGAGCAAAACGCCTCGGTGAGACAGCAGTTAGGTTGATACGGGTGTCCGAGAACGTCCCTTTACCTAAAGGGAAGAATTGGCAGGCATTCTTGAAAGTTAGTGAGAATAAAGACGAATTTTTCAAGTTCCTGTCTGCTGAACTGCTGAAATTAACATCAACATCCGAGTACCAGTTGTTAACGACATCAGGAGAATATGTACTATGCAATAAGGATGTTAGCTTATGTGACATATCTCCATCGAACCACGAGGAAGCAGACACGCGCATGATGCTTCATCTCAACCATGCAGTCTCACAAGGTCACAAAATAGCTTTTCTTCGCACGGTTGATTCTGATGTCGTCATTCTGTCTTTGCACCATTTCGCAACATTCCGTGACCTTGGACTCAGTGAGCTGTGGATTGGGTTTGGAATTGGAAAGGCATATAAAGATATGCCAATTCATGAGATAGCTTCACAACTTGGACCTGATTACTGTAAGGCCCTGACTTTCTTCCACGCCTTCACAGGTTGTGATGTAACATCCAGCATGCTCGGCATTGGGAAGAAGACAGGATGGAATGCATGGATGAATTTTCCCGCATCAACTGAAATGATGATAGAATTGACTGAGAATCCGCAAGTCTTTTCAGAGGATTCCCCTCATATGCAGCATATCGAAAAACTCACCATACAGATGTACAGTAACAGTTGTGTCAGTACACGTGTCAATGATGCGAGACGGCATATGTTCACACATGGCCTTAAGTCTATGGAAAACATCCCGCCCACCAAAGCAGCTCTGTATCAACATGTAAAAAGGGTAATTCTTGTGTCATCTTTCATTTGGCATCGTGCTCTGCAGAAACACTTATGTGTGCCAGACCCATCACAGTACGGATGGGAGTGGAATCCACGTCTCAATATTCTGGTCCCATTTTGGACTCACCTAGGAGACGCAAGTGCTGCATGTGCACTGATGCTCCACTGTAGTTGTGCCAAGGCCTGCAAGGGCAATTGCAAATGCTTGAAAGCTGGATTAAGGTGCACACCTTTGTGTAAGTGTGAAGGTGGCTGTTGTAACAATATTGAGTAGTATACTGTCATGTTAGGACCAGTCATCTCCTATTCTGGTATTTTTTTTTCCATTTTCGGCCAGTTAACACATGTCATGTTTCTAGTTGAGTTGATTTTGCTAACAAATGTTCATCCCATGTGGCTTGCTACATTGTCCGGGGTATAGGAATACAGTTTTAGATTTCGGAAAATAGTCTGTTATTTACTGCACAAGACGGTGTTAATTCATGCATAGCATGATACAATATCCCCAACTATTTTGCCTCTGTACAACAGTTGATACCTTCGTTCACCCGTGTGTTCATCTATGGTATCCTTGTCTTTCTCTGGCCATAGGCCACATGTGACTAGTCAGTTCCTACTCCATAGCAAATCAACTTGGAAATCCTTCATCTTGTAGCGCACTCATGTCTCAATGAATCCATACCTGAGTTGATCTAATAAATCTAACGTAAGGTATCAAATTGCCATACCGGATCATATTTCGATAAGTTATTCGCTAAAACATTTCGACCACTCATCGACATCAAAGGTCATGTTTTGGCTCCCAGTGGTGGCTATATCTCTATATCCCTGGTAAAGTAGCATACCATGAGGGATGGGCATTAAGTGTCGGCAACATTAATCCTGACTTGGAACACACCACATCTTAACTGGCCGAAAATGAAGAATACTACTTGTAGTCAAAAAATATTCCTGTACCTCGAATGACTGCAAACATACACTCACCCCTTCTAGTCCCATTTTGCCAATGTTCTATACTGGCAAGATAACATTGTATAATTAACAACGGGAACTAATGCATCCCGAGTTCATTCCAGCACTGCCCTTGCTGGCAGACGTGTCGCTATGGTGTTGAGATTGAACCAGAACTCCTCTAGAAATTTGATAGTTTTATTTTCTTAGAAAATAAATCTATCGAAAATGCCGGAAGTTGAGAATAGACTGTCACTTTAATTGGATTATCAAATGTCCAAGTATCCCCACTGCTGCATACTATCGAGTACCCTTGTTCATGTGTTGACAGGAATCTCTCATACCATGTTCATTTGACCATTGCATTCCCGAGAAACATTCAACACTAATTTATCTACGGACGGACGATCATACTGACAGTCAGACACACAGACGCACACATCGACGGAAATTCTGATCCCATTATCCATTAATCTTCCCCCCAACTTGTTCCAAGGGCTTCACTCCATCATTCACATCAATTACAGCACATGTATGGTGTTAGGTTTGGAGCTTCAGTTGTGCGATCGGCGAAAATAGCTTTTTTTCGATCCGCTTGGCGGCCATTTTGGATTTCGCTGCTAGTGGTGGCTAGAGGATGGTGCCAACTTGTAGCCGATCGATTTTGAAATCTCTGATGCCTACCCTTACATCATGCCAAATTTCAGGAAGGTATCACCAAGTGCACAATTCTAGCGAATTCCTCCCCCGCTAATACTACTGAAACTAGATATTCAGTTTCTAACAAGAATTAATTGGAAATTGAACATGCTTTTTGATTTTTGGAATTCACTTTAAAACAATTTTCACAATCCAGTACAATTATTTAAAGTAGTTCCTTGAATCCTGCACCCTGTGTAACAACATGTAGCCGACTAACCCTGTGCATTTTAATAGCCTTAGTCAGTGTAGATTTTTATGTAAATTGTGAAATGGCAGTTACCATTTTTTTTATAACCAGAAAGTGTGACTAACCCTGTGCATTGAACAGGGTTAGTCAGACTTTCTGGTTATAAAATATGTTCATTATTAACTGAGTAACTGACTCTGTGCACTGTACAGCCTTTGTGTAAATCTCATTTATATCAACTCTTTACCCAAAGCAAAGGCTAAAACCAGCTAATACTATTCAAACTCAGCTTTAGACCCCTCATTGGTTTTTTAAGTGAATTCTAAAAATGAAAACATATTCTATTTTTAATTAATAGCTTGTCTTCTATGTCTTCATACAGTATTTTCTCTCAGTAGACTGACGGTGAGTACATTCTCTTCACAAAACTCTCAATGGAAAAGGGTGTATGGAGAAGTAAAACACTTCAATATGATGACACCTGTATTTACTGGTGTTATATTTTATATATTACAGCTATTAGGAGATAACATGGTTTCTTGGCAGAGGATACACAGGAAGTGTCTGTGCTATTTAAGAGTGAAGTATGATCAACTGAATAAATTTTCAGATAACCGCAATCACTGCTACAACATTCCTTCTCTAGAGGAAACAACACGATAAGGTTAATTTTTCCAAGTGCCATCAAATTAAAATTTTCTTAATAACCTTCCTCCATCTGGTATAGAGAAATAAGAGATTGGGAGGATCAGGGGTGTAGCCAGAAATTTGTTTTAGGTGGGGTCACCCACAATGCAACTCAAGGATGAGAAGGTTTGGCAACTAAATAGACTGAAATCTTGGCCAGAGGCCAAGCATTGGCCAAAGGTCAAGTTGGAGGAGATTATGGGAGGGGGTGACCCCCTCCCATAATCTCCTTCAACTTCACCTTTGGACATCGGTGGTGGTCTAGTGGGGGAGGGGGGGGGGGGGTGAATCAAATTCAATGTAGGCATGTATTAGTTTTCTGTGGAGAATATCGGCCGTGGTCCTTTGGGATTCGGTGTGTGGGGGGGGGGGGGGGGGCATTTGACCCCCATGACCCTCCCTGGCTACACCCTTGAGGATTGGGCTTGTCATGATGAACACATGTCCCATGACAGGTACAAAATTTACCCTATACTAACAGGAACCCAGTTATTATGTAAGAATATGCAATCTATTCATAGCAAATTGCAGTCCATCTCCATCAGCTGTCAAAAAAAGTTCTAAAACAAGAAACAAAATTGTAGGACTTTATTAATTTGCCCAAATTGGTAAGCGCTATGACCAAATAAAGTGAAGGCCTGCTAGCTGAATTTATTCATTTATTGGGATTTAACGACATGTTCGACAGCCAGGGTCACCTCGTGTCAGAGAGTTTTACAAGTGGAGGAAGCTGGAGTACCTAGAGAGAACCAGTGAGGAACTGACAGACTCCTCAATGTACTAACCCCACACAAGCAGGGTTAGCATTGGTTGACAACAAGTGCCCCATTGACACAGCGCCACTGTTTACCTTAGTGTGCAAACAGGATTAAGTGCCATGCCCAAGCGCACAATGCAGTTAACCCCCACGGGGATTTAACCATGAACCTTTTGGTTTAAAGTCTAATTCCATAGCCACTGAGCCAGTGCGCTCCCTGCTAAATGAATTGCCACTTTGCCAAATTTAATACTTAAAATTTCAGTATTGTGATGAAAATATTCAGAAGGTTAATCTATTATATCTTGATTGACAGAGCTAATGGAGCTCTGTCAAATAAGATGTAATAGATTAAATGCCTGTTTTGGATGTATTGAGGTAGTTGTATAAACAAGAGGCCCCAGCAGACCTGAGGGCGCCCACCTGACATGGTAGTCTAAATATCAAACCAGGGACTTGACTTGAATAAGCTGCATACGCCCCTCCTAAGAAAAGCATTTACCAAGAAAAGCATTTACCAACTAGATGAAGCGATTGTGCGCACACATTACACAGGGTTTTCCTTCTATTTTCAGTTCCTGCACTTTTATGTCCCAAAATTGAGATAAACGCATAAAAAAAAAGATTTTTTTTTATTTTTGTTTAGAAATTTTTGAAGTCCCAAACAAAATATTTTCAGACCCAAATTTTTTTTTCTTCTTAAAATTGACCAAAACTCATAAAAAAACAGCCGGACCCCAAATTTTCAGTGTAAAAAAAAATAATTTTTGTCTTAAAATTGACCAAAATGCACAAAAACCAAAAAAACTCATTTCTGGATTTTGGTCCAAAAAAAGTCCCACCCGGACCCCAAATTTTCAGTGTAAAAAAAAATATTTTTTTGTCTTAAAATTGACCAACACGCATAAAAAACCAAAAATAATTTCCGGATTTTGGTCCAAAATTTCTAAGTCTGGACCAGGACCAAAAATTTTCAGCCTAAATATGAACCCCAGAACAAACCTGAATCTCACCACCCCCCCTAAGCATGCTGCATACCAAATATCAAAAGATTTTTATTGGAAAATCTGAAGAAGAAGATTTTTAAAGTATATTCCTCATACTGCACTAATTTGAGCATTTGGACTCCCATAGGGAACCCAAATATGAAGCGTGGGATTTGATTTCAACAAATATGTGAATCAATGTTCCAAAGATGTTATATGTAAAATATGAAAGCTTTTGGAGAAGTGGTTTGGAAGCAAACGATTCTTTAATTTTTCCCATTGCCCACAGTGTTAAAAAATGCTGACTCAGCATTTTTTCAAAGTCCCGAAAAAGTACCTTATGACAAAACCGATGGCAATTTTTTTTTACCATTCCTTTCTGCTGGGCCCAAGGGAGCCTCACACCAAATAAAAATTCTGCAGGAAATTTTTTTTTTGCATAAATCAAGTACTTATAACCCAATAATACCTCATATTAAATTTGGTTCAAATTGGCTTCTCGGTTCAGAAAATAGAAATTCTGGGCGGGGCAAAAATTCTTGCCCCTCTCAGAACAAAGGCAAATATTGCCCGTCAAACTTCTCTTGAACAAACTTGAGTCTACATCTCAAATGGAAGCTGCATACCTAATATCAAGACTCTGCTACGGCTCGTTCATGAGAAGATTTTTTTAAATATGTGCATTTTGGCCACACTCCCCTCCACAATATGTGCAGAAACCCAATTTGAAGAAAAACCCAAATGCCCCTATATAACCACTACTCATGTGAATTGTCATTGAACTGCAGCCAGTGGCTTGGGAGAAAATGACCCAAGCACCACCTTCACGATGTACGACGGACGACAGACAAAAAGTGATTAGAATAGCTCACCCTGACTTTTAGTCAGGTGAGCTAACAAGGGTAATTCAGTGTTTCTGAGGGTAATTTCTCCACATATAGTAAGATTACTCCAAAACCTATATGCCATTAAAAGGTCAAATTGAGTACTGCAGGTATAGTAAATAGTGTAAAATTAAATTAACATGGTGAGTGATGAACAGATTATCAAAACTTGCTATGAACAGATTACCGATTATTTCTCCGCCAATTCTGATGGTTGGAACAGGACACAGAAAAAAAAACTGTTGGCACCTGTTATACTACTGAATTTCATTTACAAATCACCAATTACGAAAGCTTAATAGCACATAAGTTCTCAGGATATGCATGTTTAGTGTTGGGCAATATTAGCCAAAATAATATTTGTGGTTTTTTTTTTTTTTTTTGGGGGGGGGGGGGGGGGAGGGGGCATTAGATTGTAATTAACAATATAATCACACAATATTGTTCTCTTATGAAGATTGTGTTTATTCTGTTAAATAGTGTTAATACAGTTTTGTGTTAGAATACAATACACTCAGCTGAATTAACCAGAAATACGCTGAGCACACATACTTTATGTCTTAACTGAATAATAACTTTAAAGTTAATGCGTGTTGTGAATGCGTGTCCATGCAGGGTTTACAGATCAATCGACATGCGACATGTTTAAATTTAATGTTCATTTTTCAACATCTTACCTCTTCTCCAATGTTTACATGTACTCTACAGTCAATATTGGTGAGAAACATCAAGGGAGATAACCGAATTAAAAAATGAACTTGACAAACTGAAAGCGTGGTTGTGACTGTCATGTTGCATACATGTTGCATAAAAATCATCTTTCATTGAAAAAAAAGAGTGTTTTTGAGTTTTTCACCAATTTATTCTCTTATTGTGTTGTGATGCCTGCATCATGAAATACTGGAGAGTAATGGTTGAACACATCGTATTTATTTAACGTTATGTACTCCATGCAACATTGTATAGCATCATGATTGAAGGTCAGTGACTTCGATCGGCCAGGAAATGGTGGCCATTGCAGATGGTAAATCCCATAATATTTCAGCTCTGTAGCTTCTTAAATATTGTGCTATGCACTACATACATTTTTAATGGGCAAACTTCATTGACATGGCCAGATATCAAAGAGATTTTAAATTGTCAGTGCTAAATATTGAAAAGCTGCCGGTTTTTAAGTGCCGTTTTTCATAATCAGCCAATGACCCATAACCGGTCGATTCCAATTGACCATTATCGGTTCACTAAACATGGCTATTCAATCCTGAAATATCTAATTACCGGTAAGTTGGCTCTACAGTAGTGGTAACTGTGCCCGAACTATGCTGTGTTTAAAAAAAAAAAACATTTTGCACAGTTTTGCAGTGTTTTTGCCCATTGTTTTATCACATTTAATTGCTGATGCATTTTCACACTCAAAAATGTGAGAGTCCAACAATTTTAAATGTGGGTCATGCCCATATCTCAAGCATTGTATGACTCATGGACGCGGGACAAACACCAAGTAAGTAAAACTGTAAGGAGGTTCAAAATATCGGTCAAGGTCACTGAGGTCACCCATAGGTTATTGAGTGCAATTTTCAGAATAACTGGAAATCACATTTTATGACCAGCATGCCCCCCCCCCTCCTCCACCCATGCATTCCCTTAGTTCATATATCTATTTCTACATTCAAAAATCTGGGCATTTCCAAAGCTTTTTGAAAGTAGGTCATGCTGATATGCCCTATGATAAAAACAGAGTGCATCAAAACCTCACTGGCCTTCTTCTGAATTGCTGGAAATCGCATTTTATGATCCTGCAATTCATTCCCAAAGTTCATATATGTATTTCATCACTAAGAAAAGTGAGCAGAACCCAAATTTTTGAAAATGGTTCATGCTCGAACCTCAAGCATGGTTTTATTATGATCATAGTAAATTCTGTTTCTCTAATTTGTTAACCTATTTTGCCTCTGAACATCCATTACAGGCATTTAATTAGGCTTTTCCCTTTGGAAAAGACTATTGTTTTTAGGCTTTTCCCTCTGGAAAAGACTATTGTTTTTCTACGGATTATTATTTTTTTTTTTTGGTTTTTTTTTGGTTTTTTTTTTTTTTTCCACACATTTTGTCCGTACGATTCAGAAGCCATTTTCGAACCGATTTTCACAAAATTTTGCACACACATAGAGGGGCACAAAATCTAACTAGAACTATCACTGAAGGTGATTAATACCCCCGCTTTGGGTTTTTAGAGGAATGCACTTCTGATCATGTAGGCAAAGGCCATAAGGAAATGTATACATAAAGATCATTTTTTTGTTGTTGAAATTTTGTATTTGCATGTGGCCTTCCACAGAACAGCACTGAATACTTAAAGAGCCCGCACATATATGGTTTACATTTGGAAAAACACATTTACAATGTGCAACATGTATTCAAAATCGGTTCATTAATGTAGGAGTTGCACACACAAGAATCCCATTTGAAAACCCATAATAAATACAAGTTAAAGGGAGATAACCTGGTTAAAATTGTCGCAGATCAAAAATTTGGGAATATGCGTATGTTCACTTTGTTGTGATAATGTTTGAAAGGTTTCGTCAAAATTGATTGATAAATGTAGGAGGAGTTGCACGCACAAGAATTTCATGTAGAAACCCATAATAAATCTAAGTTAAAGGGATATAACCTACTTAAAATTGCCACAGCTAAAAAATTTTGGAATATGCGCATGTTCACTTAGTAGTGATGATGTCTGTAAACTTTCGTCCAAATTAATTGATAAATGTAGGAGGAGTTGCGCACACAAGAATTTCATGCAGAAACCCATATTAAATCAAAGTTCAAGAGAGATAACCTGGTTAAAATTGTCGCAGATCAAAAAGTTTGGAATATGCACATGTTCACTTAGTAGAGATGATGTTTGAAAGGTTTCATCAAAATTGGTTCATTAATGTAGGAGGAGTTGCGCACACAAGAATTTGTTCGAACGGAAAGACATAATAAATCTAAGTCAAAGGGAGATAACCTGGTTAAAATTGTTGCAGATCAAAAATCTTGGAATATGCGCATGTTCACTTAGTAGTGATGATGTCTGAAAAGTTTTGTCCAAATTGATTGATAAATGTAGGAGGAGTTGCACGCACAAGAATTTCATGTAGAAACCCATAATAAATCTAAGTTAAAGGGAGATAACCTGGTTAAAATTGTCGCAGATTAAAAAGTTTGGAATATGCACATGTTCACTTAGTAGAGATGATGTTTGAAAGGTTTCATCAAAATCGGTTCATTAATGTAGGAGGAGTTGCGCACACAAGAATTTGTTCGGATGGAAAGACACAATAAATGTAAGTCAAAGGGAGAAAACCTGGTTAAAATTGTCGCAGATCAAAAATCTTGGAATAGGCGCATATTCACTTAGTAGTGATGATGTCTGAAAAGTTTTGTCCAAATTGATTGATAAATGTAGGAGGAGTTGCGCACACAAGAATTTCATCTCCGGAAAGACGTACGGACGGACGGACGGATGGACGGACGGACGGACGGACGGACGTACAGGGCGATTCCTATATAGCCCCCAATTCTTCGAAGCGGGGGTATAAAAATGTACCGAAGCGGATTTTTCGATTTCACCCTTATTTTGTCAGAATTGGCAAAAAACTGTCAAAATTGGGGTTTATCGGCACTTTCTCGAAACACGTCTTGTAGATTTTTTTAAAACATTCATCATTGCTAGACCTGCCTGTGATACGACCTTTGATACACACGACATATCAGGCGATGCATATGGTAACCCTCCACAGGCTGCCAAACATCGACATTTTGATGAAATGGGCTGTTTTCGGGCCCCCACAGCACCCAAACGAAACACGATAGATACACATAACTGCTTTTATCGGAAGTGGAATTCACCGAGGATCATTTTTGTAAGTAATAAGGGTGTTCACAAAACCAAGAGTTAACCCGTTTTGGGCTGGTTAAACAGTAATACCCCCAAAAAGCTCAAAACTTCATGTTTTCCGTGGATTTCTCTAGACGAGTCTTGTAGATTTTCAGGAAATATTTGTCACTCCCAGGTCTTGGTGTGACATTACAAGTTGCATGGACAAAATATTCCGGTCAGCATTAGTTAACCCTCCCCGAGCTGCTAAACGTAAAAATTGTGATAAAATGGGCTGTTTTTGGACACCAACAGCACCCAAACAGTATACCACAGAGAAAGTGGCCTTCATTTATCGGACGCAAAATTGATCGGAAAATATTTTTGAAAGTGGTAAGGGTATTCAAAATTCGACGTCTTAACCCATTTTCGGCTGGTTAAAGAGAGATACCCATTAAAACCTTAAAATACCCTCTTTCTGTGGATTTCTCTAAAAATATCTTGTAGGTTTTCAAGAAAAAATCGGCTATTTGCAGGTCTTGGTGTGACATTACAAGTTGCATGGACAAAATATTCCGGTCAGCATTAGTTAACCCTCCCAGGGCTCCTCAACATCAAAATTGTGATAAAATTGGCAGTTTTTGGACACCAACAGCATCCAATGGGTACACCACAAAGAAAAGCGCCTCCTTTTATCGAGTGTACAATTTATACAGAAACATTTTTGTAAGTAGTAAGGGTATTCAAAAGTCGAAGTCTTAACCCATTTTGGGTAGGCTAAGAGAGATATCCCTTAAAAGCTTTAAATTCCCATTTTCTGTGAATTTCCCTAACAGTAACTTGTAGGGTTTCAAGAAAAATTAACTATTCGTAGGTCTTTGTGTGACATTACAAGTTGTAGGGACAAAATACTCCGGTGAGCGTTTATTAACCATCTACAAGCTGCCAAGTATCGTAATTTTGTTGACATGGGCTGTTTTCGGACATGTACAGCACCCAATGTGTACACTAGAGATAAACATAATCACCTTTGTTGGAAGTGGAATTCACAGAGGACCATTTTTGTAAGTAATAAGGGTATTCAAAAAACCAAGCGTTAATCCCTGTTGGGGAGGTTAACAGGGATACCCATCGAAAGCTTAAAAATTGTTTTCCCTGGATTTCTTTACAAACATCTTGTAGGGTTTTCAAGAGAAAATGGCCGTTGATAGGTCTTGGTATCACATTACCAGTTGCATATATAAATTATTCTGGTAGGTATTTGTTAACCCTCCATGTGCTGCTAAATGTCAAAAATTTTGAAGAAATAGTCTGTTTTTGGACACTAACAACATCAAATGGAAATGCCACAGAGAAACGTAACTTCTTTTACTGGACGCAAAACTGATAGAGAAACATTTTTGTAAGTAGTAAGGATATTCAAAAATCGAGATCTTAACCCATTGTCGATTGGTTAAGGAGATATACCCCTCAAAAGCTTAAAATTCGCGTTTTCTGTGGATTTCTCCAAAAAATCTAGCACGTTTTAAAGAAAAATTGACCATTTGCAGGTCTTTGAGTGACATTACAAGCTGCATGGACAAAATATTCCAGTAAGCAAGTATTAACCCTCCAGAGCCTGGAAAGTATAGACATTTTGAGAAAATGGGCTGTTTTGGGGCACCCATAACACTCAATGTGTACCTGCGTGATAAGTTAACCTTCCTTATTGGAAGTGAAATTCACTGAGGATCATTTTTGTAAGTAATGAAGGTATTCACAAAACCAGGCATTAATCCGTTTTGGGCTGGTTACAGAGCGATACCACTCAAAAGGTTAAAAATTCGTATTTTCCGAGGATTTCTCTAAAAGCCTCTCGTAGGTTTTCAAGACAAATATTGGCAATTCTCATTTGAGACTAATATACTCACCTTGTATGAACTCAAAAGTGTATATTTATTTATTATCAAGAATAACCGCCCATAAGTTCCACTCTCACCATGTCCCGCTTCATCGGTCGCCAGCGGTCGATTTATCCAAACAAAATTACCAAGGTTACCACCTCCCCCTGCCTCTTTCTCCAACCAAACACACATTGAAAGGTACGCCTCACCTCGTATTCCACACTTCCCTGCATGATATCATTTATTATTTATTTATTGGTGTTTAAGGGCATATACTTATGCACAATGGCTAATCTACGGGTGGAGGAAGCCACAGTACCTGGAGAGAACCACCGAGCAACGACGAGCAGCTGCCAGCTTCCCAACATCGTAACTCTGAACTGCAGCACAGGCAGGGTTAGATTGGTTGAAGACATGCGTACCGTCGACGTGCAGTACGCCTTAGTACATGGCGGCATCGTGCCCCCATATGGAGAATCAGAATTAAGTGCCTTGCTCAAGGACACAGCATGGGAGTCCGAATTGATCGCTCAGACGGCCACCCATCCAATGATTAACCAGGCTCAACGTTGCTTAACTTCGGTGATCTGAAGAGAACCGGCTACCACAATGCCACCGCTCCGCCACTGCATGATAAGAAAGCAGTAAATAACGTTAGCTACAATGGGATCAGTTACTTATAATATCAAATAGTGTTGACACTATAGCGTTTCTCCGACAGTGGGTCCATGTATATAATGGTCTGTAAAACAGCTATACACTGCCCCTCCTCCGCCCCAGAGTGGCGACGTGGCAGTATATATCCATCTTACTGACGCTATGTTGTGCCTAAGGAACCTTACAATAAAAGGTGGGGATCCCCAACATGGGAAGGGGGTGGGGGGCAGGTATATTTACTCCTCTGTAGGTTATCAAATGCAGTGGTGCATGGCGCCAACATTCCCCCGGCAGTGGGGCTAGATATATACTAGTTTGTAAGACGGTTATACTCCCCTTCTCCGTCCCAGGGTATATTTTATCTACACATATGTACAAACAACACTTCCTATTTTCGTATGTAATTATTGTAGTTTATAACTTCATGTTTGTCGTTGAATGTATGGATATCTTCATTGTAATAAATAAAACTAATCCTACGGGGAAAAACCAATTGGAGAGAAATTTACTTCTGCTATTAACAGACAGGTGATAGGTGAGCTCTATGCAAGGTGTGAAAAAATGACATAATCATGCATAACAACTGTGGTCTAATAGGATATAATTGATACAGGGACTATACATGACATGCTCAAGAATTTAAAGTTCACATTTTCTGTGGATATCTTCAACTGGTTCTTACAGATTTTTAAGAACAAATAAACCCTGGAGAAGAAGTATTCTCGCAAGCCTTCATTAACCCTCCACAAACCGTCAGCTATCGAAATTTTAGGTAAATTTGAGATACAATGGGCTATTTACATTAGACGCTGATTCTCAGACGCTGATATTAATATTAACCCTCCCCACAAACAATGATGATTTAACCAAAACGTTCTTTTATCACACTGGGTCATTTGAGACTATTATACCCACTTTTCTCAAGACATCAATAAAAATACTTTAATGCAACAATTAAAAACAATTCTTCAGACACTCCAGGGTCATAAAAAATCATGGATGTTTATTAACCCTCTACAGACTGCCAAGCATCGTAATTTTGTTGAAATGGGCTGTTTTCAGACACACGCAACACCCAACGTGTACCTGGGAATTACCCATAATCTCCTTTGTTGGAAGTGGAATTCACCGAGGACCATTTTTGTAAGTAATAAGGGTATTCAAAAAACCAAGCGTTAACCCCTTTTGTGCTTGTTAATAGTGATACCCATCAAAGGCTTAAAAATTTATGTTTTCCCTGGATTTCTTTACAAACATCTGGTAGCGTTTTCAAGAGAAAATGGCCATTGATAGGTCATGGTGTCACATTACCAGGTGATTGGATAAATTATTCCGGTAAGCATTTGTTAACCCTCCATGGGCTGCTAAATGTCAAAATTTTGAAAAAATAGCCTGTTTTTGAACAACAACAACATCAAAAGGGAATGCAACAGAGAAACGTAACTTCTTTTACCGGACACAAAACTGACAGGGAAACATTTTTGTAAGTAGTAAATGGATTCAAAAATCGAGGTCTGAACCCATTTTTGACTGGTTAAGGAGATATACCCCTTAAAAGCTTAAAATTCCAGTTTTCTATGGATTTCTCAACAAAAAAAAATTCAAGAACAATTGACCATTCGCAGGTCTTCGAGTGACATTACAAGCATGAACAAAATGTTTCGGTAAACATTTGTTAACCCTCCAGAGGCTGCCAAGCATAGACATTTGGAGAAAATGGGCTGTTCTTGGGCAACCATAGCACCAAATGTGTACCTACGAGATAAACATAACCTCCTTCAATATACATTGGATATATTTTACGAATACTGTTCAAAATGGAAACTTGAGGTTAACCTAAGCAAAACAAAAATAATAAAATTCGGGGCTCGGGCTGGGAAAAATGATAAATTTTATTTAGGAGGAGCTGCAATCGAAATGGTTAAAAAATTTAAATACCTAGGGGTAACTTTTTCTAAAACAGGTAAATTTTCTGATGAAATAAAAATTAGATCCGCTGAAGCGAAAAGGGCAATGTTCTCTTTAATAAGTAAAGTCCGACAAAATCAACTGACTGTCGACATTGTCTGTGAAATGTACGAAAAATCAATACTTCCGATCTTAACTTACGGTTGTGAAATTTGGGGCTGTGAAAGTATTGCACCGTTACAGAAACTCGAACTATGGTTCTTTAAATTTATTTTAAAACTGAAAAAATCAACTGGAAATAATTTTATATATGGCGAACTGGGGTTGATACCCATCGACGTGAAGACTAAAATTCGAATGCTGAATTTCTGGGCCCAATTAGTGTCCGGAAAAGAAAACAAATTTTCCACCTCCCTTTATTCAATCCTGTACCTAAACCACTTGCACGGGTTTTACACGAGCCCCTGGATACGATATATCTCCTCCCTTCTGGACAAGTTAGGAATAACCCACATATGGATCAGTCAGAGCATAAGTAACAGGAAATTATTTAATTATATCGTTAAAGAAAAATCAAAAGGTATTTTCTTACAGGAGTGGCGAGCAAGCATGTGTAAGTCAAACAAGTATATGTTTTATAAGGTGATAAAAATTAACTTTGGCCTTGAAGATTACCTCCGAAAATTACCACTATCTTTGGCTATCCCTCTCGCCCAGTTTAGAACCAAAAACCGCCGACTCCCGATTGAAACAGGGAGTTGGACAGCAGTTGAAATGTCACAAAGAAAATATAATCTGTGTCAGTCCGATATTGGTGACGAATATCATTATATCCTTGTCTGTGACGAGTTAACGGAACTGAGGAATAAATATATTAAACCATATTTTAGACGACACCCGAGTATGTATAAAGCCCAATCTCTATTTGCAAGTACAAACATCAAACAAATCTGTAACCTCTCCAAATTTGTAAAAAACCTGAAATCATTTTTAACGTCTACTTAAGAGTAATAACAGAACCCCCCCCCCCCCCCCTCCAGTACGAGCAAATCCGCACGCAAAGGTCTAGAGCAATTTCAATGTGACCCTAGATTATGTATAGGTGAGTGTATGGTACATGCGTGATATGGGTTTATACGGAAGTATACTATCATGCACACATATATGTCTCTGATGTGCTCGTATGTGCATGCGCGGGTGCGGGTGCACGTGCTTACATGTGTACGTGCGCGCGTGTACATGTATGTTGAGATATTTATACGTGTTTGCTTTTTGTGTGCGCCATGTATGGCTAAAGATCAATCTTAATTATCAAACACCTAACATCCCTGAGCTCACCCTCCTGCATGCATGCACACACCCAACCTTTCGCGACCAGGAGAATTCTCCAGGTCATATTTCGTAAAAAGTATGTAGTGCACGAGGGTGAGATCTCGGGTAAATGTTATGTGTCTACAATTTACATTGGACATATTTTGTATGCTGAAATGTCAGAAAATAGCAAATGAATTTTATTTTGAGGCCCGGCCCTGCATGCATCATTATGCCTGTTTTACTCATCGTAACAGCCCATCTCCGATAACACCCATAAATGAAATTAAAAATTATTAGTAGGACTGGAACGCAATCGATTGTATCATGCACGGGGAAGCTCATTGAGTCCCGTCGTGCATGATACGGCCGACCGAAGTTCTTGACCACAAGGCAATACTGCCCGAACCCACACACCGAACACATAAAATATCATAGCCCGATATATCAGACGACTAGAGTTTACATACCTTCTCCGGCAGACCTCATTCGTGTGGCCCCTCCAGCCTTCTCCACTGAAAATAAAGAATCTTTTTTTGGGGGGGGGGGGGGGGGGGGGGTTGTCAACAGTACGGTCACATAACCTCAAGAGGTTGTGGGAGAGTTCTGTTGACAACACTCCATGGTACCCTTTAATTTCGAACTTCGTATGCAATGTACAATCGACATACAGCGCTGGAGAGGTTACACGTATAGCACATGTATATATACGGACTGCCCGAACATGTAATGTATTAAAATTTCTTTGTGTTAACACTTGCTTTACGCCATGTAAATGGTTAAAAGTGAATAAATGAAAATGAAAAATGAAAATTGGAAGTGGAATTCACCGTCGATCATTTTTGTAAGTAATGAAGGTATTCACAAAAACCAAGCATTAACCCTTTAGAGCTGGTTACAGGGAGATACCCCTCAAAAGGTTAAACATTTGTGTAATCTGAGGATTTCTTTAAAAACATGCCGTAGATTTTCAAGAAAAAATGGCCATTCTCTGATCTTAGTGTGACATTACAGGTTGCATGTACAAAATATTCCTTAAGCATTTGTTTACCCTATGCAGGTTCTCAAACATCAAAATGTTGATAAAATGGGCTGTGTTTGCGTACCCACAGCACCCAAAGTTGGGAGGAGAGATCAAAATAAGTGGAAGTAGAATTCACTGAGAATTATTTTTGGAAGTAATAAGAGTATTCAAAAAACAACACTTAACCCGTTTTGAGCTGGATAAACAATGATACCCATCAAAAGCTTAAAATTCAGGTTCTCCCTGGATTTCTCTGAAAACATCTTGTAGATTTTAAAGAAAAAAATGGCCATTCACAGTTCTTGGTGTGACATTACAAGTCGCATGAATAAATATTCCTGTTAGCACTTGTTAACCCTCTACAAGCTGCCAGACATCAATATTTGGGATACATTTGAGATCAAATGAACCATTTTAAAATTGACACAGCACTCAGTGGGTATGTGTCAAACAAACATAACTCCTTTTGTCGGTCATTGACTTGTTGGAAGACGATATTGACATTAAACCAGTCCACCGTTAATGATGGTTTTTACCTAAACAATTTTTTATTAAACTCTGTCATTTGAGATTACTATCTTCACCTTTTTCATAACATCAATGAAGGGACTTCAGTGAGACAGTTAAAAGCAACAAGACACTGTGGGGTCATGAAAAATCATGGAATCTCATCGGGAAAAGCCATGATTCTCCAGAATCATAAAGTCTAGTTCTACGGATTATTTTTTTGGGGGGGTTTTTTGGGGTTTTTTTTTTTTTTTTTTTCCCACACATTTTGTCCGTACGATTCAGAAGCCATTTTCGAACCGATTTTCACGAAATTTTGCACATGCATAGAGGGGCACAAAATCTAAAAATGTACCGAAGCGGAATTTTCGATTTAACCCTTATTTCGTCAGAATTGGCAAAAAACTGCCAAAATTGGGGTTTATCGGCACTTTCGAAACACGTCTTGTAGATTTTTTTTATACATTCGTAATTGCTAGACCTGTCTGTGACACGCCCTTTGATACACACGACATATCAGGCGATGCATATGGTAACCCTCCACAGGCTGCCAAATATCGAAATTTTGATGAAATGGGCCGGTTTCAAGCCCCCACCGTACCCAAACAGTACATGAGAGATAAACATAACTTCCTTTATTGGGAGTGGAATTCACCGAGGATCATTTTTGTCAGTAATAAGGGTGTTCAAAAAACCAAGCGTTAACCCGCTTTGGGCTGGTTAAACAGCAATACCCCCATAAAGCTAAAAAATTTGTGTTTTCCGTGGATTTCTCTAAACGAGTCTTGTAGATTTTCAAGAAAAATTTGTCACTCCCAGGCCTTGGTGTGATAATAGAAGTTGCATGGACAAAATACTGCGGTGAGCATTTGTTAACCCACCACGGGCTGCTAAAAGTCAAAATTATGATAAAATGGGCTGTTTTTGGACGCCAACAGCTCCCAATGGGTACGCCACAAAGAAACGTGCCTTCTTTTATCGAGCGCACAATCTATACGCAAACATTTTTGTAAGTAGTAAGGGTATTCAAAACTCGAAGTCTTAACCCATTTTGGACAGGCTAAACAGAGCGACCCCTTAAAATCTTAAAATTCCCATTTTCTGTGGATTTATCTAAAAACATCCTGTAGGTTTTCAAGAAAAATTGACTACTCGCAGGTCTTTGTGTGATATTACAGGTTGCATGGACAAAATATTCCGGTGAGCGTTTATTAACCCTCTAGAGGCTGCCAAGCATCGTAATTTTGTTGAAATGGGCTGTTTTCAGGCACGCACATCACCCAACGTGTACCTGAGAAATAAACATAATCTGCTTTGTTGGAAGTGGAATTCACCGAAGACCATTTTTGTAAGTAATAAGGGTATGCAAAAAACCAAGCGTTAACCCATTTTGTGGTTGTTAATAGTGATACCCATCAAAGGCTTAAAAATTTAAGTTTTCCCTGGATTTCTTTACAAACATCTGGTAGGGTTTTCAAGAGAAAATGGCCATTGATAGGTCATGGTGTCACATTACCAGTTGATTGGATTAATTATTCCTCTAAGCATTTGTTAACCCTCCATGGGCTGCTAAATGTCAAAATTTTGAAAAAAATAGTCTGTTTTTGAACAACAACATCAAATGGGAATACAACAGAGGAACGTAACTTCTTTTACCAGACGCAAAACTGACAGGGAAACATTTTTGTAAGTAGTAAATGTATTCAAAGATCGAGGTCTTAACCCATTTTTGACTGGTTAAGGAGATATACCCCTTAAAAGCTTAAAATTCCAGTTTTATGTGGATTTCTCGATTTCTCAAAAAAAAAAATTCAAGAGCAATTGATCATTCGCAGGTTTTCGAGTGACATTACAAGTTGCATGAACAAAATGTTTCGGTAAGCATTTGTTAACCCCCCAGAGGCTGCCAAGCATTGACATTTGGAGAAAATGGGCTGTTCTTGGGCAACCATAACACCAAATGTGTACCTACGAGATAAACATAACCTCCTTCATTGGAAGTGGAATTCACCGTCGATCATTTTTGTAAGTAATGAAGATATTCACAAAACCAAGCATTAACCCTTTAGAGCTGGTTAAAGAGAGATACCCCTCAAAATGTTAAAAATTCATGTTATCTGAGGATTTCTTTAAAAACATCCCGTAGATTTTCAGGAAAAAATGGCCATTCTCATATCTTAGTGTGACATTACAAGATGCATGTACAAACTATTCCTGTAAGCATTTGTTAACCCTATGCAGGTTCTCAAACATCAAAATGATGATAAAATAGGCTGTGTTTGCGTACCAACAGCACCCGAAGTTGGGAGGAGAGATCAAAATAAGTGGAAGTAGAATTCACTGAGAATTATTTTTGGAAGTAATAAGAGTATTCCAAAAACAACACTTAACCCGTTTTGGGCTGAAAAAACAATGATACCCATCAAAAGCTTAAAATTCCTCTTCTCCCTGGATTTCTCTGAAAACATCTTGTAGATTTTAAAGAAAAAATGGCCATTCACAGTTCTTGGTGTGACATTAAAAGTTGCATTAATAAATATTCCTGTTGGCACTTGTTAACCCTCTACAACCTGCCAGACATCAATATTTTGGATACATTTGAGATAAAATAGACCATTTTTAAACTGACACAGCACTCAGTGAGTATGTGTCAAACAAACATAACTCCTTTTGTCGGTCATTGACTTGTTGGACGACGATATTGACATTAACCCACTCCACCGTTAATAATGGTTTTTACCTAAACAATTTTTTATCAAACTGTGTCATTTGAGACTACTATCTTCACCTTTCTCATAACATCAATGAAGGAACTTCAGTGAGACAGTTAAAAACAATTCATCAGACACTGTGGGGTCATGAAAAATCATGGAATCTCATCGGGAAAAGCCATGATTCTCCAGAATCATAAAGTCTAGTTTATTATATCTTGTTTTATAGAGCTCCAGAAATAAGATATAAGAGATTAAATGCTCAGGTTATCTAGAATAGGGCAAAATATCCAAATCCCTGTTAGTTGAATACTCCTGTTAAAGGAATAACTTTTCATTGGCAAAGTGGTTATTCAATCAACAGGGATTCACAGTATCCTGGGATTCTTTTGGTTATCTACAGGGGGCACCGTTTATGGGTCTCTTTCCCAATGACATTTGGTCATGATTTTCTCCCAATTCTTAACCCAAATTTCCTAAGTGCAGTTGAAGTCAGTTCCCACTCAAACAAAAATGTAATGTACAACTTGTGCCCTGAACTGGGTAGTCATAAGGCCTCAGAAAACCATTGGTTTTCTGAGGCCTTATGACCACACAGTTCAGGACACCAACTGCACATTAAATTTAAATTGCTTACCTAATGAAGTCTGTCAATTCAAAGGCAAATGACAAGTTCTTCTTTAATAGTATAAGAACAGTTTAATAGACTACAGACACTGCGTGAACATGATTCTATGTGACTGCATGTTACAAAACATAGTTGCTTAGGTATCAGTCTTAATGTTCTCTGCTCAATTCGAATATAAAATTTCTAAGTCTTTGTTTGTTTTTTCCACTCCAAAACAATTTCCCAACTGCAGCTCCCATGGCACAAATTTTCCCAACGGCATGCTCCCCTCCACCCCCCCCCCCCCCCTCCCCCTGGACCCTTTACCAATGTGGGCAGAAGAATCCCTGATATCACACATGCAGTAGAGACTGGCGGGTAACCGAGAACACAACTCGGTTTCGGTTGTGAAAAAAAAAAACGCGAGTTGCACCGAAATTGCAGTCATACAACTGATTCATTAATACAACGCATACTCTATGTATCCTGGAACAATGGTCGAGCTAATTTGAAAACGCAGGTGTTATTTCTTAGAACTAACCCATATCATCCAGGATTGGGTGTGGGGGGGGAGGGGGAGGGGTGAGGGCCAAGCACCACACACGGATATCTACTGATTACAGAAATGAAAGCAGAACTTGGTAACCAACCGTGTGTACCACGCGAGAGTTACAAGTTTTCTTGAGTTAAAATGGCGACTAAAGATCCGAGTCCCGTGTACTATAACTGAAATGACCTGAAATCAAAATTTTGCATCTGCAATATTTGCAAAAGAGAAATAGCTTCCGAACATGTAAATACGAGCAACCTAATTCGACATATAGAGTCGAAGAATAAAAATTTACCTGAAGCTTAAAAAGTTACTGGATGAGAGATCGTCTGCAAGAAATCGACAAAAACGATCATCTACAGTAAGTACTAAATTAAAGTTCGCCCGAATGTATGCACACACAACGTGTAAACCCAGATGTGCTAGTGGTAAGATAGTAAAATGAAATATACAAGAGTTTTACTGCAACATTCTATGCTAAAATTGTCTCTGAACCCCTTGTCATACATTGCGTGTATATATATCTTTATAGCACAAAAGCACATGGAGATACATTTTGTATACGCACTGATCGAAGGGGAATAATTATCCTTCTATAGACACCTATGAAGTAATGGTTACAATACTCTAAATGATTTGCATTGGTGACAGTGTTAACATTTTCCTGTCTCTGAATCTCATCAAGCTTATAACAGTCCTTGAAAATCATGATCAGAGGCCTAAAGGTGCTTAAGTTTGATCGTCTGATACCCTGCAATAATAATTTTGAATTATGAACAACCAATGAATTGAAGTTCACCTGGAAAAAAACATTCTGAGACTATCACTTCACACTTGAACAAGAGAATTCACTGGTTCTTCATTTCCATATTCCCCAAATTAGTTGAGAATGCATAAAGTAGACAAAACCATAACCGAAACCGAAACCCGGGTCTTCACCCTCCAAAAAAACCCAAATCCGAAACTGAAGTGAAATGAAAGTGTCAATGACACTGTAGCTCAACTTGTCAAGACAAAGACATGTACATGTATAGTATGTGACACAGCAATGACAAACATCTAGGTAATGACCTGATAACAAAGGTACATATAAAGTATTGTAACGGTCTCTACATAAATAATGACCGTTGCCTGTAACAAATGTATAGGTAAAGTATTGTAAAGGTGGGTGACAGTCAGATGCTGAACTAGAAAAAATCTTTTGAGTCCCAAAGTGGGTCTGACTGAACCCCAAAATATTTGTTCTCATAGCACAGTGATAACAAAGGCACCCCAAAACACACTCGTTCCTGTCCCAAGGTAAAAACAAAAGTACTCAAGAAGTTTTGTGAAGATCAGTTCATAAATACGAGCTGTATAGAACTTGTGACAAAAAACTGATTGGACCTAATTTCGGTACAAAATGGCCACTGGCAGCCATCTTGAATTTTGGACCGTACCCAGAAACACTCATTCTCATCCCAAGGAAATAACAAAGGTACCCAAGAAGTTTTGTGAAGATCGGTTCATAAATACAGCCTCTACCCTGAGCCGTATTGACATGTGTGCTTACATTGAGTAAGTAGCACTGAATAAATCAAAGTTCATCTAATTTGCATAATTTCTGCACGAAAAAACCCCCCTTACAATATGTGATGTATTCCATGTTACTAAACATTCATACAAAAATTTATTAAAATCAGAACTTTCATACTGAAGTTCTATACAAAAGACTGATTGCACTAATTTTGGTACAAAATGGCTGCTGGTGGCCATCTTGAATTTCGGACCACACCCAAAAACACTCGCTCTCATCCCACGGTGATAACCAAGGTACCCAAGAAGTTTCGTAAAGATTGGTTCATAAATATGGCCTCTAGTCTGAGCTGTATAGAAGTTGTGTACAAAAAACTGATTAGACCTAATTTCGGTACAAAATGGCCACTAGCAGCCATCTTGAATTTTAGACCGCACCCAGAAACACTCGTTCTCGTCCCAAGGTGATAACAAAGGTACCCAAGACATTTCGTGAAGATCAGTTCATAAATACAGACTCTAGTCTGAGCTGTATTGACATGTGTACTTACTGTGTGTAAGTCGCACTGAAAAAATCAAAGTTCATCTAATTTGCATAATTTCTGCACGAGAAAAAAACCTGTATTATATGTGATGCATCCCATGGTACTAAACATTCACACAAAAAAATTATTAAAATCAGGGCTTTCATATGGAAGTTCTGTGCAAAAATCTGATTGCACCTAATTTTGTACAAAATGGCTGCCATCGGCCATCTTGAATTTCGGACCGGACCCCAAAACACTCGTTCTCGTCCCACGGTGATACCAAAGGTACCCAAGAAATTTCGTAAAGATCGGTTTATAAATACGGCCTCTAGCCCGAGCCGTATTGGCATTTGCACTTACAGTGCTGAAAGTAACCCCAAAAAACATCAAAATTAGTCTAATTTGCACAATTTACGTACGAGAAAAAACCCCGTATTATATGTGATGTATCCCATGGTACTAAACATTCATACAAAAAATTATTCAAATCAGAGCTTTCATATGGAAGTTCTGTACAAAAAACAGATTTCTGCATCGTCGGTACAAAATGGCAGCTGGCAGCCATCTTGAATTTTGGACCGCACCCAAAAACACTCGTTCTCGTCCCACGGTCATAACAAAGGTACCCAAGAAGTTTCGTAAAGATCGGTTCATAAATACGGCCTCTAGCCCGAGCCATAGCAGCTTGGCACTTACAGCTCTGAAAGTAACACTAAATAAATCAAAGTCAGTCTAATTTGCATAATTTACGCACGAGAAAAAAACCTGTATTATATGTGATGTATCCCATGGTACTAAACATTTATACAAAACTTTATTCAAATCAGATCTTTCATACAGAAGTTCTGTACAAAAAACTGATTTTTGCATCATCGGTACAAAATGGCCACTGGCAGCCATCTTGAATTTCGGACCACACCTAAAAACACTCGTTCCCGTCCCAGGGTCATAACAATGGTACACAAGAAGTTTCGTAAAGATCGGTTCATAAATACGACCTCTAGCCCGAGCCATAGCCAATTGTTGACGTACGGACAGACGGCCAGACGGCCAGACGGACGACAGGCCATGACAATAGCTCAAATTTGACTTCGTCAAAGTTGAGCTAAAAATCACAACCGCCAATCTCTAACATGCAGTGGTTTAGCTGTGAATCAAATGTAACTTGTCCACAATTTTCCATTAATGTGATTGGTTTACATGTCTTAATCATGGTTTTCAAAGCACCATTTACACTTATATAGACGTTTCTCCATTGTCTATGTTTTTGAATGAAAGTGTCAATAACACTGCAGCACAACTTGACCAAGAAGGGACTGAACAAAACAGAAAGTTTTAGTATTGCCAAGTTATTCACTCATGTTTCTGCAGAAAAGACATCACACCAAAGCTACATATGAAATCAGAAAAGGATTGGGTGTTGGATGTGGCCTGTAGTGTGCTAATGGAATTATTGACAATTTAAATGCCAAATCCAAGATGGCCACTGGTTGAATGTTTTTCAACGAAATTAAAAAAAAATTGATAGCTCCCATCTAGATGTCACACTAAAGCTAGAAATAAAATTTGAAAATATTCATGGCCTTGCTCTTATTATTCTCACCTAATATGAACAAATTTAGAAAAAAGACATCTAAAAGATGCAGTCAAAGCCTGCAAATTTTCAGACAAAACTTTCTGTGATGAAGGGCCATCTCCTCTTTCCTTCCCTTACTCCTGTATCTTTGTCTATAAAAACAAGAGATTGTCACTCAGAAGTGACGATGCTCCCAACGTGGCAATGACCTTGATCTATGACCTTGACCTCCAGCGAACAAAAAAAACCAAAACATTTTGTGTGCGACACATTGTCTCCCCATAAGCAACATGTATGCCAAGTTTCAATAAAATCAGAAGAAGCATCTCAGAGTTATGGAGCGGACACAAAAATCTTCCTGACAGACATTTGACCTTGATCTATGACCTTGACCTCCATCAAACAAACAAAAATTTTATGTGCAACACATTGTCTCCCCATAAGCAACATGTATGCTAAGTTTCAACAAAATCCAACAAAGCATCTCAGAGTTATGGAGCAGACATAAAAATCTTCCTGACGGACAGACAGACAGATGGAAATGACAAACACTATATGCTCCCAAAAACTTTTTTCAGGGGGCATAAAACTGGGTAGTGATTTGATTGTACACAGCACAGGACAAGTTTTACCCTATTTATTTGATGAAGGGTTAATTAGTGTACAAGAGGAGAGTAGTAGTCTAATGAAAAACAGATATCTAAAGACTCTAAATTTAGTAATTATACATTAGGAAGAGGTGCATATTGTAAACATTCTACAATCTACTACCTTGAATGAAATTAGCCAGATTTTAGAAAGTGGGAGGTTCCAGAAAACAGAAAACAATTTTAGCTCTCTGCACTATGATGTCAAAAAAACAAAATTTTCAGCAGCAAAAATTTCTCATCACGCAGTTGGGAATTTAACACCTTGCATGCTGCCAGCAGATATTCCTATCGGGACAGAATTGCCCTTGCCACCGAGATAAGCATAATTAGGGCACATTTAATCAAATATTCTCTCTAACTTGAATGGATTTTTTCACCAAGAAATTCCTTGAGTCAAATTTAGATGAATTTTTCTTCATATCTAGTCATGGGTGCTTTGAAGCAAACATGATAAGATTTGATGAAAAATATTTTAAAATAACTCAGCGGGTTAAGAGTTAACCAATTACATATCTTGGAAAAGTTTACAACCCAGCAGACTGCATCATCAACTGATATTTCAGAAATTCATTAAGAGTATTTGATTTGCAAAATGACAGATAAATTGACCAAGATATCTGCAGTCTGGACAGATTTGGTGTTCATACTTGGAAATGTGCTGGTAAACACAGATACCTCGATTGCCCAGTGCTAAAGAAAAAATTCAGCAACTTGCGAAAAGGTTACTTTACCTGTTTTCAGGAGTCCACTTTTCAGGTTACCTTCTTGACAGAAATTGTATGGAGGAAATTCATTTATTTATTTTCTGGTGTTTTAAGGTTACATATTTCTGCTCAATGGCTAATCGTAACTGCAACATGGGTATAAAGTCAAAGTCCAGCCAATCGTTTATATCCATGTTGGCCATTTTAGAGAACTTCCCCCAAGGCATTGGTTACCAAGTCCTATTTTACCAGTTAAAACAGAGCTTGTTTACCACAGTAAACAAGCACGGCTTTACATCCCAGGTTCCCACAGGGATTTTATAAAGGAAAAAAGACAGTATGTTAACCCAAGACCTTACACAAATAATGGATTACACTTTCAAGAAAAAAGTCTTTAATCCTTCAAAAGAATGAACCCGTGCTGGTTTTAATGAGGGGTTGTAAGCTGTGTTTTTGAAGCAAAAACTACAACAATAATAAAAGTTGAATGGCAATTTCAGACCTATACAAATTTGATTTTAAGGTGACCCAAAGTTACGTCAGGCAACCCTTTTCCTGTTCCGAGTTTTTAAGCAAGGGAAGTACATTTGCTATTGTCATTGCCAAATCTGAGGTGAGAAACCTAGAATTCAGCAGTTTATTCTTTGGAAATCCTTTCATTTAGCCAATATGCTGTGTTGTAATACTCTGCGGAAAGAGCCGAAAGCTTTTTCCAACAGCAGGGATGCACAAATTGAAACTTTAAAATGACCATACAAAGGTTATGCAAAAAAACCTGCATAACCCTTTTGAGCCAAGATAACCCCATTCCCATTGCATCTCTTTTGTCAGTGTTTTTTTTTTTTTAACTGGTACAGATCTAAAATTTGTTCAAATAATGTTTTGAAACATGACATTTTTTTCTTCTGGAAAAGTTCACTCAAACAGTGTGTGTTTTTGCTCTAAATTTTCATCATTTCAAATATTTTGTTTTCATTTATTGGAGAGTGCCCAATGGCACTCTCCAATAATGGAAAACAAAATATATCATTTCAATACACTTTCTATTATTTAAAAAAAAAAACACCTTTAAGCACCTGCTGAAAAGACCTAGCACTCTACCAGTTATAATAAACACAAATATAAAATATCTATCTTCAGCACTGTTCAGTTGACCAATTTTCTGTGAGTACATTGCAATGTCTCCATCACCTACCACTTTAACCTTCAGTTCATTGACCAAGTATATAACTGGTCAAAGGTATAACTTGGCTCTTCAAACTACACCATCTGTCAACAGGCCTGAAAACAATCAGTCTGACATTTGTAGAATGAGGTCCCAGAGTGTGAATTTAGAGGTGCAGAGTAGCATCACTAAATTTACCCTCTGTGAACCTCAATCTGAATCAGGATCTCAAAACTAAACAGAAAGAGGTTCCCATATGCTAAATTGGCCCACTTTATGGGATAGCATCATCAAATTCACCCTCTGGGGACCTCAATCTACAAATGTCAGACTGCTTATTTTCAGGCCTGCTGTTAACCTTCACCCAAAGTAACAACCCAAACCAGCTCGAGTTATTCACAAATATCGCCATCCAATTTTCATTATTTTTTTCATTTTTGTCTCAAAAACATTGCTTATGACACTGCATTGGAATGAGCTTAAGCTCATTCCAATGTGGGGCTATAAGCTATGTATTTGATGCAAAAAATTAAAAAAATTAGTTATTTCATAATTTTATTTGAAAGTGTCATCTGCCTTTCGTGTTCGGTAAAGGGTTAATTAAACTGTCCAGCACGATGTGACCTGTTTGTTAAAAGTTGTTGAAGTAAAACAAACAAACAAACATCAGTTGGGTTTTGTAATGTCTGAAATTGGGAAAAAGTGGCCGAATCTCATTGAGAATAGGATCGATATTCATCCCCCATTAGAAACCTGCCTAAACATATCAGTGTGCAAAACTTGCTCGTTTCGTTCGCGTGGTGGTTATGCAAATTTAAATCTGCACGGACGGATGACCGGTTACCCAAAAGTTGCATTCTGAATGGTATAAAGTCTGAGTCACTTAACTGGTAGTGTGCTAAATTTTTCCTCAGCCTCAAGATTTGTTCACACATTTTTGTCTGGTGCTATCCCATACAGTAAGCCAATTTATCCTCTTTCTGTTTAGTTTTGAGACCCTGATTCAGATTGAGGTTCAGAGAGAGTAAATTTAGTGATGCTATCCTGCATAGCAAGGTAGTATCACTAAATTCACCCTCTGAGGACCTCATTTTGCAGATGACAGTCTGCTTATTTTCTGGCTTGTCTGTCAAGGAAGTGAAAGCATAATCTTAAATCCTTTGAATTCTGAGTAATCCTCAAGTACTGGCAAGCAACAAATATTAAACAAAAAAACATAAAAAACAAAAATATAAAGGGAACAAATGGCAATCAGAACAGGTTTATGAAACTCTAATTTGAATTGATTTTAGAGCAGCGAGAAAGGATTATCCAATAAAATTTGAGAGAACCTTTAGAGGAACCTATTTATTTATTGGTGTGTAAGGTCACATACTTCTGCACAATGGCTAATCATGACCGCGACAGTTTTGCAGGTGGAAAAAGCCGGAGTACCCAGAGAGAACCACCGAGCACTGATGAGCAACTGTCAGCCCCTCAACATTCTAACTCTGTTCAAGCTTCGCTCAAGCAGGGTTACAGCGGTTGAAGACATGTGCACCATCAACGTGCAGTATGCCTTAGTACATGGCATCATCGTACCCCCATGTAGGCAACCGGAATAAAGTGCCTTGCCCAAGGACACAACGTGGGTCGTCTCAGACAGGGATAAAACTCAGGACCTCTAGCATAAAATTCCAACAGTCCACCACCAAGCAACCGTGTGCCCAGAGGAACCTAATGCAGAGTTATCTAATTTGTGCATCCCTGAACATTATATAGTAGACATGTTTGATGATTTAAAATAAAAACACCACAAACAGACCAATAAAATATTTTGTAGAAATGAAATAGATGTATTACCCCATATTGTTATCTAACCGCAGACAGAATCGGGGTTAACTGTACTTCCTCGGTGCTTATTTCGCTTCAAAGGATGTGAGCACGATTCATCAGGTTTTAGACAGAAGTTTCCTGAATGGAAATCAACAGGTTGGCAATAAAACAATCTTGGAACATCTGCCCCCAGGATGAGTCAGAGTATATCTCTCCAGCTATTTATGTTTACTGCAGGAAGTCTATAGACATCTACTTGAATCTAACAGATACCCATCACTTCTTCCATGCAATGTCATGACCTACTTACAGGCAATAAATTAGTTTTTAACCCTTTTATTGCCAACATAACAAAATGGTAGATCTCATGTCAGTTCAAAGACAAACATGGGAAGAGACCATATTTATTAATTTGTGGAGTAAGGCTATGCTATTCAGTACCATGATTGCAGAAGCAATAACTTTCTCGATCAAACTGTGATTTGGTCGCAAAACATTTACATTTATAGGTTCAGGTACCACAGAGTCAGGGGGTTTGAGAGAGCTGTAACCACTGCACTTTTTTCAAGACTTGTCATTTTTTGAGAAATTATACAAATTGTTATTGAACTTTCATAACAATGACAGTTCACAAAAATAACAGATGGCTGCAAAGCAAAATGCTAAATCATGCAGCCCTGGTAATTCACCCTCAGCAATCAGCAGCGCCGAGGAAAATGCTGAGGAAACAAGAAATACCCACAGCAAAAATACTGCCGAGAATGGATTCTTCAGAAAGCCTTGTGGTGGCAGAAATTGTACAACTTCCAGGTTACACAAGGAATCAAACCATGTGGGTTGCTCGAAGCTGTATTGCTAATCTTACAGTTTACAGTTCAAGTAGCCACTAGAAACTATGTGTTCTGCTTCTTCTATATTGATTTATTTATTTATTTATTTATTTATTTATTGGTGTTTAAGGTCACATATTTCTGCACAATGGCTAACCATGAACGTGACAGTTTTACGGGTGGAGGAAGCCGGAGTACCCGGAGAGAACCACCTAGCAACGGCGAGCAACTGTCAGCTCCCCAACATACCAACTCCACACAAGCAGGGTTAGCATTGGTTGAAGACAGGTGCACCATCGACGTGCAGTAAGCCTTAGTACACAGCGTCACCGTGCCCCCAAGTGGGCAATGGGGGTGAAGTGTCTTGCCCAAGGACACAATGCGGTTGTCGCAGGTGGGATTCGAACCGAGGACCTCTCGGCTTGTAGTCTGCACCTCTACCAACTGAGCCACCGCGCCCCCATTTCTATATTGATAACACTACAATCTGACATCAGATTCGGGAAAGCTCTTACAGAGCTTTCCAGAAACTGATGTCAGATTCTGGTGTTATCAACATAGAATCAGTGAGATACTTAGTTTGTGGTTATGCTGCATCTTATTTTCACTCATAATATACATTTTGAGCAAGTCGCCTGCTTACTTTCAAGATTTTTTCTCAACATTCACATGGTTCATGATTGAGTGAAAGATTCTGCACATTGACTGTGATTATATATGTACACATGTATCTCGAACTACTTTCACGTGTTAAAGTTACTTGAAAGTTTTCGCTTCACTGCCCACTATATATACATGTACTTGGCATTTGAGACTATGCCCTGCCCCTTGATGATTTTTATGCAATCAAGCTTCACAGCAATTGCCGTAGAAGCACCAGTTTTCCACAGCAATTTTTTTTCCCGAGGAAACAAGGATGAATTACCAGGACTGAATCATGTATGCACTGTTAACATGCAGCTACTCACGATTTTGCTTTGTGCTTTATCTCACACTGAGCGAAATTGTCAAGCTCAATTAACATGCGAATGGAATGTTGCTACTAAAATAGCAATGGTAGTACACAGTAGAGATGTGCGGTATTGGAATTTTGAGTTCGGTACTCGTTTCTAGAAATGCTGTGGTATCGGTTCAGTATTCAGCATATGATTTGACTGAGATTTGCCAATAGTAATGAAGGGGAACTGACACTTTAAAAATACAGAATAAGTTGTTCTTGTATCATTTAGGGCTGTTGCGACTATCATTTTTTGTAATCGACTAATCGTGACCAGTAATCGACGGTTAGTCGATTAATAGTCGCTTCCCATGATTTTTTAGCAAATCATTCTTCTGTTCGTAAAACTCTGAAAATGACAATGGCACCAGTGTGTTCAGACAAAGTGGGGTTGTGGGAACAACAAATCGGTCCCGACTGAAGCTACATGTTGTCCAATCTTGGACCCACAGTCCGTAATATAATTTTTGGGGTTGGTACGTCCTGTAGGACGTACCAACCCCAAAAATAATATTACTGACTGCGGGTCCAAGTTTGAACTAGATTGAAGCCGATGAATTAAAATGAATTTACCAAAGAACATTCCTGCATATGTTTCCTTTCTGCAATAAGTTTCTCGAAATTTTGAACATTGAGATCTATGCATTCCCTCGTCAGTTGTTAAAATTGGATCTTAGTCTGAAGTTCCGAACTTTGAGAAGTGATCTGACGTTCTGACTTTCGTCATAATTTTGTCACTTCCGCGCTTTGGGTTTTCCAATGGGTGCATTCGTGTGTACAAGACTGGAGAAATTCAGAAGAATCTATTCTTCTCGAGTAACTGTGAGCGTTTTTTCTTACACAGTCAGTGACAGTCGTACAGTCTTCCGGATATGAATGTTAACTATGGTTAGATATTTAAAGTTATTCACCTTCATTGATCATTCACCTCACAAAACAATGCAATTTAGCCCCGACGTGTAGTAGACGTGTACCACCTTGAAAATGAACGACGATCGACTAAAAATAAAAACCGTCGACTACTTCAATAGTCGACGGTTAGTCGACTAATCGAATAATTGCGACAGCCCTAGTATCATTCTACCAGGGTGCGCAGTGGCTCAGTGGCAGACTGCTGGACTTTATGATAGAGGTCCCAAGTTCGATCCCTGTCTGGGACGACCTGCTTTGTGTCCTTGGGCAAGGCATTTTATCCTGGTTACCTACATGGGGGCACGATGACGCCGTGTACTAAAGCGTACTGCACGTCGATGGTGCACATGTCATCAGCCGCTGTAACCCTGCTTGAGGTGTTTTCGGAGGAAAGTAGGAAGGGAATTTTGACCAGATTTTGAACCAGCCCTAATCAGGTCAAAGTCCTCTTTGCACTTTCAAGTTTACAAAGCTCTTCGTTGTTGGAACGCACAATGAAGATTAAAGTTAGGACAAGTTGGGGTGGGGTGGGGTGGGGTGGGTGACACTCCCAGAAATTAACCAAGGAAACCACAAATGCCATAGTAAATGGCATGGCAAACCACCACTACCACAACTACTTAAAATGAAAAATGTGCTCTACTTGTTAATTTCTGAACCTGCATGCCAGTAGCAATAGGACTTTATGCAGTCTTGATCAACCATATACATGTTGTGTCTGAAACTAAGTTGATGAGTTTCAGACCTTACCCAACACATACACTATCTAAATTTGCTATTTTTTTCTAATTTTTTTGCCAAATTTCACTGGAAAACAAGCTTGGAGCAAGCTTGACTAGCCCGGTCCAATAAGTGGTCGCATGATATGGTTTGTTCAATTTTTTTTAAAACTATTTTTTTTCAACTGCTCAATTTCTATATAAGATAGGCAGATGTGGTTGATTTGTTAGGTAAAGGGTTAACCCTTTATCTGACATGACCAGAAAGTGGCACTTGTAACAATTTTCATATTTCACCTCAAAAACTCAGGCTATAACCCCTCACTGGAATGGGCTTGGTGAGTTTGTTCTAAAATGGGTTATAAGCTATATGTTTTTTATGAAAAAAAACAACAGAATTTGAATGTCGATTTTTTGTAGTTTGCACTGTCCATTTATGGCCATTACATTTATCTACTGATTTATTTATTTATTTATTTATTTATTAGTGTTTAAAGTCACTTTCAGCCAGTAGGCACCCTCCCATAAATTGTAACAAGGCAAATCCTAACATATAAAATAATATTACTTCCAAGATAATATGAAACACATCCACAGAATATGAAGCCTTTAAATTGTGGGACCGGCACTTTAGAAAGTGCAAATATGGGCTTCCAGCACTCTACCAGTTAAAGGTCCCATTTTACAATTAAAGTAGAACTTGTGTACTGCAGTAAACAAGCACTGCTCCACTTCCCAGGTTTCCTGCAGGGAGACTGTTTCATTGGGTAAGAAGTCAGCATGCATGATATGTGGCATGAATAATCCCCAGTTGTTCCACACCAGCACTCAAAGTTTAACAATGACCTTCTAGTGATCAAACAGGCAGGGTGGTGTAAAAACTGGAGAATTCTTGTGAAGATTTGTGTATCCAGGGTTCTCTTGCATTGTTATAAGATAATGTTGCCCTTGCCCACAATGAATCATTTATTTATTTTTTTATTTATTTATTGGTGTTTAAGGTCACATATTTATACACAATGGCTAATCATGACGACAGTTTTATGGATGGAGGAAGCCTGAGTACCCGGAGAGAACCACCATGCAACAGCGAGCAACTGTCAGCTCCCCAACATACTAACTCCAAACAAGAAGGGTTAGCATTGCTTGAAGACAAGTGTACCAACGATGTGCAGTAGGCCTTAGTACACAATGCCATCGTTCCCCCACATGGGCAATGGAGGCGAAGAGTATTGCCGAAGGACACAACATGGTTGCCGCAGGTGGAATTTGAAGGCCCTCTTGGCTTGCTGCCTGCACCTCTACCTACGGAGCCACCGCACCACCAATGAGTCATTTAGATTTAACTCTAAACCTGAGGGGTATTTTAAAACTACTTTTCATCAAATATCGATTTGATGAAAAATTCATGAAATTTTAACTTTTTTTATTAGCCAAAAAGCCAGTTCAATTCTTAAGGGAAATTTTGGTTAAATGTGCCTAAACTACAGTCATTTTAGTGGCGAGAGACTTCCTGTCCTGGCAGAAAAATCTGCCCGCAGCATGTAAGGAGTTAAAAACCAACCCTGGTAAATAAGCTTGTTGACAAAATGCCATCATCAACTTTTGGACTGCTCAAGCATCAATGGAGGTGGAAAAAGCTGGAATATTTCCCAAAAGGAATCAATAGCAGCTCTCTTAACTGTACAGAACATGCATTAGTTCTGGACATGCAAGCAACCTTGAACTCTTCTTCCACATAGGTTATTATGACCATGTCCCAACCTTGCCTCTGGGTCATACATCGACTAGTCCTAATGGACTTATCAATATATTCCCAGAGGCGAGGTCTCAACTTCAATACCCAATCATGGAAATCCACATGGTGGTAATAATAACCCATTCATTTTACAATATTCCTCCCTTTCTTGACTTGTTCTGGACTTGTCTGCATTAGTGATGAACTGATATGGTAAATGAACCATCAGCCAATACTGATGTTAAAAAACTAATAATCGGCAGATACCGATACCGATGTTTTAAGTTCTGTGAAAATGCGTGAATAACTTGATCGAACCCTGCAAAGTTGCAATTAGAATGTCAATGTGGGGTTGTGTTTCTTGGTTCCCGGTCAACTCGCCACCAAATCAACTCCCCCAAACAATTTATCCGATCGTTTTGTGGAGTCCATTCCTTGGTGAGAAGAATGGAATCACCCGTATCAGATTGACTCTCTCTGCATGGAATACTACATATTCTCCCAATAAGATTAAATCACTTGTATATAAAACTCATAGCGATCCTGTGGTAACTCATACACAGACCAACAGACACTGCTCTGGATAAATCCGACTTATTCCTTTCTTCTCACATCAGCCATAAGCCCAATATTCAATTTCAATACATACGTTTACAACAGACCTTCACGTGATTCTGTCCTGCCATGGAAGGGGCTGGACGCTTCGTACACGGGCATTTCGTACATGGCAATTTAGGACGTTTTGTACACAAACTCGTGGGATGTTTTGTACACAAGCTAGGATGTTTCATACATGGGGTTATGACTATCTTGAGCCAAGTGAAGACAACAACCAGAATGTAAAAATAATTTATATTGGATTATAATACCTTACAAAAGTAAGTTGTCTATTATTTCATATAAAAAATACTCAAAAATTTTACCCTATAAAATTTGCCCGTGTACGCAACGTCCTTTGATATATGTACGATATGTCTTCTTTTGTATACGAAACCGTCAGTGTATGAAACGCCTGTGTACGAAACGACACTAATGGAACATGCACGTTGTATTGTTTTCAAAAACACTGCCTTGTATAATTTACTTCACTTGTCGCCCTCCAGATTTTGTTCAAAATACAGTCTTTATAAATAAATTAGAAATTAAACTGGCACAGAGAGTCTGACACTATTTGTTTTAATAAGAATTGTGCGATTTTCAAAATATAGTAATATAGGAAAGCTAAATTTTAAACAACGATGTTACAACTTAAGAAACTGGGTGGAGTTTGCCATGTAATAAGAATCATACATGACCGTGTGACAAATGGAAATTGTGTCTAAGCTTTAAATTATTCATAGAATATTAAAATGCACAGAATTTTGGAATCAATAGTGTTGACACATTCCCCAGAACTTTCACGTGTGAACACTGTTTTTGACAATATGGATGTGAGTAAAAAAAACGACGGTTTATTTTTACCTTACAACCATCGGCACACCCCTATCAGCAAAGGGTGCCCTTTCTACCGATGATTTGCCGATTACCCCATTATCGCCCGATGCCGATGACCGACGCCGATGACCGACGCCGATAATAGGTTCATCACTAGTCTGCATAATAAAGGGGTAGGGTTGAGTTTTTAATGGCAATCATTCCGTGTCTGCAAAGAGATTTTTTATGAATAAAGATCATGCTGTCATGGTGTTGCATTCTTGTGTAGTTCGTTACCCCCATTCACTGTTCTACTTGTACTATAACAGCTTAAGCCTACAGTAATATTTCAGCTACGTGTTTCTTAGTTTTATTGTTCATGTTTAATGCATAGTTTGTTGGCCAATATAAAAATATCATGGCGAAAATGATCTAGTCTAATTTATTTCATTAAGCTGGTGATTTATCATTTAATAACTGTTCTCAAAAATAGTGACCTTGACATGTGTAATAACTCAATGCCAACTGAATGCAGGTAAAATGTTCTCTTTCTGAATCGATGTGCGGTTGCTATACCTCAATACAGATTTTCATTTTGTCGAAACAAAATATTTTAACTTGTATTGGGTGAAATGCATTCTTGTTGTAAGATAAAATAGGAGAACCGATGACAGAAGAGATCAAGGACTTATAATATTACTGATATAATTGCATAGCAAGCAGCAATGAGCAACTGTCAGCTCAACATTCTCTGTTCAAGCAGTGTTACAGCAGTTGAAGATATGTGCACCATTGACATGCAGTACGCCTTAGTACATGGCGTCATCAAGCCCTTATGTGGGCAACCGGCATAAAGTGCCTTGCCCAAGGACACAACGCGGGTCGTCCCGGATAGAGATCGAACTCAGGACCTCTAGAATAGAAGTCCAACAGTCTACCACTGAGTAAAGAGCCCTTTCGAAAAGCATATAAAATCTCAGCATGCCACAGGATTAACCATCTGCATTACTAAAGACAGATGACAATTGCCAAAATATACCTTGCACAAATTACATTTTCACTTTTTGCTAAAAAACAAAGTTTTTGAGATAACAAGCCAAGACCAATACTGGGTCTGGACCTGCGTCGCTGCATGCAATTGATTACAGAGATGAACAGAGTATCGGCAAACAGGAAGTGGCTGCATGGCAGATCTGAAAATTAGATACACGATACAACTCATCATTATGAAGCAGCAGACCAAATATAAAATCATTCCCTTTCATAGAAGCCAAGAAAACTTTGACGGAAGAAGTGTTTTGGACGGAGTGATGGACGGACTGACAGACGGAGTCGAGCAGTTACTAAACCTGCTCTGCCGCTGGCGATGCAGGTAAAAAAAATAGAACTATCACAGAAGGTGATTAGCACCCTCACTTCTGGTTTACTAAAATGCAGCTCTGAATGCTGAGCTTGAAAAACCAGTAATAAATCAAAGCTCCTGGGAGATAACTTGGTTAAAATTGTCGCAAGATCAAAAATTTTGGAATATGGGTATGCCCACTTGTTAGTCATAATGTTTGAGAAGTTTTACCAAAATTGGTTCATTAATGAAGGGGGTGTTCCACACACAAAAATCTTACGTTCAAATCTGTATTAAATCTTCTAAGTTGAAGGGGATAACCTCGTAAAAATCACCACAGATGGAAAATTTGGAAATATGAACATTTTCACTCATTAGTGGCAGTGTTTGAGGAGTTTCATGAAGTTCATGAGAGATAACCTGGTTACAATTGTTGCAGATAAAATGTTTTAGAATATGCGCATGTTCACTTGCTAATCATAATGTTTGAAACGGTTCATCAAAATTGTTAAAAAAATGTAGGAGTATTTGCAAACACAAAAATTCCATATACAAATCTATATTATATCTTCTAAGTTGAAGGGGAGATAACCTGGTAATGAAAGTTAACTTGACTGTACGTAGTGTTTGAAGAAAAGGATAATATTCAATGTTTATGAAAGGATTATGACAAGAATTGTGATAATTGAGAATATGTTAATTTCTGTTCCTGGTATGCTATGTTTTCAATAAGAATAATCTGAGGTGTAGACTGTACTAAAGAATTAAGACCTGGGTTGTCAAGTTAAGCTAAAAATCATCACAGATGGAATGTTTGGATGTATGCGCATATTGATTCATTAGTCACCATGTTTAAGAAGTTTCATCAAAATCAGTTCAATAATGTAGGAGAAGTTGTGCACACAAGAATCTCATTTTAAAATCCATAATAAATCAAAGTTCAGGGGAGATAACCTGTATAAAATTGTCACAGATGAATAATTTTCGAATATACACATGTTCACTTGCTAGTCATATTATCTGAAAAGTTTCATCAAAATCAATTCAATAATGTAGGAGTTGCACAAACAAGAATTTCAATTAAAAATGCATTATGAATCCAAGTTCAAGGGAGATAACCTGGTTAAAATTGTCGCAGATGAAATTTTTTTAGAATATGCGCATGTTCACTTTTTGTTCACTTTATGTTCATAATTGTTTGAGAAGTTTTATCAAAATCGGTTCTATAATGTAGAAGTTGCACACACAAGTTCAGACGGATGGATGGACGAATGGACAGACAGTTGGATGTACAGGGTGGTGACAATATCGCCCCCACTTAAAAATGAAAAATATAATAAAATTTGAATGGCAATTTTTGCAAATAATGCTGGCCAGTCAGATAGCATTAAAGAAACACATAAAATAGCCGTAGTGTTCTAGAATCCTCATCTCAGCCCCTTCCAAAGTACCACCGGACATATATCAGAATTACTTTTGACTTTCTCTTGCTCACAATATCTGAAAAAAGTTTATATTTGAAAAAAGGTTGTCAGAAAAATGTTATGGTAACTTTGGTCACCTTAATTTCTGATCAGTACAGGTTTATCTGTTGTTTATAATTATGCTGTACACTTTTAAGGACTTGCACCCCAGTCACTGATTACCAGGTCCTACACCAATAAATTAAATTAGAACTTTTCTACCACTGTAAATAAAGACTACTCCACTCCCTAGACAGGGACCGACCTGGGCATGCGTCAGTGCGTAATTGGGTCTGAAACATCAGGACCTGGCTCTTAAATCTCAGAAATAGACTTCTCAGCTGGTGCGTAACTTCTCAGATCATATTTTGATATTCTTTCGATGGATAATCGAGAGAGACACTCTTACATGTATTATATATATGATTATCATTTATCATTGTTGTAGAGTGCTTAAGTTAATACTTCAAGTCTTAATTACCAAGCATTAATCTTCACTGTGGTTTCTGATCAAGTCTTGGCTGCCTATTTAGGCAGCCAAGACTTGATCAGAAACCACAGTGAAGATTAATGTTTGCTATAGTGTACTAAATGAAAATGATGAGAGCTATTACATACTTGCAGTGTGTGTTACAAACAGCAGTGTGACTCCGTAAGTTGAAATCTGGCGCATGAATTGAAAAAATAGGCTCCGAGGCTAGAGCGTATTTTAAATAGTCCTGATCGGTCCCTACTAGAGCTGGCAGTTGTTGGCTTTCTAGTTCAGTTCTGGTTTGGTTTTGCAGCAAACTGGATAATCGGACCGAAAAACACATAAAACAACGTCCCAAAAGCTTTATTGTGTTTGTGTAAAAAATAATCAAATTATGTTACCGAGAGGGAACTGGACTTGTGGCCCCTGTGGACTCTTGTCACTTAGCCTCTCCGGCAAAGGGGCAAATACACAGTGTTCTCATTGTCACATTTTGTCTCTCACTCACTCATTCAATGGATGTGACTGAGAACTCAACACAGATTAGATAAACTTTACTCATTTGTAACCCTAATTTATGTTTTTATTGCTCACTCAACAGGCTAAGCAACTGATCCCTTGGAACCCCTAAGAATGGTCAAAGTTGAACCTTGAGATACTGACAGACAGGGCTTTTTGTGGTGAATGAGGTCGTACAAACTATTGTGGATTTTTGCAATGTTAAGAAGAGCAAGGTGTTATTTCCTAGCATATATGTTCTTAACACCTAGAAAAACCAAACCAGAAACCAGGGTTTGTTCCTGAAACCAAACCAAAACCGAATCAAAACCTCTTAACTCTACAACTCTCCAGGGTTAATTGTCATGGGGAGAGTAAAAGATTAAGCACTCATTATGTAAATGTTGTGCACTGCAATATCATCATGAGATTCAGATTTACAATGTCTTTTCCTGTCATTTCGACTGAATGTCTCAAAACATTATCATGATGGGCAAACATTGTAGTCATCAAAATTTCACATTACCTTCTCAAGATTACTGATGTTTTTTGTGATTAATGAAACACAATGAATTACTGCACATTCAGATAAGCAATGCATAAATCAACAAAAAAGCATGTTTATATTGTACCAAATAGCACATATCTCTGATAACAAACAGACAGAATTCATATTAAACATTTAATCTCATCACAACTTATCAAGCAAACTGCTGCCTGCCAAAATGCTGCACAGCAGTTCTGGTGCACTCATATATGTTCACCCTCTGCTTCTGTGTATCACAGTTAATTTTTCTTATGAGAGGAAAGTGTCTGCTAACAGGACAAGTGAGATGATGGTGACCTAATGATGTAGCGCAAGGACCAAACAAAGTGTGGGCCACCGACCCCGACCCATAGGCATGATCGAAGTAGCCTTAACTCCTTGCATACTGCTGGCAGCTATTCCTGCCCAGGACAGTATTTCTCTTGCCATTGAAATATGTATAACTTGGGCCTATTTACTCCAAGTTGCACCCTGTAAATTGAATGGATTTTTTCACCAACAATTTCTTGAGTTATTTATTTATTTAGTGGTGTTTTTAAGGTCACATATTTCTGCACAATGGCTAATCATGACCATGACAGTTTTACGGGTGGAGGAAGCAGGAGTACCCGGAGAGAATCTCCGAGCAACGGCGAGCAACTGTCAGCTCCCCAACATACTAACTCCGCACAAGCACGGTTAGCATTGGTTGAAGACAAGTGCACCATCAACGTGCAGTACGCCTTAGTAGACAGCGCCACCATGCCCCCCCCCCCCCCCCCCCCCCACATGGGCAATGGGGGTGAAGTGTCTTGCCCAAGGACACAATGCGGTTGCCGCAGGTGGGATTCGAACCGAGGACCTCTCGGCTTGCAGCCTGCACCTCTACCTACTTTGCCCCCATTTCTTGAGTTAAATTTAGATGAATTTTTCATCAAATCTAGTCATGGCTGCTTCATAGCAGCCATGACTAGATTTAATGAAAAATATTTTTAAAAATACTCAGCAGGATAAGAGTTAAAGGTATTATGGGACAGAAAAAAATTTTAAATCAAAAGAGTGAAAACAGATAAAGTCCAAAAAGTGACAAAGTGCAATGAAATTACCATGAAATTCTTTCATAAAAACAACCTGTAGACAGTGCTAAAGGAATCATATAAATCAATACTGTATGACAAGATGTCATCGAAATCTTTGGATCTACATGTAATTTCTTTATCAAAGAATTGATAGCGGCATTTTCTGATTTTAGAAGAATGAGTTATCTGTCACAGGTACATTTTTTTCCTTTGAAAAAAATGATAATGCATGAAAAAAGATTTCTCGACTTCTATTCACTCTGGCTGTTGAAGAGGCATGTGCTGTGGTCACCACCAATACTTTTGAATTACATAATGGCACTGAATGAGAAAAGGAAACAAACTTTTAAGTTGGTAATCAAGGAGAGAAATTCCTTGGGAGGAGGGGGTAATCAGGGTGGGGGAAAGATAAACTAGTTCAATACCTGGAGGAGGCCAAACTAGGTAAACTCAAGATTATCCTCCCAGGTGGGGTGTGGGAGGTGGGTAGATAGAGGAAGATATCAAAGCACATCGGCATATATGTTGGAATGAAATGGTCAATGACACTGTAGCTCAACTTGTTTAAGACATGTACATGTATAGTATGTGACACAGCAATGACAAACATCTAGGTAATGACGTGATAACAAAGGTACATGTAAAGTATTGTAACGGTCTGTACATAAATACTGACCAAATATATAGGTAAAGTCTTATAAAAGTGGGGTGACAATCAGATGCTAAACTAGAAAAGAAATCTTTGAGTCCCAGAGTGGGTTTGACTGAACCCAAAAATATTTGTTCTCATAGCACAGTGATAACAAAGGCACCCCAAAACACTCGTTCCTGTCAGAGGTTAGAGCTGTAGATCGGTTCATAAATACAGCTTCTAGCCCAAGCCGTATTGACACATGCACTTACTGTGTATAAGCAGCACTGAATAAATCAAAGTTCATCTAATTTGCATAATTTCTGCTCGAGAAAAAAATCCATATTATATGTGATGTATTCCATGTTACTAAAAATTCATACAGAAATTTATTCAAATCAGAACTTTCATACAGAAGTTCTGTACAAAAAACTGATTGTACTAATTTTGGTACAAAATGGCTGCCAGCAGTCATCTTGAATTTCGGACCGCACCCAAAAACATTCGTTCTCGTCCCACGGTGATAACAAAGGTACCCAAGAAGTTTCGTAAAGATCGGTTCATAAATACAGCTTCTAGACTGAGCCGTATTGGCATTTGCAGTTACAGTGCTGAAAGCAACATTAAATAGATCAAAGTTAGTCTAATTGGCATAATTTATGCACGAGAAACAAATCGCGACATCGATGCCGTAGCTGCGACGGGTGGTGCAATCTCACAAAATTCTAAGTTCATCAAGGGCCATACCTCCAAGAAAAATATTTGGAACAACACATGCATTGAACAGTGGCTAGACATCAATAAGATACACTTACATGCCAAATATAAAGTCATTCCATCATGTATTTCAAAAGTTTTTGAGTTTTGAAACTCGTTGGTCACAGACAAACTCGTTGGTCACAGACAGACCGACCGACAGAATGACCGACAGACAGACCGACATTGCCACTTATAGAGCTGCTAGTCGCAGCTAAAAATGTTAGGAACAACACATGCATTGAACAGTGGCTAGACATCAATGAGATACACTTACATGCCAAATATAAAGTCATTCCATCAAGTATTTCAAAAGTTATTGAGTTTTGAAACTCGTTGCTCACAGACAGACCGACTGACAGAAGGACTGACGGGCCATAACTCCAAGAAAAATATTTGGAACAACACATGCATTGAACAGTGACTAGACATCAATAAGATACACTTACATGCTAAATATAAAGTCATTCCATCAAGTATTTCAAAAGTTATTGAGTTTTGAAACTCGTCGGTCACAGACAGACTGACCAACAGACAGACCGACAGACAGACCGACATTGCCACTTATAGAGCTGCTAGTCGCAGCTAAAAACCTGTATAATATGTGATGTATCCGTTGGTACTAAACATTCACACAAAAAATTATTCAAATCAGCGCTTTCATATGGAAGTTCTGTGCAAAAATCTGATTGCACCTAATTTTGTACAAAATGGCTGCCAGTGGCCATCTTGAATTTCAGACCAGACCCCAAAACACTCATTCTTGCCCCACGGTGATAACAAAGGTACCCAAGAAGGTTCGTAAAGATCGGTTCATAAATACGGCCTCTAGCCCGAGCTGTATTTGCATTTGCAGTTACAGTGCTGAAAGTAACACTAAATAAATCAAAGTTAGTCTAATTTGCATAATTTATGTACGAGAAAAAAAACGCATTATATGTGATGTATCCCATGGTACTAAACATTCATACAAAAAATTATTCAAATCAGAGCTTTCATATAGAAGTGCTGTGCAAAAATCGGATTGCACCTAATTTTGTACAAAATGGCTGCCAGCGGCAGTCTTGAATTTCGGACCGGACCCCAAAATACTCGTTCTTGCTTCACGGTGATAACAAAGGTACCAAAGAAGTTTCGTAAAGATCGGTTCATAAATACGGCCTCTAGCCAGAGCCATGTGTAAAACGCGACGGCCGGCCAGACGGACCATGACAATACCTCAAATTTGGCTTCGCCAAAGTTGAGCTAAAAATGAGAGGCAGTTGTGTGAACATGTTTCAGAACACATACAGGACATTTGTTTCCACCCATATAGACCTAGTTAAGACTGATCAAGGAGGTTGAAGGATATGTAAATTTAAGACACAAGGAATAAGAAGGGTTTTAATAAGAAAACACATGGCCACAGGACAATGATGTAAAGTTGTTTGAGGCATTGAACGAAACCACTATAAACTTAACATTAAACAGCTTGTAAAAGTTGTCAGATACTATTTGTGTGTATTTTTTTCAAAACTACTGACTAAGACTAAAAGCCTAAAGCTTTGGTAATTAACGAAGAGCATTATAATCAAAATTATGCATATCACAGTTCATTCCATTTTGTAATTAGAATATTAACAGAAATATAATGCCTTGTGTCAACTCTTTCCTTACACCACCTTCTGAATGGTTATGTCAAACTATGTAATCTTGTGCATGAAAGAAAAGTTCATTATAACAAGAGCTCACATATCGCTGAAGCAATACAACCTACCGGACTAATGAGCATTAATAATTATATAAATGTTATAACCTAGATGTGATCAGCATGAATTCCATTGAAGCGTTTCCAAAAAAAGTCTGGAAAACTGATATTTTGGCGCTTTTCCATATTTCCAAGGGCCATAACTCACACAAGAATAATGCAATCAGCATGAAACTCAAACCTGATCTGTAAGTCATTGTTCTATAGTAGGTTACCAAGAATGAAATCATTCGGTTGAAACATTTCCCCAAAAGGTCCGGAAAACTAAAGTGTGACTGACAGACTGACTGACAGACTGACGGATGGACAGAGTGCAAATGAAATGTGATCTGCAAGTCATCATTCTACAGTAGGTTACCAAAAATAAAATCATTCCGTTGAAGCATTTCCAAAAAAAAGTCAGGAAAACTGATATTTTGATGCTTTTCCATATTTCCAAAGGCCATAACTCACACAAGAATAATGCAATCAGCATGAAACTCAAACTTGATCTGTAAGTCATCGTTCTATAGTAGGTCACCAAAAATGAAATCATTCCGTTGAAGTGTTTCCAAAAAAAGACCGGAAAACTGATATTTTGGTGCTTTTCCATATTTCGAAGGGCCATAACTCACAAAAGAATAACGATGCCGGTAGGGGACTAAAAATAAAGGGGTGAGCAATATTAAATTTCAAATCCTCTGCCATTAGGCGGGGGATATGAAATTTTATATTACTACCCTTCTTATTTCAATAAATTATATTGCTTGGTTTATACTACTGCATGCAATGTGAAGGATTGTGACTATAGGCATCACTAGTTGTGTAAGAGAGTTCTCAGTGATATAGCCTTAGAAGCTGAGGTGGCATTAAGCACCAATAAGTGGTTACGGCATTGGACCTCGGACCGAAAGGTTCACAGACCAATCCCCACCGGGGGTGACTGCATTATGTCCTTGGGCAAGGCACTTAATCCTGATTGCCCATGTGGGGGCACAGTGCATGACACTCTGTAGTAAGGCATACTACATGTCGATGGTACACTTGTCTTCAACCAATGTGAAACCTAACAATTGCTTGTCACTGTTCAGTGGTCTCTCCAGGTACTACAGCATCTTCCACCTGTAAAACTGTTGGACATGAGGTGACTCGAGCTGTTGAAAGTGTCATTAAACCCCAATAAGAAATAAGAAATTTAACTGGTTCTTAAGTAAAGTACGGCCACTATGGACTGATCACTTTCCACGGGTAGGCAAAATTTCAACAGACACAATAATATTAGATTCCAAACACTAATTATAGGAATAATAATCAAACATTTAATTAACGCAGCACCGGGTACACCCCGGTGATGCTTCATTATTTATTTATTGATGTTTAAGGTCAAATATTTCATGGGTGGAGGAAGCCAGAGTACCTGGAGAGAACCACAGAGCAACGGCGAGCAACTGTCAGCTCCCCAATATACGAACTCCACACAAGCAGGGTTAGCATTGGTTGAAGACAGGTACACCACTGACGTGCAGTACGCCTTAGTACTCAGCATCACTGTGCCCCCACATGGGCAATGGGGGTGAAGTGTCTTGCCCAAGGACACAATACGGATGCTGGAGGTGGTATTCGAACCAAGGACCTCTCAGTTTGCAGCCTGCACCACTACCTACTGGGCCACCGCAACCCCAGTGGTGCTTAATTAAAATGTTGCTGGTGATGATTTTTATTACCTAGTAAACGCATATGTGGACATCACTGCTCACATAACAAGCTATTAATTGAAAATAGAATATGTTTTCATTTTTGGAATTCACTTTAAAAAATTTCCACAATCCGGTATAAGTATTTCCAATATTTCCTTGAATCCAGCACCCTATGTAATGACATGTAACTAACTTACCCAAAGCATTTTTACAGCCTTAATCATTATATATTTTCATGTAGCATGTGATATGGCAGTTATAAATTTTTTTATAACCAGAAAGTGTGACTAACCCTGTGCACTGCACAGGGTTAGTCACACTTTCTGGTTATAAAAAAAAATTCATTTCTAACTGAATAACCCTGTGCACTGTACAGCCTTAGTGTAAATGTCATCTATATCAACTCTTGACCCAATGTAATGGTTAAAACCAGGTAGTACTATTCAAACTCGGCTTAAGAACCCTCGTTGGGTTTGTTTTTAGTGAATTCCAAAAATGAAAACATATTCTAGCTATTTTCAATTAATAGCTTGTTTCATGTGGATTACGATCAATCCACAGCAATTGTACTGTATATGATGCAATAAATGAAAGTGTCAATGACACTGTAGCTCAACTTGTCAAGACAAAGACATGTACATGTATAGTATGTGACACAGCAATGACAAACATCTAGGTAATGACCTGATAACAAAGGTACATATAAAGTATTGTAACGATCTGTACATAAATACTGACCGATGCCTGTAACAAATGTATAGGTAAAGTATTGTAAAGGTGGGTGACAGTCAGATGCTGAACTAGAAAAAATCTTTAGAGTCCCAGAGTGGGAACCCCAAAATATTTGTTCTCATAGCACAGTGATAACAAAGGCACCCCAAAACACACTCGTTCCTGTCCCAAGGTGAAAACAAAAGTACTCAAGAAGTTTTGTGAAGATCAATTCATAAATACGAGCTGTATAGAACTTGTGACAAAAAACTGATTGGACCTAATTTCGGTACAAAATGGCCACTGGCAGCCATCTTGAATTTTGGACCGTACCCAGAAACACTCATTCTCATCCCAAGGAGATAACAAAGGTACCCAAGAAGTTTTGTGAAGATCGGTTCATAAATACAGCCTCTACCCTGAGCCGTATTGACATGTGTGCTTACATTGTGTAAGTAGCACTGAATAAATCAAAGTTCATCTAATTTGCATAATTTCTGCACGAAAAAAAACCCCTTACAATATGTGATGTATTCCATGTTACTAAACATTCATACAAAAATTTATTAAAATCAGAACTTTCATACAGAAGTTCTATACAAAAGACTGATTGCACTAATTTTGGTACAAAATGGCTGCTGGTGGCCATCTTGAATTTCGGACCACACCCCAAAACACTCGCTCTCATCCCACGGTGATAACAAAGGTACCCAAGAAGTTTCGTAAAGATTGGTTCATAAATATGGCCTCTAGTCTGAGCTGTATAGAAGTTGTGTACAAAAAACTGATTAGACCTAATTTCGGTACAAAATGGCCACTAGCAGCCATCTTGAATTTTAGACCGCACCCAGAAACACTCGTTCTCGTCCCAAGGTGATAACAAAGGTACCCAAGACATTTCGTGAAGATCAGTTCATAAATACAGACTCTAGTCTGAGCCGTATTGACATGTGTACTTACTGTGTGTAAGTCGCACTGAAAAAATCAAAGTTCATCTAATATGCATAATTTCTGCACGAGAAAAAAACCCGTATTATATGTGATGCATCCCATGGTACTAAACATTCACACAAAAAAATTATTCAAATCAGGGCTTTCATATGGAAGTTCTGTGCAAAAATCTGATTGCACCTAATTTTGTACAAAATGGCTGCCATCGGCCATCTTGAATTTCGGACCGGACCCCAAAACACTCGTTCTCGTCCCACGGTGATACCAAAGGTACCCAAGAAGTTTCGTAAAGATCGGTTCATAAATACGGCCTCTAGCCCGAGCCGTATTGGCATTTGCACTTACAGTGCTGAAAGTAACCCCCAAAAACATCAAAATTAGTCTAATTTGCATAATTTACGTACGAGAAAAAAACCCGTATTATATGTGATGTATCCCATGGTACTAAACATTCATACAAAAAATTATTCAAATCAGAGCTTTCATATGGAAGTTCTGTACAAAAAACAGATTTCTGCATCGTCGGTACAAAATGGCAGCTGGCAGCCATCTTGAATTTCCGACCGCACCCAAAAACACTCGTTCTCGTCCCACGGTCATAACAAAGGTACCCAAGAAGTTTCGTAAAGATCGGTTCATAAATACGGCCTCTAGCCCGAGCCATAGCAGCTTGGCACTTACAGCTCTGAAAGTAACACTAAATAAATCAAAGTCAGTCTAATTTGCATAATTTACGCACGAGAAAAAAACCTGTATTATATGTGATGTATCCCATGGTACTAAACATTTATACAAAACTTTATTGAAATCAGAACTTTCATACAGAAGTTCTGTACAAAAAACTGATTTTTGCATCATCGGTACAAAATGGCCACTGGCAGCCATCTTGAATTTCGGACCACACCTAAAAACACTCGTTCCCGTCCCAGGGTCATAACAAAGGTACACAAGAAGTTTCGTAAAGATCGGTTCATAAATACGACCTCTAGCCCGAGCCATAGCCAACTGTTGACGTACGGACAGACGGACAGACGGACGGACGGACAGACGGGCCATGACAATAGCTCAAATTTGACTTCGTCAAAGTTGAGCTAAAAATCTGGGGTGAGACCTAAATATGGGGGAGGGTGCTGATGATAATCTTGGAATTTATTTTTTAAAACCTAATATCCCTTTAGATTAGTCCAATTTGGGCACAACAGTAAATATATCTGACAGTTGCTCAGTGGTTCTCTCTGGGTACTCCAGCTTCCACCACCTGTTAAACTGACCTGGATATTGAAAGTGTCATTAAACCTTAATTTATTTATTTGAGTTTATCGACGCTTTGAAAAGACAGGATCACAACGAGTCAGACAGTTTTACAGGTTAAATCACAATAAAAAAAGAGAAAAAAAGAGGAGGCATACCCCCATGGTGCATACCGTCACATAAGAAGAGAAGTGAACCATGATACTGTGAAAGCTATTCTCATAAACAATGTTCATTCCAAATTTCACTGTGAGCCGCTAACCCCAAACCAGGGATATGAGGTGAACAGGCCAAAAATTGGCTATTTTACGAGGCAAACAGCAAAATTATTTTCTTTGAGCAAGGTAATTGTGAAGGCCAGAAACACCTGTTACTGAAGTCTTGTGACCACATGAGAGATGTAGAACAAAGACATAATGCCTCGTGGGGAGGCGATTTGCATGTATTTTCTTTGTTTTACTGTGGGCTCGACTCATTTGAAAGTGTTTCCCATAAACAATCTTCATTCCAAATTTCATTGAAATCTGATAACACAAACCTGAAATATGAGGCGAAAATTGGCTATTTTACGAGGCAAACAGAGAATTTTCAAAGTTGAAAAGGAGAATAAGTCTAAATAGTAAAATGTAAGAAATATTATTTGAGACTCATTTGAAAGCCTTTCCCATAAACAATCTTCATTCCAAATTTAATTGAGATCCGATAACCTAAACCTTAGATACGAGGCGAACAGACAAAAAATAGCCTTTTTTTTGTATATTCAAAGGGCCATAACTCACAGAGAAAATATTCCAACAGCAAAATGGCTGATGCTGGTTAAAGATCTCATGATAGTGAACATCTGTGTGAAATTTCATTGAAATCTGAGCAGTAATGTTGAAGTTATAATGCGAACAGACATCCGAGGTGCAGAGAGACAGATGTACGGATGGATGCAATCCAGTATACTCCACTTTTTGAAAGTTGGGGTATAAAAAGTTGGAAGGAGTCATGCAGGCATATCAAGGGAGCTAAACATAACCATTTCAAATTTACCCTTTACCTAACGAATTGGCAGCATCTGCCCGCGTAAAATGCAAATTCAGCAGTAATTTATTTATAAGGGTTTAACGACACATTAACAGCCAAGGTCATATCGTGTCGGTGACAGTTTTATGGGTGGAGGAAGCCGTAGTACACAGAGAGAACCGTCAAGCAACAACAAGCAGTTGCCAGCTCCCCAACATTGTAACTCCGCACGGTCGCACAGGCAGGGTTAGATTAGTTGAAGAACAGAGTACCATCGGCGTGCAGTTTGCATTAGCACACGGTGTCACCAAACCCCCATGTGGTCAATCGGGGTTAAGTGCCTTGTCCAAGGACACAACACGGGAGTCCGAATCGATCGCTCAGACGGTCACCCATCTGAGGATTAACCGGGCTCAATGTTGCTTAACTTCGGTGATTTGACGAGAACCGGTTACCGCAATGCCACCGCGCCCCCAAATTCAGCAGTTGAAAAAATATTAATTTTCTGAAAATTACAACAAAACTATATCATTTGAACCCTCATTGGAACTAGTTCATTGGAAAATTTGAAAAAAATAATTTTTAAAATCACAAATTTTGATATCGCCTTCATTGGTTAAAGGGTTAAAAACTGAAATGATTTCATCAGAATTGTCAGTGGCATTCATCACGGAAAGCTCTTGAGGGGGCAATCTATAAAGATTCTGAAAGAGGTGATCAGATGTTTATTCGCTGCCTGAAGCTGATCAGGTGACCTAAGTTTACTTGAAATGTCAATGCCTTGTCACAGAATTTGATATTTATTGCCTAAGCGGTAACAGCACCATAGGGAGTTTTTTATAACTGTTTTGTTTATTGAGGGTTTAATAGCACTTTCAACATCTAGGGGCACCTCGTGTTGGACAGTTTTATGGTTGGAGGAAGCCGGAGTACCCGGAGAGGACCACTGAACAGTGGCGAGAAACTGTCATGACTCAACATCGTTCTAATTCCACACATGCAGTGTTAGCAATGGCTGAAGGCAAGTGCCCAATCAACATGCAGTATGACATAGTACACAACACCAACATGCCTCAATGTGGGCAATCAGGAGTATGTGCCTTGCCCAAGAACACAACGCTGTTCCCACTGTACATGATCGAACCTACGGCCATAAGTTTGAAGTTCAATGTTCTGACCAGAGAGCCATCATGCTCTGTTTATTAATGGATTGAGTCTCACCCCCTGGGGATTCCACTAATTTAACCCTTTACCCAATGTAACAGCCAAAACCGGCCAGCGCTATTCACAAAAATCACCAATTAATTTTCATTATTTTTTCATTTTTTGTCTCAAAAACATTGGTTATGACCCCTCTTTGGAATGAGCTCATCGAGCTCGTTCCAATGAGGGGTCATAACCTATGTTTTTGAGACAAAAAAAATGGAAAAAAATAGTTGTTGAAGAATTTTTTTTGCAAGTGTATTCTGCTTTTCAGGTTTGGTAAAGCTTCAAATCAGGAAATAACTTGCAGACTGCATGCTAAATTATTTTCAAAGGAATATTTTTTTAAATGTAGCACAACATGCTATCAGCAATAAGAGTCTTGGTTTATCAAAATTCTGTCCATAAATAATTGTTTTGTAACAATTTATTTGAGAGTGCTTGATGGCCCTAAAATGCAGATTTTCAGCACCTTTCAATGGAGCCATGACAGTGGCTTCCAGCACTCAACCAGTGAAACTCAGTAAACAAGCACTTCCCAACTTCCATTACGAATTTTACTAATAATCTAGTGTCTGTGTAATGGAAACCAATATGCAAGAATTACTACATCAAGTAAGTAGGCCTTCAGTATCTTGAAGAGATACAATATTTCTTCACGTTCTAAAACTGAGAAGGCTATACCCAAGCAAACACAATACTTAAATTCAAATTAACCTAGATTCCAGATACTTCAAGGAGCAAAGTTGCACACAAAAAACCTTAATTTTGAATGAATGCATAAGTAAACAAACTTTTAACAGAGTAAATAAATAACATGCGATGAAAAACCCTGACCTTCTTGTCCATGTGGACTTGATAGTACTAATTTCTGTTTGTTTATTATCAGCTTAATCTACTGAAACAGACTATTCCTTAACACCTTACTGATCAAATTTATCCTCCCCATTCTGACATGATTAATCGACTATCACTTTACCTAACATGAAAAGCAGACGACACCTGCAAATAAAATTCTTGAATAAATACTTTTTTCATTTTTTGTCTCAAAAACATAGGTTATGACCCCTCATTGGAACGAGCTCGATGAGATCATTCCAATGAAGGGTCATAACCTATGTTTTTGAGACAAAAAATGAAAAAAAGTAGTTATTCAAGAATTTTATTTGCAAGTGTCCTCAGTTTCGTACCATTGTTGCACCGCTTCGATTCACAAAGTTTTCCCTCCCCATGCCTCGGGTCTCCTCTGGTACCTATTCGGCACGTGGGGGGCAACCTCAGTGCCCCCATTTCAGGTTTAGCTCAGTTCCCCATCATGGATACACATCTGGGAATATCATCTGCGCTGGACAGCAGGGAGTTGTCCAGGGCATGGGTGATATTGCACAATCTGCATCCAGATGTCAACAGACTTCCGTACATGACTTCGGTACCAGCTTCAGGAGACACCATTCTTTCCCAAACTGTAAATATGCTGTATATAGCAGTGGGATTTCGCTCCTCTGGCCAGTGCAGGGTTAGCAGCAGCTAACTCATTTAATTGCTTTGAATGTACATAGATGCCCTTTAACTCCCACAGCGTGGGATTTTGCTTCGCCTGCAGGGTCAGCAGCAGTTAACTCGTAATACTGTATTGATGTATCCAGATGATGCAGCAGCAGTTGCCCACTTTTCACATCATATACTCTGTTCATATATGCATTAACTCTTAACCTGCTGAGTATTTTCAAGATATTTTTCATAAAATCTAGTCATGGCTGCTATGAAGCAGCCATGACTAGATTTGATGAAAAATTAATCTAAATATAACACAAGAAACCATTGATGAAAAAATCCATTCAATTTACAGGGTGAAAATTAAAAGTAAATGTGCCCAAATTCTACTTATGTCAATGACAAGAGAAACCCTGTGCTGGGCAGGAATATCCGCCAGCAGCATGCAAAGAGTTAAAGGATAGAGTTTACTTATGTGTTTTTTTCTTCGTGTTCCATAAATTATTATTTTTTGATTTTTTAAAGTTTTAACATCAATTCTTATTTTCTCCTGAATAGTGCTCAGTGACTACTGTTGAGCCAAATGTTATCGCAGCTTAAAACAGTAATATAATCCTGCTGTCAATACTTCTTAACTGGTTGAAAGCTAGAAGGCACTATCAGGGCTTTCAAAAAATGAGGGTACCAGAGCAAAAGTCAACAGTTTCCTTACTTATATTTCATATTCAGTCAAACACAATTAATATTTTGTTTATATAAATTAGTTTTATATAAAAAAAAAATGATATAGAAAAGTGAGCATCGCTTCACTGGTCCATTCCAAAGTTTTCTCTTGCTGAATCCAAATATTTCTCTTGCTGATGTAGCCGACAGAGTGGGGCTGGATGGTATTGGGATAAACAAATTTTGATAACAAATTCAGACCACCAAAAATAATCTAGCCCGCAACCAGATAATCACTAATCTGAGAAAATATCTTGTTACTTGTACTTTCCGACGTTTGATGCCACATTTTGAAAAACGTTGAAGAAACTGAATTCCTAGTGACGTTTGAACGTCAGGATAATTAAAGTCTCAAAGGGTTAGCATGCCCATCCCACATTTATACTCCAATAAAACGACAGATAATTCATTCCAATTGTTAATTTTTAATTCACAGCATTTCCTTGTATAATAATGTACCCTTACTTGGCCAAAGACTCTGCCATTCATATCACTGCAGTCATATCTACTTTTGTGCAGAAAACAGTTTTATTATAATCAACATAGGCTAATGCACACAGTCAAATACCTAAAAGAAAACTTAGTGTGAACAACCCACAAGAATACTAACAGTCCATGCACCTGTGGCAATTAGTGTCTAATTACACTGCTGGACACACCCAATTATATTTTTATTTATTGGGATTAACAATAGTTTTGACATTCAGGTTCACCTTGTTTCTGGACAGTTTTACTGGAGAAGAAAGCTACAGAAGATGGATGGAACCACCAAGCAGTGACAAGCAAATTTCAGACTCCCCAACATATCAACTCAGCACAAGCAGGGGTAGCATTGGTTGAAAGCAAGTGCATCATTGACAAGCAATATGTCTTAGTACACAGTGTCACCGTGCCCGCAAATGGGAAATCAGCATTACGTGCCTTGAGGTATGTCTTATTGTAGATGACTGGCAGTTTTACTGAAATTTCTCTGCACAACAGCCTGAAAGTATGCACGTTCGACTTCAACTGAAGTCTTGGTATGCTTATGTGGGTATCCAAGACGTGAAAACAAACCACTGCTGAGGTAAACTGACTATTCTGTGAAGTAGCAAGGTTGAGCAATTAACCCCTACCAGGGTTTGAGCACCATGCTGAAGATTTCAAGGCCTTTCAAGGTCATATTTACAAATTTTCAATGAATTTGAAGAATGAGATAAACCTGTAATTAAGACTTTTCATGACTGCCCCAAAAATAAATATGTGAGGAAAGGGCAAATTTGCCCATATGCTCGGGAGAAATTTACTTTTTAAATTTCAAGAAGGAAATTGCCCGATGGGCAGCATTTTCTAATCAATTATACAACAAATTTTGGACCTGAGAAAGTAGTCAAGAAAATCATAAATTTGATATATCTATTGGCACTCTATCGTCCTCTATGCAAGCCAGAAAATAAGCAGACAGGCATCTGCAAAATGAGGTCCCAAGAGGGTGAATTTAGTAATGCTTTCCTGCATAGCAGTGTAGCATTCACTAAATTTACCCTCTGTGAACCTCATTCTGAATCAGGGTCTTAAAACTAAACAGAAAGAGGTACCCAGAGGATATATTGGCTCACTGTATGGGATAGCATCATCAAATTCACCCTCTGGGGACCTCATTCTGCAAATGTCAGACTGCTTATTTTCAGGCCTGCCTCTATGCCATTACAATTTAGCCAATGAATTGGTGATATCTGCAAGAGTAGTTGACAAATTGGGCAATTGGAAAAATAGTTCTTTGGAAAAAATTCAGCAAAACCAGATCATATGACAATCATTCGACCACGCTCGGTGAACTCATTCCAATGAAGGGTTTACATGATATGGTTTTGTTGTAATTTTTTGAGAAATATGGGAGGAAAAAAATTGAAATAACGGGTTTTATTACATGGCTGTTCTATGTAATTCCCATCTACAGCAACACTAAACGATGCGGAAAATGAAAATCTGTTCCACACATATGTGCGGAACATAAATCGTTGAGTATTTTTAAATAGAAGCGAAATTTCACTGGAATTTTTTACAAATCGTGCACCGCAATTACAATTTGAATCGCTTGCGATAGCTAAAAATCGTCTCCTGAGTTCCAATGTGTTCTATGTGCCAGTTGGCACATAGAACACATTGGAACTCAGGAGACGAAATATGATAAAATGTGTTCTTTGTGTTGATAGTTGTCAAATGAATTGCTGAGTGTCCTTCTAATAATTGCTTTTATAGATGTGAAGGCATATAATAAACACAGAATGACACACGAGTGAATGGGTTAATCAATATGGAACTTGTGACATCGTGAAAGGATAAAACTCGAGGCCTGTGACCTTTCATTTTATCCTTCCTCGCTGGCACTTGTGCCATATCGATTAACCCATTCACACACGTGTCGTTCTGTGTATAAACTGAACTGAAATAGTTTTTAAGGAAAATCAACTTTCAAGCATAGAAACATTTCAAACAAGTCAATGAAGAAGCTGAAGGTTAAGGATTTTTCATTTGTGATTAATAAATTGTGTCACTTTTTGTTAGCGTTCCCAATATTGGGTATTGGTAAACATGAACGATGTATCGCAAAATGTGATGCGATCACTTAAATTACTCCCTGCATATACTCCCGAGTACAAGCTGAGCTGTGTGGCATTGTATTTGATGAGGAGATGCCTAACTCAGTAGACGATTCATTCAGGCCTTTAGATTACCCCAATTTCACACCATTTACAGGTGTGCCCAAATTAAAGGTGTGAAGACATCAAGAAAAAATATATAAATTCTCAGTGCCTCTTCTACATTTGAGAATAACTTCCATCATGATATGATCATAGAAACACAAAGAAAGGCATGGCAATAATCATAACAGGATAAGACGGTTATTTCTGGTGTTAGTTCTTAACCTGCTGAGTATTTTTGAAATATTTTCATCAACTCTGCTGTTAAGCAGCCATGACTAGATTTGATAAAAATATGTGAGAAATTTAACTTAAGAAATTATTTGTCAAAAAGTTGATTAGATTAACAGGGGGAACATTTGGTTTAAAATTCTGGAATTGTACTTCTTTTAGAGACATGAGATTGGATGTTCTGGGCAAGAATATATGCCAGCAGCATGCAAGGAGTTAATGTGCCTAAATTAGGGCCAAATTGTGTGCCCAAAATAAATGAATTTAAAGGCTTATTTTATTCATATTATCGGTGGGAAATACACACAACAGAATGTTATTGGTGAGAGTTAAGAGAATAGTATGCAAATTAACTTACCTTGATTATTTCTATTTAAACTTGGAGAAAGACCCTCCCCCCCCCCCCCCCCCCGAATTATGCTAAACCCACAAAGGCACAGCTGGGGAGGGGTGGGAGGATCAAAACCCATCCCACATTGCTCCATGGACAAAATTACCATGAAGTGGCAAATTTGGGCCCCATTTTTCAAATTTATTTATTGATGTTTAAGGTCACTTTCAGCATCTACGGCAATATCATGAAAACAACATAGGTATGAAGTCAAGTTTATACCAATGCTGTCCACTTTAGAGGTCTTCACACCAGGGCTGGTTACAGGATCCTATTTTACCAGTGAAGCAGAACTTGTTTACCACAGTTGACAAGCACTACCCCACCATCTGGGGTCCCAGGGGAGGGGGGCATTTTCAAAAATTGTAAGAACTGTAAGACACAAGGACAGAGAGACATCGCACACTCACATTTATACAGACCTTTAGTTCAGTCTAATTTGGGCACAACGGCAATATGGATGTGGCTTGCGTGGTTGGAGAAAAAGCACCAGTATTTTCTTCTTCTTGGCATCTGTTTTAGGTCCCGTCTTAAAATGATAGTACAACCCTTTGTTATAGGTCTTCACCAATATTACTAGTTTCCACCACCCTTTGACATGAGTTTACTCGACTAACTTGAGAAGGCTTCTTAGTTTCCCAGTGTCGAGCCAAAGGCCTATTTAAATGTAAGCTAAATTTCGCATGGCGTTTACGGAGAAGTGCCTCAAAGATGAATATAATAGATCTCAAGCTTTAAGTACATGATCATATAGAATTCATCACGGAAAAGCAATCACCGTTGACAGTGTCGTATACGATACTGTCGACGCTGATTGCTTTTCTGTGGCAAACTCTGTGGGTTTTTAAAATGAAAGTGTCAATGACACTGTAGCTTAACTTGTCTGTGTGTTATGTTTGATGAAAAGGATAATGTTCAATGTTTATGAAAGGATTATGAAATAAGACAAGAATTGTGATAATTGGGAATATGTTAATTACTGTTCCCTGTATGCTGTGATTTCAATAAAAATAATATGAGGTGTAGACTGTACTAAAGAATTGAGTGTGGGTTAATGTGGCCCTCACAGTCAATGTATGTGGCCCTCACAGTTAATGTATATCAACAAACGTTACCAATTTAGAGTGAAATTATTCTAAAACGAGTCAGCCTATCAAGTTACAATGAAATCCCTTCATAAATATGGCTTGCAGACTGCGCTAAAGGTTTTGGGGCTTCAGGCCTGTGTAGCCATTATGATTGACCGATTGCAACCAAAAGGGGACGTCCTCATCTAGACATTATACTGAGTCATCCTACCAAGTTACAATGAAATTCCTTCATAAATATGACCTATAGACTGTGCTAAAGGTTTTCAGGCTTCAAGCCCCTGTAGCTGTCACATTTGACCAATCTTGACCATAATGGGACGTTCTCATCTAGACATTATCTGGAGTCATCCTACCAAGTTACAATGAAATCCCTTCATAAATATGACCTATAGACTGTGCTAACGGTTTTCGGGCTTCGGGCCCCTTTAGCCATCACAGTTGACCAATCGCGACCAAAAGGGGACGTTCTCATCTAGACATTATATGGAGTCAATCTACCAAGTTACAATGAAATCCCTCTAAAAATGTGACCTGTAGACTATGCTAAAGGTTTTGGGCTCGGGCAGTCATCACGGTTGACAGATCGCAACCAAATGGGGAAGTTCTCATCTAGATATTATACAGAGGCATCCTACCAGGTTACAATGAAATCACTTCATAAATACGACCTGTAGACTGTGCTAAAGGTTTCCGGGTTTTGGGCTCGGGCAGCCATCACGGTTGACCGATCGCCACCAAAAGGGGACGTTCTCATCTAGACATCATACAGAGTCATCCATTCCAGGTTACAAAGAAATCCCTCCATATTAAATATGACCTCCAGACTGTGTTAAACATTTTTTTGGTTTCGGGCTTTGGCAGCCGTCACAGTTAACAGATCATGACCAAAAGGGGACGTTCTCATCTAGATATTATACAGAGTCATCCTACCAAGTTACAGTGAAATCCCTTCATAAATACGACCTGTGGACTGTGCTAAAGGTTTTCACAAATGACCGATCGCAACCAAAAGGGCACATTCTCATCTAGACATGTCCCCAAACCTTCATATGAAATTTTGTGACGATCGGATAAGAACTACGGGGTGCAGCCTGTGCTAAAGAAAAATGTGAACAGACTTCCACATGCGTGATGGCAATAGCTTATCTTGACTTTGTCAAGTTAAGCTAAAAATTATTTATCTGTTGCATTGTTTGATTCGAAGGTAATCTCTAAGCTATATTACAAGCAACCTGATCAAACCATATATTGCTGAAACACCGCAAAACTTTGGAAAAAGTTTCAAACTCCGCATAATTTGGGCACAATTATCTTATTTGGGCACAGTGTTTACCATTGTTGGGAAGAATTTGAAGGCCTGCATTTATATTTAAGATTTCTGCATCAGGCCAGAGACTGATGTGACAGATGCAGATTAACAAAGAGTGAATGATAAAGACTTAGTCTAGGTTATCACAAATTGCAGAAGACTTGAAAGTTAGTCAACATGATTGTTGCTATTATCTATGTAAGAAACAAAATTTAAAGATAAATTTATTGCAAGAATAAACAAAAAAGGTCAAGGAAAACCCATTATCATTTATCTTGCTAAGTTTACAAGTCAGCCAGGACAAGAAAGATAACCTCTCTCACCCAGCAATCTATTCCAACAATCCTTCTTCATTAACTAGTAAAGTGCTAGGTAAGTCAGATATTGTTTATTTCACAACAATTTATTGAACAGTGCCCATATGCACTCTCCAAAAAATTGTAACATGACAAATTTATACAAACCAGGAATTATGTAGACTACTTTTGGAATGAGCCAACCTCTAAATGCAAAATTTACCAGTGTTGGGAAAATTTGGGAATTTTCACAATTTGTGTATGGTGGTGTGGTGGCTCATTGTTTAGAACATGGGGCTTAATTGAGATCGAAAAGTCAACAGCACAATTCCTGACATCAACATCATCTATGTTATGTCCTTGGGCTAGACCAGGGGTCAGCTGAGTGGGCGACTATGGCAAAGAAGTAGCCTTCTCATTCCTCAAGTTGCCTTGGCTTACAATGGGGGTGAAATTCAAGTCGCCCTCCAAAACTTCCTTGGGAGACATGGCAGTTTACTGTATTTTCTTATGTTTTATTTTTAAAAAAAACTCTTCCGCAGTCACAAAAAAGTAAACACGACTGCTGTTAAAATTCATCATACAGTTCTGAAAATAGCCTAAACTAGCCCAATTTTATATTTGAGAAAAGAGTTGTAATGGCGTAGTCGTTCGAACAATACGCCCCAACTGATAGCAACCAGCACAAAATGCTATTTAAAAACAAAAGTGCCAGCAAAAACAACGAATTACACAAGACACGCATTGAGTTAATTAGAATTTATTAATGTTAACCACCGTTTCAAAACCAAAAAATATGTTTAGGAGACAGTTCATCCATAAAAACATCGAAATTGCTTACGGTTACGCTCTGTTCTACTGAAAAATTGGTTGCATTGAAATTCGCCCCGCAATTTGCATTGATTTTTCTTTGAAAACTTGTGTTGGAAGGGGGTTAGATGTAATAAGGCTATGATAAAAATCACACATATTAGGATGGATAAGAATGGCAGGCCTTATAAGCACCAATCACACGTGTCAATGTAAGATGGTTGGCAGAAATTATCATTTTTCTGAACAGTGTATTATTATCACCCAGTGCAGCAGGGAAGGGAGACAACTGAAATATTTTGTCATTTACCCTAGAAATAAATTAACTCAAATTGTTAATGACGCTTAATTTTACTAAGGATATCGAAAAAAAATTTAACTACGCTTTTCAATTCAATTAAGATACTCAGAAATCATGAATGACCTAGCTTCTTATGTGAACTTGAAATTTATTTTAAATACTTTGAATATTTTTTTTAAAAGAATATACCTTCTATTGCAGAGAAGAACCCTCTCACCATGGGTAATGCTAAATTTCAAATCCACTGCATTGAGGCAAATACAAAATCAGCTGCATGGTAACCCTAGTCTTGGGGAAAGAGTTAAGGTATTCAGAAACCATGAACGACACTATTTATTTTGGGTAGTGGAGGGGGGGGGGGGGGGGATTTTAACCTACATGACTTAGTTTTGTGTGTGTATGTATGATTGTATAACTTTTATTTTTTCTTCACAATTGTGTCCTCTATGAACATTTATTTTGTCACGATGTCATAAGAGTTTTATGTTTTTTTCCAACTTCTCCCTAATGTCCAGTGACTTCTCCCTCCTGGCCCCTGACTTCTCCCTAAAGTCTCTGGAGGGAGAAGTTACTTCTCCCTAAAATCAGCTGCCAGGCTGACCCCTGGCCTAGACACTTCATCTTGACTGCCTATGTGGGAGCACGATGACACATGGAGCACTGCAAGAGTACACTTGACTTCAACCAAAACTAACCCTGATTGTGCAACTTGTCATATTATTTGGTAGCAGACATGAAATGAAAGTAATAATCATTGTATAAAAAACACAAAAACTAAAAATAATAAATACAATCAGATTGACTGGATAAACTATCAATTTATCTGACCCATGACAAAGAGCCATAATTACACCCGTTTGGCCTAAAAAAGTTAAAAATCTGCTTCTCAGGCCTTCCCACATGGTCATTTTGGCCGTCGCATGCTCCCTTTTTACAACCAATACCAACCTAAAATGAAAGTGTCAATGACACTGTAGCGTAACTCGACTGTGTGTTGTGTTTGATGAAAAGGATAATGTTCAATGTTTATGAAAGGAATATGAAATACGACAAGAATTGTGATAATTGAGAATATGTTAATTTCTGTTCCTGTATGCTATGTTTTCAATAACAATAATTAGAGGTGTAGACTGTACTAAAGAATTCAGTGGTGGGTTAATGTGGCCCTCACAGTTAATGTATGCCAACTAAAGTTACCAAGTTCCAGTGAAATTATTCCAAACTGAGTCATCCTATCAAGTTACAATGAAATCCCTTCATAAATACGGCCTGTAGACTGGGCTAAAGGTTTTCGGGCTTTGGGCCTGTGTAGCCAGCACGGTTAACTGATCACAACCAAAAGGGGATGCAGTCATCTAGACATTATACTGAGTCATCCTATCAAGTTACAATGAAATCCCTTCATAAATACAACATGTAGTCTGCACTAAAGTTTTTTGGGTTTGGGGCTCAGGCAGCCATCATGGTTGAACGATCGCGACCAAAAGGGAACGTTCTCATCTGGACATTATCTAGCGTCATCCTACAAAGTTACAATGAAACCCCTTCACAAATACGACCTGTAGACTGCGCTAAAGGTTTTCAGGCTTTGGGCCCTTGTAGCCATAACAGTTGACCGATCGTGACCAAAAGGGAACATTCTCATCTAGATATTATATGGAGTCATCCTACCAAGTTACAATGAAATCGCTCTATAAATACGACCTGTGAACTGTGCTAAAGGTTTTCGGATCTTGGGCTCGGGCAGTCATCACAGTTGACAGATCACTACCAAATGGGGAAGTTCTCATCTAGACATCATACGGAGTCACCCTATTGAGTTACAATGAAATCCCTCCATATTAAATACGACCTGTAGACTGTGCTAAAAGTTTTCGGGTTTCAGGCTTGGGCAGCCATCACAGTTGACAGATCATGACCAAAAGGCGACATTCTCATCTAGACATTATACAGAGTCATCCTACCAAGTTACAATGAAATCCCTTCATCAATACAACCTGTAGACTGTGCTAAGGGTTTTAGGCTCAGACAGCCATCATGGTTGACTGATTGCGACCAAAATGGGACGTTCTCATCAGATGTGACCACAAACCTGCATATGAAATTCTGTGATGATAGGACAAGAACTATGGGGTGTAGCCTGTGCTAAAGGAAAATGTAAACAGACTCACAGACTTCTACATGCATGATGGTAATAGCTTATCATGACTTTGTCAAGTTAAGCTAAAAATAAAAATTATATGGTTTATGTCTGATACTTTACCCAATTGATAAATTGTCCCCTAAGTGCAAAAAGGCTTAGCAATGCTTTAGCATTGCAAAGCCTTCTTGCACTCAAGGGCCGAAAAAACACTACCTACTATTCTGTAGATTATGCCTGAAACATAAAATGAAAGCAAACCACAAACATGATCTTTTGATGGCAAAGAAATAATTACAAAAACAAGAGGCCCCAAGGGGCCTGAGGGCGCTCACCTGACATGGTAGCCTAAATATCAACCAAGAGAATTGATTTCAACAACAAGGACATGGCTTTAACAAACTTGAACCTCACCCCCCTAAGGATGCTGCACACCAAATATCAAAATATTCCGACTGCTGGATCTGAAGAAGAAGATTTTTAAAGAAAATTCCTCATTTTGAACTAAGTTATAATTCAAGCTCCTACAGTGAGTCCAAATATGGACATAGAGACTTGGCTTGAACAAACTTGAATCTCACCCCCCTAAGCATGGTGCATACCCAATGTCAAAAGATTCTGCCTGCTGGATCTTGAGAAGAAGATTTTCAAAGAAATTTGCCTGAAATGCACTAAGTTCGAATTCAAGCTTCTATAGTGAGCCCAAATATGAACCTAGGGAGCCGATTTGAACAAACTTGAATCAGCTCCCCTCCACAATGTTGCACACCAAATATCAAAAGATTCTGCCTGCTGAAACTGGAGAAGAGGATTTTTTAAGAAATTTGCCTGAAATGCACTAAGTCCGAATTCGAGCTTCTATAGTGAGCCCAAATATGAATCCAGGGGGCCATTTTGAACAAACTTGAATCAGATCCACCCCTCAATGTTGCATACCAAATATCAAAAGATTTTGCCTGCTGGATCTGGAGAAGAAGATTTTTTAAGAAATTTGCCTGAAATGCACTATGTTCGAATTCGGGCTTCTATAGTGAGCCCAAATATGAATCCAGGGGGCCGATTTGAACAAATTTGAATCAGATCCACCCCACAATGTTGCAAACCAAATATCAAAAGATTCTGCCTGCTGGATCTGGAGAAGAAGATTTTTGAAGAAATTTGCCTGAAATGCACTAAGTTCGAATTCGAGCTTCTATCCTGAGCCCAAATATAAACCTAGGGGGCCGATTTGAACAAACTTGAATCAGATCCACCCCACAATATTGCATGCCGAATATCAAAAGATTCTGCCTGCTGGACCTGGAGAAGAAGATTTTTTAAGAAATTTGCCTGAAATGCACTAAGTTCGAATTCGGGCTTCTAAAGTGAGCCCAAATATGAATCCAAGGGGCCAATTTGAACAAACTTGAATCAGATCCAGCCCACAATGTTGCATACCAAATATCAAAAGATTCTGCCTGCTGGATCTGGAGAAGAAGATTTTTTAAGAAATTTGCCTGAAATGCACTAAGTTCGAAATCGGGCTCCTATACTAAGCCCAAATATGAACTCAGGGGGCCGATTTGAACAAACTTGAATCAGATCCACCCTACAATGTTGCATACCAAATATCAAAAGATTCTGCCTGCTGGATCTGGAGAAGAAGATTTTTTAATCTTTTTCCCATTGCCTACAGTGTTAAAAAGTGCTGACTCAGCACTTTTTCAAAGTCCTGAAAAAAGTACCTTGTGATCAAACCGATAAGGATTTTTTTTAACCATTCTATTCTACTGGGTAAAAGTAAGCTTTATACAAAATAAGAATTCTCTGGGCCGTGTAGTTTTGGAGATAAGGCAGTTTTAAGGTTTTTCCTATTTTTAGCTCCCGAGGTTCCCAAGGGGCAATGAGAAAAATTTTTTTTGTATCAATCAACTACTTATGACCCATTATCATCTCATGTCAAATTTGGTTCAAATCGACCTGACGATTCTGAAAATATAAATTTTAGGCGTGGCCAAAATTTTTGCCCCTCCCGTAACGAAGGCAAATAATGCCCGACAAACTTCTCTTGAACAAACTTGAGTCTACACCTCAAAAGGAAGCTGCATACCAAATATCAAGTCTCTGCTATTGCTGGTTCTTGAGAAGAAGATTTTTTAAGAATTGGAGCATTTTTGCCCCATCCCTCTGCTCAATATGAGCTGAAACCTAATTTGACAAAAAATCAAAATGCCCTTATATAACCCCTACTCACATGAAATTTCATTAATATGCGGCCAGTGGTTTGGGAGAAAAAGGCCCAAACACCACCTTCACGACGGACGACGGACGACGGACGAAAATTGATCAGAATAGCTCACCCTGACTTTCAGTCAGGTGAGCTAATAAAAGGAGAAAACACCTGCCCACATGCGATTTTACAAAAAATGGCCTAAGAAGCAGAAGATCTACATTGTGGGGCCGTACCTATAGATTACTTGACAGATGTGAAATCTGTCTCACCTGTATTGTCAGGCAGCGATTTTATTGAAAATGATGCACTGAAATATCAAACCACAAAGCCTCTGAGACCGGCCAAAAATATATTTTGGGTGCCAAATGCTCAATTTGTGGTCTTTTTGTTTGCAGGCTATTAACATTCATACCCAAATGGGGATTTTCATTCATATAAAAATTACATATAACCCTCTACACCCTACATATACACAACTATCTCCATATTTACTACACAGTATGGATTCTTACATCAGCAGAGGGTTATCAAGGTCAGCTAATTTACATACTACTTTGTTTACACCACACCGATAACACAGTTATTAAGTTTGCAATATCCAGGCAAATAAGAAAGTCACGAATGGTCATTCTGGTTACAGGATGGCAAGCCAGGAAATAAGCAGACTGTCATTTGCAAAATGAGGTCCCCAGAGGGTGTATTTGGTGATGCTACCCTGCACAGAAGGGTAGCATCACTAAATTTACCCTCTGTGAACTTCAATCTGTATCAAGGTCTCAAACCTAAATAGAAAGAGGTACCCAGATGATAAATTGGCCCGCTGTATAGGATAGCACAAGCAAATTCACCCTCTGAGGACCTCATTCTGCAAATGACAGATTGCTTATTTTCAGGCTTGCAGGATGGTTACAGCATTTAAAAAAAAAAAGTAATCTGTGAACCAATCGCGATCGCATTTGACAATTAAGGGTACAGAAAAGTGATCATCGCTTCACTGGTCCATTCCGAAGTTTTCCTCTTGCTAAATCCAAATATCTCTCTTGCTGATATAGCTGACAGAGTGGGGCTGGATGGTACAGGGCTAAACAAAATTATTGTGAGTAGGCCTATCTCATGAGAATTATTGTGATAATATATACAGTAGAAGCATTCTCTTTACTTTAAGTCAGCAACGGATGGTGACATTTGGAGTAAGCTGCAATGAAGCCATTGTACCCACTGGTTCATGAGAAGATTTTTAAAAAAAATTTGAACATTTTCCCCCACCCCCTCCCTATGAAGCATCGCAACTTTATTTGATCAAACTTGATTTGAAATATGATAAGGACCATGCACATCAAATTTGGTTCAATTCGGCCCAATGGTTTCCGAGAAGACGATAATGTAAATTTAATGATGGATGCAGATTGCTGGATGGACGGAAAGTGTTCAGTAAAGTTCTCCCTGAGTTTTGCTCTGGTGAGCTAAAAATAAAAAAATAAAAAATGCACGCCCACATGCAATTTTACAAATGAAAGTGTCAACTAGAGGATGGCCACCAAAGGGTGGCTGATTCCCCCGAAAAAAAGCCTTGATAGCCATTCCAACCTTATTTGTGACACACCCTCTGGTTGTGGGCAATAATAATACCAAGTATCATTAATATCCTTGAAGGCTGTAAGAAGTTATGGAGCGGACACGAATTCCGTCTACGCCTGCACGGACAGATGGACAGACGGACAGATGGACGACGTCACGGCTAGATTCCCTCGAATTTTTTTCGGGGGAATAATGACACTGTAGCTCAACTTGTGTAAGACATGTGCATGTATAGTATGTGACACAGCAATGACAAACATCTAGGTAATGACCTGATAACAATGGTACATATAAAGTATTGTAACGGTCTGTACATAAATGCTGACCGTAGCCTGTAACAAATGTATAGGTAAAGTATTGTAAAGGTGGGCGACAGTTAGATGATAAACTAGAAAAGAAATCTTTGAGACCCAGAGTGGGTCTGACCGAACCCAAAAACATTTGTTCTCATAGCACAGTGATAACAAAGGCACCCCAAAACACTTGTTCCTGTCCCAAGGTGATAACAAAGGTACCCAAGAAGTTTCGTAAAGATCGGTTCATAAATACGGCAGAAGCCCAAGCCATATTGACACGTGCACTAATTGCATATAAGTAGAACCGAATAAATCAAAGTTTTTCTAATTCGCATAATATGTGCACAAGATAAAAAACCATAATATATGTGATGTATTCCATGTTACTAAATATTCGTACAAAAATTTATCCAAATCAGATCTTTCATATAGAAGTTCTATACAAAAAACTGATTGCACCTAATTTCGGTACAAAATGGCCGCCAGTGGCCATCTTGAATTTTGGACCAGACCCCAAAACACTCGTTCTCGTCCCACGGTGATAACAAAGATATCCAAGAAGTTTCGTAAAGATCGGTTCATAAATACGGCCTCTAGCCCGAGCCGTATTGTCATTTGCAGTTACAGTGCTGAAAGTAACACTAAATAGATTTCTGGGACCTTAATTTGGGCAAATATTGATCGATCGCACTGTGCCCTGGTGGGAAAGAAATGCACAGGTATTTTCACCTTCCCCATGTCAGTTTCATATGCTTTTCACGTTTTTTCTACCTCAGATGCAACTGTCATTTGTTTTTCTTGATTTGGACTTGATTTTACAGTATTTTATTGAATAAATTTCGAACCAGCAGGTATAAGTGTGTTGTGTCAAGATCATGAACTGATCATGAAAGCGGCCATCTTCAGGCATTTTGATTAATCCAGTTTGGGCAGAATAGCAAATCCAGATCCATCATTTCGTGGCCTGGTGCGAGAGAAAAGCATCAGTATTTTTGCCTCCCCTGTGTCTGTTTCGTATACCTTTCAGATTTTCCCCCTTAGAATCTTTGTTTTCCACCTCTTGTTACACGTCTTCACTGTTATTATTGGTTCTCCTGCTTTAGCCAAATTAGTTTTTGGTATCATGCCAAAATCCTATTTAAATTACACATGGTGTTTAATAGGAAACGTTATAAATATGAATATATTAGATCTCAAACTTTGAGCACATGCTCATACAGAGTTCAATAGTGAAAAGCAACCTACGTGGACAATGTCGAATACAAATGTAAAGCCGATAGTATATGGCACTGTCAACACAGATTACTTTTTCACTAGCAAACTCTGTGGTTTTTTAAACTTATTTATCTGTTGCATTGTTAGAATCCTTAGGTAGGCCTTAAATTGTTATATGCGCATTGTGGAAACTTTCAAAACCCCAACATTATTTGGGCACAGCATTTAGAGCCGCTATTTGGGAGAATTTAACTCCTTGCATGCTGCTGACAGATTTTCCCGCCCAGGACAGGAAATCTCATGCTATTAAAAATGAAAGTGTTAATGACACTGTAGCTCAACTTGTTAAGACATGTACATGTATAGTATGTGACACAGCATTGACAAACATCTAGGTAATGACCTGATAACAAAAGTACATATAAAGTATTGTAACGGTCTGTACATAAATACTGACCGTAGCCTGTAACATATGTATAGGTAAAGTATTGTAAAGGTGGGTGACAGTCAGATGCTAAACTAGAAAAGAAATCTTTGAGTCCCAGAGTGGGTCTGACTGAACCCCAAAATATTTGTTTTCATAGCACAGTGATAACAAAGGCACCCAAAGCACACTCGTTCCTGTCCCAAGGTGAAAACAAAGGTACCCAAGAAGTTTTGTGAAGATCAGTTCATAAATATGAGCTGTATAGAAGTTGTGACAAAAAACTGATTGGACCTAATTTGGGTACAAAATGGCCACTGGCAGCCATCTTGAATTTCGGACCACACCCAAAAACACTCGTTCTCATCCCACGGTGATAACAAAGGTACCCAAGAAGTTTTGTAAAGATCAGTTCATAAATACGGCCTCTAGCCTGAGCCATATAGAAGTTGCGTAAAATAACAAAGGTACCCGAGACGTTTCATGAAGATCGGTTCATAAATACAGACTCTAGCCCAAGCCGTATTGACATGTGTACTTACTGTGTGTAAGTAGCACTGAATAAATCAAAGTTCATCTAATTTGCATAATTTCTGAACGAGAAAAAAAACTGTATTATATGTGATGTATCCCATGGTACTAAACATTCACACAAAAAATTATTCAAATCGGTGCTTTCATATGGAAGGTCTGTGCAAAAATCTGATTGCACCTAATTTTGTACAAAATGACTGCCATCGGCCATCTTAAATTTCGGACCGGACCCAAAAACACTCGTTCTCGTCCCACGGTAATACCAAAGGTACCCAAGAAGTTTCGTAAAGATCGGTTCATAAATATGGCCTCTAGCCCGAGCCGTATTGAATTGTTGACGGACAGATGGACGACTGGCCATGGCATAAGCTCAAATTTGGCTTCACCAAAGTTGAGCTAAACAAAACAAATTTAAGGATATTTGACCAAATTTTCCCCTGCAAAATGCGTAGACTTTTTAACCAACGACTTCTTGTATCAAATGTTCAAGAATTTTTCATCAAATTTAGTCATGGCTGCTGTGATTTGATGAAAAATATTTTAAAATTACTTAGCGGGTTAAGAGTTAAAGGCATTCATTTGTGTCCAATTTGTTAAGTAAGGAGTTAACCCTTCACCTAACGAATCTGCCGAATCTGCCCGCGTAATATGCAAATTCAGCAGTTGAAAAAATATTAATTTTCAGAAAATTACAACAAACCTATATCATGTGACCCCTCATTGGAACGAACTTGTACAGCTCGTTCCAATGAGGGGGTCACATGATATGGTTTTGTTGCAATATTTTGAAAATTTTGAAAAAAATAATATTTAAAATCATAAATAGAGGATATATTCTGCATTTGGGTAAAGGGTTAATTACATGACCAGCTGAAATTTCAGTATCCACCCATTACAATAACTATATAGTCCTCAACAAAACAGATTTACAGAAGTGATATATGTGGTGTCATAATGTTGGTGTTTTTAACAATGACTCTCATGAATGGTAGTTGTATTTTCACAGAAAGTAAACTCCCCATTGTTAAGTAGGTAAGTATGATAGTGGGTAAGTAGGTGAAATAGATAGATCTGTTGATTTGACTGGAGTATATAACTACCAAGAACAATTGTTGAGGATGAGTCAAAAGTAAATCTGAATGGAAACCACAACTCCACATGGAGTACAGTAAAGACAAAATAAGATGTGGGTTATCCTTCCAAATTCTTTAGGTCATAAATAATACATTCCTAGATTATCAGCAGCACCTGCCACAATATTTAGGCCCCCACCATAGACTTTTCACTGCATCATGCACCTATCGGTTTGGGTAGAAGTTGACTATCGCTGCTAAATGCATGTTTTTTTTTATAGGTGCAGAAAATTTTCAGTACACTGGAGAATGTCTACTCTCCATTAAACCTAAATAATTAAATATTTATGAACAATACACCTTAAAATTTAGAGATCTGGTTATGGAGATGAATCAGCACTCTACCAGTTAACCCCTAGCACACTGGTAGTGCAACAGAATTTTCTCCAATCACTGTTTTTCTCTTGTATAACTATGAATTTAACCAATTATATCTTGTTTGACAGAGCTCAATGAGCTCTGTCAAACAAGGCATATTTGGAAAATGGTTAAATATCAAACTGCATTGTGGGAAATATTTGCTGCTGAAAACTTTGCCATTTGACATCAGTGTGCAGAGGGTTAATCAACAAGTTTTTTTCATCTTTTTACAGCATAATATCAAATAATAAGATACTTTGTTTTTTCTAATAGTTTTTGCTCTCTAATTCTGGGTCTCGTGATCAGCTTCCAATATAGGCTACTTACTCCTCGAATCGTAATTATTAACGCAAAAAACAATATATATTTTTATGGTTTTATCTAACAGAATGAAATAAGTAATGTCATTTTTATCCTAAAACAATTAAAAATTTTCATTTTTTGCTTTCAAAACATATAACTTATTACTTCTCATTCAAACTGACTTTTACTGATGTTTAAAGTCACTTTCAGCTACATCACGACTACAACACAGGAATAAAGTCAAGTTAAGACAATCGTTTGTATATGTTTAGCCAATCCTTTATATATGTTGCCCAATGTAGAAGAAATCCACCAGAGACCTTGGTTACTTGGTTTTATTTTACTAGTAATTTAACAGAACTTGTTTACCAGTAAACAAACACTGCTCCACTTCCTGGGGTCCCCACTGGAGTCGTTTAAACAAAAAATAACAAAAGTGCAATGACAATTTTTATGACAAATACCAAGTAGTTGGGCCCAATTCGTTATGTAAAACTTAATCCCATGAACTAATGACTAGTTGAAGACACTTGCAGAAACCTAGGTTATGACCCATCATTGGAACAAGCTCAAGTTTTGTAAATAGCTCTGGGTAGAATTTTCCATTCTAATTTTAAATTCTGCCATGCCAGTTTTTACTCGCCTTGTGTTGCTGGTATGAAGAAGTAGCTATTAAAGCACATGCAAGGTCTGGAATTTCAGTTTTGAAACTTAGGTACCTTCAAGGAGTTGGATGATTTATTTATTTATTTATTGGTGTTTAAGGTCACATACTTCAGCACAATGGCTAATCGTGACTGCTATATGGAGGTAAAGTAAAGTCAAGTCCAGCCAATCATTTAGATCCAAGTTACCCATTTTAGAGGACTTCCACCACAGGCATTGGTAACCGGGTCCTATTTTATAAGTAAATCACATCTTGTTTACAACAGTAAACAAGCATTGCTTCACTACCCGGGTTCCCACAGGGGAAGAAAAGTTCAAAACATGAGTTGAAATTAAAATCTTTAGAAAAACGACTAAATCAGGTACCGTTTTCGATTGAGGCAAGAAATCAAAGATTAAACTCTTATCTGAGAACTCGACATAAAGGTCAGTATGTGTGCGCAAAGTTCAGGAGAATTGGAGCAGGGGAAGCACACTAAACCGTGTAAAAGGGAAAAAAAAAAGCTTACGATTGCTATAAGGCTATTAAAAACTAGAGGATGGCCACCAAAGGGTGGCTGATTTCCCCGAAAAAAGCCTTGATAGCCATTCCAACCTTATTCGCGACACACCCTCTGGTTGTGGGCAATAATAATACCAAGTATCATTAATATCCTTGAAGGCTGTAAGAAGTTATGGAGCGGACACGAATTCCGTCTACGCCCGGATGGACAGACGGACGGACAGACGGACGACATCACGGCTAGATTCCCCCGAATTTTTTTCGGGGGAATAAAAAATTCTTGTTTCTAAGGCACCCCCTTGTCATAGAAAATCTGCCTCATCACCAATTTTTTCACCTGGAAATCTCTTCTGACACTTTTTTGCACTTGTGGGACAAATATTTAACCAACTATACCTTGTTTCACAGAGCTCACAGAGCTCTGTCAAACAAGATATAGTTGGTTAAATTTTCAACTACATTATTGGATATTTTCACTGCTGAAAACATTGGTTTACAACATAATAGCGTAAATATTTAAATTTCTGATTCCAACCACAGGGAAGGAGTGAATGAAACATGAAAAACCTGATGGAACTCTGTAACAGTAACAGAGGGTCAGGACAGTGACTAAAACCTGAATTATTGATGGAGAATGATTTCCACTGAGACAGTTAATGAAGCCATCCTAAGTGATTCAGGATTTTGGCCCTCTTCCTATTAACATAACATTTGTTTTCAAATTAACTATAATTATCCTTCATATTGCTTAGTTGTTTTCTCAAACTTGCTTCCCATCATGTGTCAAACAGGAAAGTGGCTATTAATTTAGTGTAGCATTCCAGACATCTTGTAGCGTTTATAAATGTTCCTGTGTTTAAAACACTGTACTTCATGACCTGAAAACCACCTGCACTCGGCAAAGTAGAAAACATGAAATTAAAAGGGTAACAAATGCCAATTTTTTGAAACAGAAAGATGTTTTTCTAACAGTAGAAAATTTGTCTTGCTTATTGAAAATGCATAACCCATAAGGGCCTAATTCTGATCACTTTTTAGTGCAACAAAACAGGTGCCCTAACATGCAGTCTTCAGAGAAATGTACAAGTTACATTCCAAATTTATATTTATTTATTTACTAGTGTTTGAGGTCACATACTTATGCACAATGGCTAATTGTGACCGTGACAGTTTTATGGGTGGAGGAAGCTGGAGTACCTAGTGAGAACCACTGAGCAGTGACAAGTAACTGTTAGCTCCCCAACATTTTAACTCTGTTCAAGCTCCGCTCAAGCAGGGTTACAGTGGATGAAGATGTGTACCACCGACGTGCAGTACGCCCTAGTAAATGGCATCATCATGCCCCCATGTGGGCAACCAGGATAAAGTGCCTTGCCAAATGATTTAGTCTGTGTGGATTTGCCTAAAGGCACTCTCCCATAAATTGTTACACAGAAAAAACATGTGAACAAATTTTGACCACCAAATCAAATTCAGAGCTCTACCAGTTCAAGGGACAATAAGCTGTCAATTTTAAACAAGTAAAACGTTGGCACCACCAACAGATGCTCCCCGAAATGCAAACTGAAGGAAACAACATACTGATTTTTTCAAATGCAGAGCTGTGAAATGGTTGAAGCCATATAAGAAAAAAAATACAAAAATGTGTGGAAGGACAAGATTAACAGTACAAGTAAACCTGCATTATTATTATTATTATTTATTGGTGTTTAAGGTCTCACACTTATGCACAATGGCTAATCGTGACCGTGACAGTTTTACGGGTGGAGGAAGCCAGAGTACCCGGAGAGAAAAACCGAGCACCGACGAGCAACTGTCAGCTAACATTCTAACTCTGTTCAAGCTCCGCTCAAGCACGGTTACAGCGGTTGAAGACATGTGCACCATCGACATGCAGTACGCCTTAGTACCCGACGTCATCATGCACCCATGTAGGCAGCTAGGATAAAGTGCCTTGCCCAAGGACACAATGCGGGTCGTCCCGGATGGGGATTGAACTCGGGACCTCTAGCATAGAAGTTCATCAGTCTACCACTGAGCCACCACACTCCCAAACCTGTATTAAAGGCTCCTTGGGAAGGAGATTAAACTAACCTTTGACGACAGGTCACCTCTTAATTAGGGTGAATATATAAGCGTATTTGATTATAAATGTCTGGGGCTTTAATAAGATACCATAAGATAACTTAACCATTTTGCCACATTTCAAGGGGCATAACTCTGGAATGGAAAGTGTCATAATAGTGAAAATCGATCTTGACCTATATTTCATGGTAAGGTTGCAAAATTATAAGGTTCTACATCCAAGTGAACTTGAGTTATCATCCAGAAACCATTGATTTTACCATTTTGTGATTTCAAGGGGCATTACTCTGGAACAGTAAATGTCATTGCAGTGAAAATCGAACTTGACCTGCATTTCATGGTAGGTAGTAATGTTGTAAAATTATAATGCCATATATCAATGCAAAGTAGAGTTATCACCCTGAAACCATTTGTTTCTGATGGACAGACAGATGGACAAAGCAGTGACTATATGCTCCACCGAAATTATTTCAAGGGAGCGTAAAAATAATGACTTCCTTCAGATTTTCCTTCTATAAGAAAAAAATACTGTATGCAAAGTGTAAGCCATCAGAAGCAATGCAAAATTATTTAAATCTGTAGTTGAAAGCTTTAACTCCTTGCATGCTGCTGGCAGATATTCCCGCCTGGACAACAATACTCTTGCCAACAGAAAGGGTATAATTTGACTTCTATTCAACGGAATGCATCATAATAAATTGGAGCAATCATATCACAAATCATAGTTTAGCTTCATTTGTTCAATTGTTTCATCAAATCGAGTCATGGCTGCTGCATAGCAGCCTTGGCTGGATCTCATGAAAATAAATCTAAAAAATACTCAGCAGGTTAAGATTTAATGCAGATAAAATTTTAGAAAACACGGCAGTGTGAAGATACAAACTAGTGCTGTGCAGTCTACTGATTTTTTGGTTTTCTTTGTATATCGAATACCATACCGAGAATGAAGAGAGATATCAGTAAGTTCTGAATTAAATTTTCATGCCCAAATCAGACCTGTTACAGGCCTGTCATTCTAAGGAGGACGATTGCTCCAGCTCCTTACAGCTCGCCTGATATTTTGCTGAGTAGAGCAATTAACTACCCTCCTCAATGGCCTGATTCTGATGATTTTGGTAGATACCAGCTCGCCTTGGTGGGCTTTGCCCGCCTAAATTTAGATCAAGGAGAGCCAGCAACTGCCTTCCAGTGATTTTCAAAAGGACAGACCTGCTGTTAATTTTCCGGATTTCACCAGAAGACTTCAAATTTGATGACTGTTCACCCCAGCGATTCTTTTGGGTGTCCACAGGGGCCGAATATGGGACTTTTTTCCAATGGCATTTTGGCATGATTTTTCCGAAATATGGGACTTTTTCCCAATGACATTTTGGAACGATTTTTCCCAAATTTGAAAATTTTTGAATCTGCCATTTCCTCATTCAAATAAAAATTTAATTCTTCTTTTACTCTTGAAGGCCTAATTTTGACTTTAATCACTTTTTAATGCAACAAAACATGTGCCTCAACGGGCAGTTTTTCGATATATTTACAAGTTACATCCAAAGATCTATTTACAAGTTACATCCCAAGAACCTTGTCAGTTGCTTCTAGGCAAGTCTTGGTTGTCGATATAGGCAGCCAGGACTTGCCTAGACACAACTGCAAAGCCACAGAATGTAAACTGTCAAAGTGAAGCAAAAAAAGCATAAGTATTTTCATCATTTAATAGAACATGTACAATATGAGAACAATTTTTTTAATAGATATTACTGTTCTTTATTTCATGTGATTGTTTCTTATAAAACTTACGACAGGTATTAAACATGAAATAACTTCTGTATTAATTTTCTCAGTTCAATAAGAAGGTAACATTTCTAGGGCTGTCATCATTAATCGATTAATTGATTGTTGATCGGTCATGCTGAAATTGATTAGTATTTTTGTTTGTCGTAAAATCGGTAAATTTTACACCGGTTTAGATGTTAAATAATTAAAAAAAAACATTTGATGAAAAAACTATTGTTTCTAAAGGTAAAAGGTCAAGAATGTTGACGTTAAATCTCAAGAAGCCGTTAGAAGCATTTGTCTTTCAGGTACATTCAAAGCTTTGATGTTCTGAACTTTTGAACCATCAATGTAAAAATCAAGACCGGTTAGCAGTTGCGAACTTGCAAAGTTCACAACCTGTGAGCAATCTTGATTATGACACCGATGGTTCAAAAGTTCAGAACATAAAAGCTTTGAATGTATCTAAAAGAGGATCATCTTCACTGTTTACTTGAGGTAGATCCGCTGACTTGAACTTCATTTTTAATGACTTCAAGGAGAGGGAGAGGGGGATCATCTCGGTACGATTAGTTGATTGTTATCGACTATTTGCGACAATTAATCTATTCCTAAATTCAAACATCGTGACAGCGCTAAACATTTCTTATTCTTTGTGCATTTTTTCTCCCAAACAAATTCCCAGTTGGAACCTTCATGACACAAATTTTCTCAATTGCATGGGCCCAGACCCTTCCCCAAAGAGGATCCCTCCACCCACCATCATGTTAATGCACTAGTTTCTCAGCAGGTTTCAAAATAGATATTAGTAACCTATCACACTTTTTTGCATTTACAATCTCTGCACTCCCAGTTTCGTGATATAAATTTGTGTGAAATGTTATCACCGAGTCACTTCTTTCTGCACTAAAGCTTAACTCTTTGCATGCTGCTGGCAGATATTCCTGCTCACCACACAGTTTTTCTTGCCACTGAATTAAGTATAATTTGGGCACATTTAATCATGTTTTCTTCCAGTACATTGAATGGATTTTTTCACAAATGATTTCTTGTGTTATATTTAGATTAATTTTTCATCAAATCTAGTCATGGCTGCTAAGCTTCATAGCAGCCATGAGTAGATTTGAAGAAAATAATCTTGAAAATATTCAGTGGGTAAAGAGTTAATGCAGATCTTAGTGTGTACTTTAATCTGAAACAAGCTTCCTGGCTGATTAAAATATATGAATTTTTGAAACGGCGTAGTTGCTGAAAGTGGTATTTTATCAAAGATTCACCTTTATTTGATATAATTAATGGTAACTGATCAATAGTCAATCACAGATTATTAATTGTGGGCAGTCGAAGTGTGCAATCAAAACTGCAAATATTTCATTCCACTGCAACTTCTGTTGCATTTTTATTTATTTTATTGTTTGCAGATGAAATACAAATTCAAATGAGATGTAATAATTTGGAATAAATTTGAAATACATTCTGATTTACATTTTATACGCTGTGACACAAATTGTATTTTGGGTGAAATAAATTATTAAAAGTAAATTAAATTAATCAAGTACATGGATGATTTGTGTACGATTCATGTATTGGAACATTTCAGTTTTAGCAGTACCAACAACCCTAAGACATTTTAAAATGTGATATAATTTCCATGTTTCATTGAAAAATGAGATAACCCTCATTCAAAATCCCATTCATGGCTTCATCCAAGATCACATATCTCCATTCAATCACCCATCGATAGAGCAGTTTTGTGGTATTGGGGGATGTAAAATTACCAGAAACATCCAGACATGTGCTCAGTGAAGATACTGATACTGTACTGATATTGCAGTATTTTCCCCGAAAATAACGAATACCGAACATGAACTTTCAATACCTCACATCGCTACCATAAACTACTCTAAAAGTTATCACAGGTAAACAAATTCCTGTGAAATCATTTCTGAATACACATGGTTTCTAATTTTTACTTTGCTGTTGTTCAAATAAACGAACAACTGGGCATTATTTTAGCAATAAGTGGACATTATTATGTAAAAAAAACTTTGCATTACTTCAAATAAATTGCAGTTATGTATCCCATAAAATCCGCTATAAGTTTATCGACAATAGCACTCTGAAATAGAACTCATTGATGCGTACGCTACAAATAGACTTGCTTGAACACAAACCTCACCTTTATACTTCTAAGAAAGCTATTTCGACGAATATGGAAAGTAGCAATGCACAGAATTTTGGGGGAGTGATTGGCTAACCAGTTCGAGTTGAAAAACTGCTGCATGCCACTTTTAAAATATCTGATAAATACTAGCCTTCATGTTAAATTATTTAAGTGACGCAGACGCTTTCGTACAAATGAATTATAAAATAAGGATTATTCTGCACAACGGAAAAGATTTTGTTAAATGGTGAACTCACTGTTTTCAAAATCACGGGATACTGTCCCACTTTAGGGTTAAACCAAAAGCAGACCAAAAAGAATATGTAAGTTGGGCTGCAATGATACGTTTTATCATGATATGATGCATATCATGATACGATCCCCACGATTCGATACGTATCACGATACACTCGTCAATCATCAAAGAGTGAGGACACAAGAAGCAAATCTGCAGTTATGGACCACAGGGTCACCCAGTGGTCCATAACTGCAGATTTACTTCTGGAGTCCTCACATTTCTACTGGGCTGGTAAATAGACGGAAAAGTCTTCTTGACAACAAAACATTGTGACACACTCTTCTGTTTCCTTGGAATTTGTGATTTGTTGGATCATGGTATATAAAGGTTCAAGAGCGAGGTTAATGGTTTGTGCTATTCAATGCAAACAAATATCTGAGAGCAATGTAAATTCAGACTTCTACAATCCCGATTTCAAAGGAAAACTACATATAATGGATGTGAATAGTCAATAATGAGGGCATTTTTGAAGTGTCATTAACAAATATTAATGAAATTTTGGGTTTACGTGTATCGTGATACAGTGCAAGCAAATCGTGATACATATAGTCAGAGAATGAATCGCGATACATTCATTTCACGATTACTTGTTACAGCCCTAAATGTAAGCTGAGAGACAAACTCTTTCAGGAAGTTAGGAACTTGGGAATTTTATGAAGATACCATTTGCCAACACCATAGCAAAATAAATCAAGTAGTTTTGGGTCTTCTGTGCTTGCAGTCTCTTGAATTCTGCCCAGTCCAAATGCGAACAATAAAGCAATAAGCTAATTTTTCGTGTGGTATGTCTTCTGAAAGAATTTCTTCACAGTTAGCCCTGTAGGAGCCAAGTTCCAACTTTGATCACTTTTTACTGCAACAGAGCAAGAGCATCATGTCATCTCTGGGAAAACTTGCAAGTTAAGAGTACTTTGATAGTTGTTTCCAGGAAAGTCTTGGCTGCCTATATAGGCAGCTAAGACTTGCAATGAAACAACTCTTAGCAACAGGATGTGAACTTCAAATATCTATTAAACAGGAGGGCCCAAGTCTTAAATGCTTTGTTATTTAAAGAAGGATATAAAGTAACAATCGGCATTTCTGGCTAGTTAACACTAGAGTCCAAATATGTCAAACATATTTGAACAAGCTTGATTCTGGCCCCCTCCAGGGTGGATTTGAACAAACTTGAATATAACCCCCATCAGGATGCTGTATACCAAATATCAAATGATTGTTGCTGATGGATTTGAAGGAGATTTTTTAAAGCATAAACCTCAAATTGCAAGTTCAAATTCAGGCTGGCCTTAGGAGCAAATATGAAGCCAGAGACTTGATTTGTGCAAATATGAATCTGACCTCCAAAAGGATACTGTATACCAACCAACAAAGATTCTGACAGGTGGATGTGGAGATGATTTTTAAAGAATATTCCTCATATTGCACTAGGTTAAAGTTTGTGAACTGTTGTCTATGCTGATGAAATTCTGTTATAAGAAAAGCTGTTGGAAAGAGCTCTATGTGCCTTTTCCACAGTTACACAGTAATACTATTATGTCGACAACTGTAATCACAAAAGTGGTCTTTTTCAGAATGAGTTTGAGATCTGATCACAATACACTTGAAGCAGTGGGTCGAGATTTTGGAAATAAAATGTGGCGATGTTATCACTGCATCAAAGCAAACCAACAAAAATAACAACTCAGATTTAAAGTACTTGAATTTTGTTTTTGGGAGGTGAGATTCTCTAGCGCTGCATGGAGATAAGCAGACAAAGCATATCGACTGGATTATAACCAAGTCGAAATCTGATCGGAATGCTCTGTCTGCTTTTGTGACCACAACACTGTTAATAGGTCTTTGGAATGTTATGCATTAGTTATATGGGTCTGACAACCCCATGTTTCCTGTCTGTATTATATGTACCAAGATCTGCAGGTAAAGGATACTGAAGTCATGTCCCCGACCAAAGACCTGTACATATAACAAATTTCCCATTTTGGATTAGTTATTGTAATTTCCAGTCAAATTTTATTATTTTTTAACATTTTGCCTCCAAAAAACATAGCCTATTACCCCCTCACTGGAATGAGCTCAAAGAGCTCATTCCAGTGAGGGGTATAAGCTATGTTTTGGAGGCAAAAAATGAATATTTATAATTATTCCAAAAAATGATTTGCAAAGATCATTGTCTTGTAATGTTAGGCAATGGGATAAAATCAAGGTACCTCGGGCTGAACCCGAAGGTACATTGGCTGAAACTCTTGAATGCTTGTTGGGCTTTGTCACAATATTAAAGAGTAATGGCAGGAAGGGAAACTCAACTCTGAGTAATTTTTGGGGGGTAATCCACCTTTCCATGAACTATATATCGTAGCTGAGAAACTTTAACTGGTTTATTGGGGAAGAATATTAACATGTGTATAATAAAAAAAAATAAAAAAAATCAAAAGCATGTATACAAATTAAATAGTCCCGGCCTGCTTTCAGACCAGGCCTCCACTGCACCGAGTAATGTACTCCAATGTGCCAGAATAGCTGACAGAATAAATGACTTCAGTAGATGGACATGATTTAAATTGGAGAATGTAAAGTTAAATTGTGTAAGTAATATTTCTGAGGACAGACAAATAAGACCCCAGGGATATGTTGATTGCTTATGTAATATAAACTGGTGTGCCACTGTTCACACAAAAAAAAGGATCCAGGACATGAGAGAATTCACATACAGTAGAAGGCAGAGTACAAACAAAGCCGATAAAACACATCTCTAGAACTTAAACCCTCTGCACACTGATGTCAAAATATTGAATTTTCAAAAAGCAAATATTTCCCATAATGTGACTTGGAATTTAATCAATTCAATCTTCTTTGACACAGCTCAATGAGATTTCTCAAACAATATAAGTTATTGTGATGAATTGACGGTAACATGGTCTGAGGTTTGTGGCTCGGAGCTTATGTTCAACCGAGTCATGAAGCGTCGAGGTTGAACATAAACCCTGAGCCACAAACCTTAGACCATGTTACCATCAACTCATCACAATAAGGTATATGCTCCAATAGTTATAAGACACTAGATATAACCTAAAACCTACATCGTGAAACACAAGAGCTTATTTACTTAACTTGTGATCGTTAAAAGTTGCCTTGTTCAAGGCAACTTTTAACGATCATAGGTTTAGCAAATAAACCTCTCTGTCCCCCACCACTGGATAAATAATCAATAAACCAGATAAACCCATCCCATCTCAGTTCAAATCATAAATCATTTTGTAATTTAAATTTTATCCAGCACACCGTCTACTGCACATGTGAAAAATTCAGAAAATTGAAGCGGCTTGCTAGTCTCTCCGTTGATGAAGCAATTACGAAACAGGCGACGTTATTTCAAATATTTCACGTTGTGACATCAAACGGTAACATTTGCTACTGGAACCATAAACATAAAATAAACTATGCCAGCTCTCATCCAATCAGAGGGCGAGGATTTTACTCTTATTGGAACATCACTGAATTAAATAAATTCTAAGTTGAGGTGTGGAAAAAAAATTACCTCTTGAAAGTTTGGTGTGCGGACTTGAGGGGTTGTGCTGCTAACAACCGATTAACATCTGAGCACAAAATTTCCTGAGAGCACTCATTCGGTTCTCATGAGTGTTATGCAAAACTAAATTCATACAAATCTGACTAGTTGAATGTTTAAAAACATTTTTTATGACAGCCAAATTTCCAGAGAGCAAATTGGCGCAACACTATTTGTGCAGAACAGTTTTATTTACTTATTTATTGGTGTTCAACGACACTTTCAACACACAGGGTCACCTTGTGTCGGACAGTTTTATGGGTGAATGAAGTTGGAGTACCTGGAGAGAATCACCGAGCAGTGATCAGACCTTCATTTTAATGGCGTGCGATCGATCTCATGCGCCATCGCTCATGCAATTACAATTTGCAGTGAACGATCAATCGCACGCGTGGAAAAAAAGCAGTTACTTTTTTAGTTTACGTCAATGATGTCAGAGTTTCAGAAACTGAGTCTTTAAACACTCGGGCTGCCTCGACTATTCGATTAATCAAATAACCGTCATAAGGTGCTATAGTCTACTATTATTTTTCATAGTCGACTATTTCTTTTAGCCATAAAAATCATGCAAATGAATGATAATATTGGTCTGCGAGAGACACGTAACGTTTCTCGTATACTGTTATCCTTCATATTCAATGTTTACATCACGAAAATCGGCAGTAATTTTGACTTTACCCTCGCATATTATTTCATGAAATGGATGTTGTCATACCTAAACTCTGCTCTGGATGAAGCTATTGCGAACAAATTGTTGATAATCCATGTTAATTTTTGCCATTTTAATTTTTAAATCCGATGAATTTATTATCTATGTGGAATTTACTGAAACTAAATTTCTGAAAGAAAGTGTTAGCATCACGTGACAATGACTGACACAAAGTGGATTACGTCAATTAGGAATTCCCGATAAACCCTAGTTTTTAGATGACCCGATAGGCTGGAATAAACACCGTGTGCTATATTCCTGGCAATTTTAGCACCAGTTTCTAGATCCCCAAAATGTCCCAAATGAAAACTTCAGAGTTCCGACGGTGCTTTGGTTTTCACTTGTGTTGTCTGGATTTTGAACAGCATTTACTTGTACCTCGCTAAATATTCCTCTGTATATTATGCTTAAAAGTTAGATATTTAGTGGTAAGAAATTGTAGAGTGAATAATGCCTATCATGTACCTACACAAAGCCTAAGTTGCCTACTTGTCACACTAAGTAATTGCATCTCCTTTTTCCTCTTTGTGAACTTGAAGGCATTTTCCCAAATCAGCACGCCAACAAAGAAACCGCATGCCCTGGCATCATCTTGGGCACGTGATGTATAGCGCGTCTGCATTTTTTTAAAATGAAGGTCTGAGTGATGGTTAACCATCAGACTCCCCAACGTACTAACTCTGCACAAGCAGGATTAGTATTGGTGGTTGAAGACAAGTGCACCATCGACGTGCAGTGGACCTAGTACACAGCACCACCATACCTCCATGTGGGCAATCAGGATTAAGTGCCTTGCCCAAGGACACAATGCAGTTACCCCTGGTGGGGATCAAACCACGTATCTTTCGATTAGAAGTCCAATGCCGTAACACAGTGCAACCATGCCACAACACTGTCTTTGACATAACAGAATGTCAACTCATATCTGGATGGCATCTCATCAAGACTGTCCTAGTATAATGTGGGGCGTGTTTGAAGTTTCTCCCATTAGAGTAATGAATTGTTATTATGCCACAGACTGTTGGAAATGTCTCTCAAAGCCCTATCCAACAATGTGTCACATAGGCCAAAAAAGAAATATCTGTTTTTAGGCTAAATCTACAGATACTAAAAACTCCTGCCTACTCAAGCAAGGGCAATGAGTTGGAACAGCCAGCAGATGCTTCCCGAATGCCAAGCGTGTCTATACCCCCACCCCACTGAGTTTCTAGTCAATTGTCTTTGTTCATATTGAATTAATAAATATCTTATCTTATGTTATCTCCATTAAACCATAGCACCAATACAGCAGACCACCAAATGTGTGCCGCTAATATCCCCACTTTATGAAAAACTACATTTTAGTGGTTAACAAGTCCAAAAAAGGGATATAACTCAGATAAAAATTATTGCACCACACTCTAAATCAAACATGTCTGGTATACTATCTACAGTAAGCTATATTCTACGTTTCATTGAAATTGTACACCTATACCTCAAGTTACCATCCAGAAAGCAATATCACCATGTCTTCTAAGTCGGAAAAGAGCCATAACTCTGCCAAAAAATATTGGGCCAAGCCCACCATCAATCCCAACCTGTATTTTGTGGTTATAAACCTATGTATAAAATGTTGTTTCATTTTGTTCACTCAAACTAAAGTTATCGTCCAGAAACCAATATCAATATGTCTCAGTTGAAAAGGGCCATAACTCTGCCCAAAAATACAGGAAAAAGCCCACTATCAATTACAACCTGTATTATGTGGTTATAAACCTACATATTAAATTTTGTTTCATTTTATTCAGTCAAACTAAAGTTATCATCCGGAAGCCAATTGTTTCAGACAGACAGATAGGGCGGCAACTATATGGTACTCCCGAAATTTTTTTGATGAGCATGAAAATTTTAATGGGTAAAATCAGAACATTTGTATCAAGTGTGTACTTTTTGTAAATGTGGCAAAGAAAATAGAGAAAAAAAAAAGCAAAAACTGGGTAGGAATATCTGCCAGCAACATGCAAGGAGTTAAAGCATGCAATAATCTGACCGTCTGCTAATATGGGTTGTAGATTTTTACCTGGTAGCATTCATATCCAGTTAACACCAAGGGGGTGGTGGGGGAAGGAAAGCAAGCTTGTGAGCCCTTTTCTCACCACTTCCACTGCCTCTGCCAATGGACAGAACTGGATACAGAAACAAGCTAATAAAAGACACAGTACTCACCTCTTTGCTGGGAACACACAATGGAATTCCTGTTTTAACAAACCCTGCTTCCACTGAAACACCCATCACAATAGGGTCTCTAGAGTTAAATATATACTGTGGTAAAATTTTTAGTTTACACGGAAACACTGCTATATGTTTGAATTCCTCTTGTTTTTGCTTTTTAAGGTCTTCTCGATAAGCAATGAAATTATCGAAGAGGTGATAAATAATGTCTGCTGTGAAAATTTTTACACCTAGATTTTCTGCATGCTCTTGTGCTTCCCTCTCTACCTTAACATCAAAGGCAAGAATCGTTGCATACCTGTAACATATAAACATATTAAGTTGTACTATATTTTTGGAAAAAAGATTCACCTGATCTATTTCACCACAATAGTCTGTATTCACAATATGACAGAAGTTATGTGAATTTTTGTCTTTGGTGATGAAATTCTGTTATGTGACGAACTGCTCTGTGTGCCTTTTCGAAAGTTGCACACGATTAGTTAAGAGCAAAGCTCGAAATAAATGGTGGGACAAGGACAATGACCGGCACCAAACTTACTTTGACCTACACACTTTGAAATCCATAGGACATTTTGACACGCAAAATTCTGCTCAATTTTAGAATCTTGAGTTTAAAAAACACTGGTAATTCGGTATAAACTGTGGAGTTTTTCCCATGTTAAACCCTAGCCCCACAAGGTCAAACAAGAGCTGGACTTTCATCCGGTGCATACCCCCACATGGTGTACTGCTTAGTGTGGGCATACCTATGAACAACAAATATCAATTATGAATATTCTCGTACGGACTGATGGATGGGTGCACAGATGGACAGATGCAATCCAGTATACCTCCCCCCCCTTCCATTTTCTTCGAAAGTTTTCAACAAGTTCCAACAATTTCTAAGTCAAAAGGTATGGTAAATTGTTTGGTGTTTGAAAAGTTAATGCAATGAGGCAGAAGCCTTTGTCATAGGCAAACTGCATGCCATATTTCACTGAAATTCGATGACCCCAATCCAGTATCCACCCGCCCCCCCCCCCCCTCCCATTTTCTTCGAAAGTTTTCAACAATTTCCAAGTCAGAAGGTATGGTAAATTTTTTGGTGTTTGAAGTGTTATGCAATGAGGCAGAAGCCTTTGTCATAGGCAAACTGCATGCCATATTTCACCAAAATCCGATAACCCATACCTTTGATACAGGCTGAACAGACAAATAATGTCTATTTCCTACAATTTCTAAGTCAAAAAAGGGGAATAACTCTAAAAAGGAGAATGTGAGAAATATCAATGAATCCTTTTTTTAAAGCCTATACCATAAGCAGTGTTCATGGCAAATTTCATTGCAATAGAACATTCGATACCCGAGATAAAGGCTGAACAGACAAAATTTGGCTCGGACGGACACAATTTCTAAGTGAATAAACAATAAAAAAAAAAAAAAATAATAATAAAAAAAAAATAACTAGTGTGGGCATACCTATGACCAACAAATATTATAAAAAATAATAATTTACTTAAGTTATGAATATGAATATTTTCGGACGGACTCACACACGGACGCACAGACGGACGGATGGACGCATGTAATCCAGTATACCTATAACTATAAAAATTAACCCCACAGTGCAAAAAATAACCCCACAAGTGGCCACTGTACTAACCCAACCCCACAACTACCACTGACCCTAAATTGTAAACCCCACAATGTACCTTTGCTTAGCCTGGATGGACAGACAGATGGATGGACTGATGGACAGATGGACAGATGGACTGGCGGACAGACTGGCAATGACTCTGGCAATAAGATCTTGAACGACACCTGTATTGCACCACAGGTATACGGCAATAGGATACACGGGCATACCAAATATCAAGTCACTCAACCAAGTACTTTACAAGTTATTCATGATTGCATTTCGGGATGGACGGATGGACAGACGAACAGACCTTGTACTGTAGGTAGACATCAATAAGATAGAGTTGCACAACAAATATGAAGTCTTACCATTGAGTACTCTGCAAGTTATTTATGAATTAATTTCAAGGCGGACAAATTCTAAGTCCATAAAGGACAATGACTGACAATAAAATTTTGAATGACACCTGCATTTCACTATGTGTATACAACAATAGGATACACTTGTATACCAAATATCAAGTCAACCAACCAAGTACTTTACAAGTTATTCATGATTGAATTTAGGGTCAGATGGACAGATGGATGGATGGACTGTCAGGCAGCTGGATGGACAGACAGAAGGACAAAAGCATCTCAGATTAATGTCCTCGTATGTCTTTTTGTCAGCCAGGTGAGATTCTATATTCTGTGGGAGGGTAAGCAAACAAAATATTTCAACCAGATTGCGGCCCAGTCATGATTTGATCAAAATTCTCTTGTCTGCTTTTGAGATCACAGTACTGTATACAAGCCTTTGGCTGTTAAACTTTAGTTATACAGGCCTGACAGACCCATGTACAGCACATTCGTCTGCTGGACTGGTCGTAATCCACGCACTGGTAGCAATGTCCATGCAAGCATTTACCAGGTAATAAAAATCATCATAAGTAAAATTTTAATTAATGAAGCACCAGGTTGTATCTGGTTCTTCATCAGTTAAATTTCCACCCCAAGTATTGGTGACTGGGTCCTCTTTTACCAGTAAAACAGAGCTTGTTTACCACAGTAAACAAGCTCTGCTTCACTTCCCAGGGTTCCCACAGTAGTTATACTAAAATGTTAACAAATCCTAAAATGTCATCAGAATTGGTTCAATATTTTCTAAATAAAATCCAAACACACCTTTCATGTTGGTCAATGGAGGATGAAATTTGGTAAATGTCAAGGTAATTTCTTGACATATTGCAGAATTATTTATTCAATTAACATGAGTTTATTCTATAAGATATATGCAATTGACAGAACAAATTTGTACTGAAGGTATGGTAAATGGTTTTGTGGGTTTTTTTTGTGAAATTTGATTCAAATGACAGGGTTATTAATTTAAAAAGTTTACAGTTTACCCATTACCTAACAAGAAAGGTAGACGACGCTTGCAAACAAAATTCTTAAATAACTAATTTTTTTCACTTTTTGTGTCAAAAATATAGCTTATGACCCCTCATTGGAACGAGCTCCACAATTCTGCAAATGACCGATTGGTTATTTGACAGCTTGCTAGCATGAGTATTTTTTTTCAGATACCATACTATGAGCATGGCGAGTTTTACATGTTCTTAACCCTTTACCTAATGCAGACGATATCAAAGTTTATTATTTTAAGTATCATTTTTGAAAATTTTTCAAAAAAATTTCAACAAAACCATATCATGTGACCCTTCATTGGAATGAGCTTCGTTCAAAGAGGGGTCACATGAAGAGGGGGCAGGCTGATGTGGCCGATTCGTTGGGTAAAGGGTTAAGCAAAATTTTTTTCATGATTAAAATTTTGTAAGAAATTATTGGAGTGAGCCTGCTAGCACACTCCAATAAACTGTAACAAAATTTTACATTTACATAAAGCTACTAAAGTAGATTTCAGCACTTTTCAATAGATCTATGACAGTGGCTTCTAGCACTCCACCAGTTAAATGATACTGATACCATAGCATACATATACATTGACCAGAGAATTCTGGAAGTGTCAGCTTCAATGACCTGGAATTTCAGTTTTGAAGCATTTTGAAATACCTCCAAGGATTTGTACAACCCTATTTTTTATATTTGGCTTCAACAACAGTATGTTACCTTGCTTTGACCTCCACAAAGTAGATCCTCTGTCAATCAGAACATTTTTTTGTAAAGTTGCATGTGATTGGGCATTTTTTTAATTTTATTTTTGGAATTATTTCTTTGCCATCAAAAGTTCATGCTATTGATTTGTTTTATATTTTAGGCCTCATAATCTACAGAATAGAATGGGTGGTGGTGTATTTCATCCCTTTGTCCCTTGAGACTTTACAATGCTTTATTGCAAAGTCTTGTTATGTCAATGACACTGTAGCTCAACTTGTCAAGACATGTACATGTATAGTATGTGACACAGCAATGACAAACATCTAGGTAATGACCTGATAACAAAGGTACATACAAAGTATTGTAACGGTCTGTACATAACTACTGACCGTAGCCTGTAACAAATGTATAGGTAAAGTATTGTAAAGGTGGGTGACAGTCAGATGCTAAACTAGAAAAGAAATCTTTGAGTTCCAGAGTGGGTCTGACTGAACCCCAAAATATTTGTTCTCGTAGCACAGTGATAACAAAGGCACCCCAAAACACACTCATTCCTGTCCCAAGGTGAAAACAAAGGTACCCAAGAAGTTTCGTGAAGATCAGTTCATAAATACGAGCTGTATAGAAGATGTGACAAAAAACTGATTGGACCTAATTTCGGTACAAAATGGCCACTGGCAGCCATCTTGAATTTTGGACCACACTCAGAAACACTCGTTCTCATCCCAAGGTGATAACAGAGGTACCCAAGAAGTTTCGTGAAGATCGGTTGATAAATACAGCCTCTAGCCCGAGCCGTATTGACATGTGTACTTACTGTGTGTAAGTAGCACTGAGAAAATCAAAGTTCATCTAATTTGCATAATTTCTGCACGAGAAAAAAACTTGTATTATATGTGATGTATCCCATGGTACTAAACATTCATACAAAAAATTATTCAAATCAGAGCTTTCATGTGGAAGTTCTGTGCAAAAATCTGATTGCCCCTAATTTTGAACAAAATGGCTGCCAGCAGCCATCTTAAATTTCAGACCGGACCCAAAAACACTTGTTCTCGTCCCACGGTGATAACAAAGGTACCCAAGAAGTTTCGTAAAGATCGGTTCATAAATACGGCCTCTAGCCCGAGCCGTATCCAATTGTTGACATACGGACAGACAGACAACGGGCCATGACAAAAGCTCAAATTTGGCTTCGCCAAAGTTGAGCTAAAAATTGAAAAACAAAATCTGAAGGCAATTTTGGTTCATAGTACTAGATTTTCATATTCTTTGGGTAAAGTGTTAAAAAAGAAAGAAATTATACTGAGCTTAAAGATAAGCTGGAATTTTCACACAGAGAAAGATCATCCTTATGTTTTGTTTCATCTTCAAATAATGACTTGACCAGATTTCAATAACATAAAGAAAAAAATTGGCACAGTTGGGAGCATGAGTTGCCAAATTACATACACCCCCACACCTTTGAGCATCTTGCCAAAATTTCTTCAAACTCTTCTCCAATGAAGGCTCACATCTCCACTGTGAAGCAATAATCAACTAATTTGAAGAAAGATTACCACTTAAAACATACATGAGCCTTTTTATTTTGGGAAAATGTTGATTTATCTTTTTAACCTTCAGCCAGAAGAAGCGATAGATGAACATTACAAATTTCCCATTCCACAGCTAAGGCCCTACAAAATATATCTTCTGTTTCTCAGGCCATTTTTTGTAACATTGCATGTAGGCGGGTGTTTTTTTTATTTTATTTTTGTAATTATCTCTTTGCCATCAAAAGTTCATGTTCTTGGTTTGTTTTATGTTTTAGGCCTCATAACCTACAGAATAGCATGGGTGGTGGTGTATTTCGTCTCTTGAGTGCAAGAAGGCTTTGCAATGCTAAAGCAACAAATTTATCAATTTTATTACCTTGGGGAAAATGTCAGACATAAAGCATTTAAAATTTTTATTTTTTTCAAGTTTGCATTGGTTATAAAAAGAGAGCATGTGTCAGCCAAAATGACCAAGCTGGATGGAATGAGAAACACATTTTTCGTTTTTTTAGGCCTTGCCACTTAAAACATGCATAACCCTTTTTATTTGGGGGAAATGTTGATTTAACTCTTAGCAGAGGCTAAAGATGAACATTACAAATTTTCCATTCCACAGCTAATTGCCACTCACAGGAATGAGTAAACTGAAAGACCCATCACGCAGCTTTGAGCAACAGTCAGACTCTCCAATATACTAACTCTGCAGAAGCAGGGTTAGCATTGGTTGAAGGCAAGTGCATCATCAATGTGCAGTACGCCTTAGTACACTGTGCTCCCATGTGGGCAACCAAGATTAACCCTTTACCCAACGCAGACGATATCAAAATTTATTATTTTAAATATCTTTTTTTTAAATTCTGCAAAAGATTTCAACAAAACCATATCATGTGACCCCTCGTTGGAACAAGCTCGACGAGCTCGTTCCAACGAGGGGTCACATGATACGGTTTTGTTGAAATGTTTTGAAAAATAATATTTTTTCAACTGCTGAATTTGCATATTACGCGGGCAGATGCAGGCGATTCATTTGGTAAAGGGTTAAGTACCTTACCCAAGGACACAATGCAATTACTATTGGTCGGAATCGAACTGTGGACCTTTCGGTTTGCAATTCAATGCTCTAACTACTGAGTCATCCAGACATGTCAAGTATTAAATATTTTTGAGGGAGGCTCACTATTTTGGTTAAACAGGCCTGAAATTAGGGGTTTTTTTTTAACAAAATCTCACTATTAAAGTCAACATATTTTCTTATTTGAACCATGTAAAAATTCAAATCTCACTATTTGTGCAAAGGAATCACTATTTTACAATTCATCAGCTTAACATGTCTGGAGCCAGCATGCTCTTCCTGTGTAGATTGAATCAAGGTTCCAATAATGTTTTTAGCTAAATTTTCAAGAATTTTTCAGCAAATCAAGTCACTGGATTTGATGAAAAATACTTTTAAGAACACCCAGTGGTTAGGAGTAAATATTCAAGCACTTTCAATGACCAATGCAAGACCTGAGCGGCTAGTCAGGTCATGTGGGTGTACATAGAGCAGCCCAGCCGATAACAATAAAGAGAAGTCAATTAGAAGTTGTCCTCATAAATCAAACTGGAAACATGTTATGCCATTACACAATAAATATACCTCAAAGAAAACACAAGTTATTTGATAGTTGTAAGGTGCCTTAGAAAAGATTGCAAGAACCCTCGGATGGACGAGGTCCCTAAGATTACATGTACACAGACTCACAAACTGGCCAACACGCCAATGCTGAGCTAAATTTTATTTCACTTAAATCTGTACGGATGCTCATCTTTAGTGTGTCTTTGTGAGGAATTTTTATCTATGACACTGTTAATACAAAACTTTTTTAGATAAAGCACGAACAAATATAGGAAACATCAAGAGTACAGTATTAAAGTGATGAGGAGAGGATGTGAGGCGTATTCACACAAACAAAATAAATGATTAGCCTAATTTTGTCAAGGATGTGTCAAATTTTCTCTATTTTAACAGCTCTTCTGTTACTATTGTATTAGAGTTACAGCTGTGCAAATTTTGATTTCAGGCCATGAGAAAAAATTTCTCATTTGATGGAACCCATTAACTCAAACAATCCTGAGAAATACCAGTGAATTTATTGAATATTACTGTCATGCAGCTGAAGACTTATGGACTAGCATGTGTTTGTAGAGTATGAGTGCCATGGACTAGTCACTTCCCATGGGTGAGCAATATTTCTGCGGTCGCAATAATATTAGATTCCAAACACTAATTCTTGGAATAATCTTCAGAATAATAATCATAAAATTTAATTAATGTAGCACTGGGTTCAACCCACTGCTTCATTAATTAAAATTTTGCTGATGATTTTTATTACCAGGTAAACGCATGTGTGGTCATTACTGCCCACATGTGACTGTACTGTGTTCATGTTATCTGCCTCCTTAGGCATACAGCACTTCACTAGAAGCAACAGCTTAGATTTTCTGACTCTCTGTGGTCATCATTGTATGAACTGTCAGTGCCAGGGCACCTACTGTATTACCTGGTACATAATGGGCAGGGGCACTGCTAAACAAGGGCAATGCAAAGTGTGGGCCACTGCCCCCGACCCGCAGGCTTGTTCGAAGTAGCCTTAGAGATAGTGTGAGACATAAAGGTTTTCTAAAACGAATAGAATGGAAAACAGGACATAACTCTGGGAAAAATTATTGGATGGAACCCATTCATATCCGTTCCCCCATGCAGATCTATCAGCATATCTGCATACCAAAGGAGATCCAAATCCGACCAATGGCTTTGAAGTTACAATGCAAAACGTTTGTATGGACAGAATTTTCTAAGTCAAAAGAAGGGAAAAAGGGCCATAACTCTTGGGAAAATTATTGGACAGAACCCATTCCTTGTGCATATTCATTCCCCCATGCAGGTCTATCGACATACCAAATGAGATCCAAATCCGACTAATGACTTTGAAGTTACAATGCAAAATGTTTGTACGGACAGATGGACAGATGGATTGATGGACAGATGGAAGACTTCACTAGATACCCCTGAATGCTCCTTAGGAGGTTGGGAGATTAATAATGTTCCAGTCAGGTCATTATCATCTTCGAAGAGCCCCTGATAATGGGCAAGTTTACTTGCTTCAGATTTCAATGTGTTAAAAAACAATTTTATTCTCTTTTTTTTGTCATAATAAGCTTCAAATTAGAACAAAGAAAACTTTTTTTCAAGAAACAATTAACTTCAGAATGGCGAGTGACTTATAACTAAAGAACCCATGTCATGGAATTTCTACCCAGGCAATAACTGAGATTATTTGAAAAGTTTGAGAAGAACATGCTAAAAATGGGGAATTGATCTCTGGTCCATTTGCAGAAATTTTGCTTGTTCTCCTTTTGATTTCCCACAAATTTTAAGACTTGTTAATTTAAATGTCTTGAAGCTTCAGATTAATTATATTAATTTTTAGGATAATTGATCCCTTAAATACATGTACACAGCCACAGATGACCTAACAGTGTTTCTACTTCATTGATGAAGAAACATACTGCTAAGATAAATGCAGCCTACCAGTTGAGTTCTCAAGGAGGAATTCTTGGTTGGCCAACTTTTCATAGCAATATAAAAGTGGTAAATTCTGGATGTATAGGGACTTGAGGGTTAAGGTAATTTTCAGCACCTATGATTATATCATACCTGCAACCCATGAAAAATGCAAATTTTTACCGATTATTTATACCCATGGCACACACTTTAGAGTACTACCATCCCAGCCATTGGTTAAGTGGTCCTATTTTAACAAGGGTTATGGAAAGGGTGGGCCACTCCTCTCGACACGTAGGCATGTTCGAAGTAGCCTTCAAGATATGGTGGGACAGAAAGAGTTAAAAAAGTGCCATAACTCAGGTAAAAAATAGTGGATGGAACCTGTTCCTTGTGCATATCTGTTCCCATTTGTTGGTCTATCAGCATACCAAAGGAGATCCAAATCCGACTGATGGTTTTGAAATTATGAAATTGTATGAACAGACAGATGGATGGAGGACAATAAAAGAGAACTGGGTTATCACAGTTATGAAACAATGCTCCACTTCTCTGGGTTCCCAGAGTGACATTCTGACTGGGTGAATACTCCTTTTGTGAATATTTTAGTGATATTGCACTCTTGAAGAACTGTATATTAACTGGTTGAAGGATAGGAGTTTCAACTGAAGTTCTGGAAGCCACTTTGGTGGCTTTATTCTGCATGCATTAGCTTGGTGTTTGCTCAGAACATTTTTTAATATAAAATTCTTTGGTTGCAATTTATTGGAGTGCATATTGCCACTCTCCAATAAATTGTAACAAAGCAATTAAAGCAATTATATATAACCAAAATCTCACTAAACTAAGGCTACTCTTGCTGGTTGTGCGATATCTTTGAAAAAAATACCCATGTTTCAAGTCACCTTTGAAAAATTATTTTGCACTCAGTTAATAAAATGGTTGCAAATAATTATATTACTCAGTGGATATAGACTTCCAGCAAGTGGAGACTTATAGTTTAGTGAGATTTTGATAAAAATTAATTGGAAAGTGCTTGTTGGCACTCTGCAATAAACAGTGTGAGAAAAAAATTTATACATGTATAAACATTTTTCTCTACAGATGACAAGTCAATACATTCAGTATAAACCCAATAAAAGTGGCTTTCAAGACTTTTCAATAGAGCGATAAAATAGGTCCCTTCACGCAGATTGGGTATTTTGAATGGAAAAACAGAATCTGGATATCTGATCATGATGTCAATATTGACATCAAATCGAATCTTGAATGGAATGGGGTGATTGTTTAGACTTTGCCAGTTCATGGAGCAATGACATTGAAGATAGGGTCCAATAATGGGCTTACACAGACATTTCACATATTTTGGCATTTTGGGTACCAACTCATTGCCCAACTGCCTCCAGAGAATAGATGTATGCTGTATGCCAGAAAGGTAAGTACAGTATCATTTCATTATTCTGCAACCAAGTGAGACTGAACAATCAGCAGTGATGGGAGGCTGAGATCTATCAGGTCAATGGGAAGCAACATCTACTGCACATTTTTTCTTCAGGCAAGGACTGATAAAATTCAAGGCCATTTCTTGACATATTTAACCCTTTACCTAACGAATCGCCTGCATCCGCCCGCGCAATATGCAAATTGAGGAGTTGAAAAAATTAAATTTTTCAAAATATTTCAACAAAACCATATCATGTGACCCCTCATTGGAACGAGCTCATTGAGCTCGTTCCAATGAGGGGTCACATGATATGGTTTTGTTGAAATTGTTTGAAAAATTAAAAAAAATGATTTCCAAAAGAATAAATTTTGATATCGTCTGCGTTGGGTAAAGGGTTAAGCATTCTTCAAAGCCCTACCATAGCCAAATTTCAAGATTTTCAAGGCCTGCCATCACTAGTTCTTACTAGGACCCTAGTCATTACACCCTCTTCCCACTTCCCATGAAGTTGGAGGCGATGGTAATGACTGGAGGATCCTAGATAGGACTACGCCTTCATGAATTCTGGCATATAAAACTATATAGCTATGATTAAATGCTTCGTTAGTATTTTTATTTCATGAATATTCAAGGATTTTCAAGAACTCTGCACACATTTTCCTGGGTTTCAAGGCTTTGAATGACCCCTCGTCAAATTCAAGACCATTTCTTGAATCCAAGGCCCTGCAGGAACAAAAGAATATACTGTCTCAGGCAGTACATTATTAGTTACACAGTTTGTTGGTGATCTCATATGGTATAATATAAGGTGTCAGTTAATTCCATATTAGACGAGAGAGAAGCTGGAGTCCAACAGACAATTTAATTGACACCATATATACACCACATTAGGTTACAAACAGTGTAACGACTGTATCTTGCCAACTACCTTTTTTTTCACTGCAATTGCAACTGCAATGAATAATAAATAATTGAATTCTTCCTTAATTAACAAGAAGTGGTTATTGTCTATGAGGTTTTGTTGAAAGATGAACAAACAGGAGAGAAATCACTCCGATGTCAACTTGAGATAGATTGTGACTGGCTGCCTATAGTTTAGCACAAGTTGCAAATAACATTATAAAAGCAAGGACATTTTCAGGAAACAGTAGGGGCCAAGAGAGGGTTTATTAAAATTTAAATTTTTTCAGATTTTTTTCTGGAATCAAATACTGACAAACAAACACATTCATGTAAATTTTTCTTACCATTTTTCTGATGTCTAGTAATGAACGCAAATGAAAAATCAGTTACCATATTTGTCTTGAGGCATATGACCGGTGAACGAAATGATTGTTAACCCAATTTGTGGAGACCTGCGTTTGGACTCTAAACCAAAATTCATAGTCTTGTGATCACAATGAAATTATTAATTATTAAGATCTCCTGACTTGACCTAATGGTAGCAAAATTCTCTCAGGATTGATTTAAATGTCATTATAAAGGACATGAGGATACTAGAAGAAGACAGCTAATATAGCTTTGGCATCTCAGATCAATGTATCATATGAATTATCTTCATACAAGTCCGAAGTTCAGTGTGAAATGTACGAAGCAGGTTCACTAAATTAGGTCTGGACAAAGCATTTGTTAAGGTCCAGACCTAATTACTGGATATGTTTAATAAACTTGACTACAAATTGGTACATTCTATTGATCATTGATCCAAAGTTTGATATATTTATTTATTAAGCTTTAACGACACTTTAACAGCCATGATCGTATCGTGTCAGTGACAGTTTTACGGTTGAAGGAAGCCGGAGTTCCCAGAGAGAACCACCAAGCAACGACGAGCAGCTGCCAGCTCCACAACATTGTAACTCCACACAACAGCACAGGCAGGGTTAGATTGGTTGAAGACATGCGCACCATCGATGTGCAGTACCCCTTAGTGCACGGCGTCATCGTGCCCCCATGTGAACAATCAGGGTTAAGGGCTTTGCCCAAGGACACAATGCGGGAGTCTGAATTGATCGCTCAGTTGGTCACCCATCCAAGGACTAACCGGGCTCGACATTGCTTAACCTCGGTGATCCCAAAGTCTGAGAAAACAGGCCTGGAAATAACCCACGAATGACTGGGTACTGAATGGGTTACTGCAATTGCAAAATATGCAAACTAACTACAGGTTACGACAAAGTAATACGACATAATTTTATCAAATTACTAATCTCGTATATTATTTATTTATTTATTTATTGGGGTTTAAGTTCACATACTTCTGCACAATGGCTAATCGTGACCGCAACATGGAGGTAAAGTCAAGTCCAGCCAATCGTTTAGAACAATGTTGCCCATTTTAGAGGACTTCCACTACAGGCATTGGTGACCGGGTCCTATTTTACCAGTAAAAACAAAGTTTGTTCACCACAGTAAACATACATTGTTTCACTTCTCGGGGTTCTCATGTGGATAATCTTGTATGTTTTACCAGAAAGACTTGATAATTTTTTTGGAACTCCAGTACGGTCGCTGTGGACTGGTCACTTTCCACAGGTGGGCAATATTTCCACAGATGCAATTATATTAGATTCCAAACATTACTTATAGGAATAATCATCAAATATTTAATTAATGAAGCAACGGGTACAACCTGGTGCTTCATTAATTAAAATTTTGCAGCTGATGTTTTTAATTACTTGGTAAACGTATGTCTGGACACTGTCCACCCATGGATTATGAACAGTCCATGGCAACTGTACTGAATCTCGACTCTAATGTTCAGTACTGCATCCACATATGAAATGAATGGTATTCCGTTTCCATTTCAATGAAGTTTCGCCAAAATAAATAGCAATAACTAAGGTGCAATCTCACTTTGACGAGATTGCACATTAGTTGTTGATATATAGAGCATGGAAGTTTTTTGGTTCGGTTTTTGCTGCAAACCAAAAAACCGAACCGATAAAAACCCGGCCATACGTTTTTTCCATACTTTGACATTAAACTTCGAAGTTTATAATGACCCCCTCGTAATCCCGTTTTTAAAATGGAAGTGAATGTCAGCAGAACGGGCAAATCCAAAAGCAATTATTTCCGTATAATTATGTCCGTGTATAAGTAGCTCCCACGTATACGTTGCACCCAATATTTTCAGCCAAAATACCTCCCATGCTACTACTACCTTTGTATAAGTCGCACCCCAACTGTGAGAATAGCCAGTGGGGCCTACACAAGAACGACTATGGCCAGTGAGTGTGGCTATTACTGCACGAAATTAGGTGAGAGTCAGAACACGTGAACGTTTTTTTTCTTTTTTTTTCATTTCAGTCATATTTATCTCATATTAAATGCATGAAATAAAATAATAATCCAAATTATATAGGGTTATTTACTTTGACCATTTATTCCCCATGTGATACTCGTTAATGACGTAAATCCATTTTATTTTGCACAGAACATGAGGGAAAGATCATACTCAGTACTTTGAAAGGAGGCCAGAGGTCCAGTGAGGGATCGGGGAACAGGACAGTGAACGGAGTCCCTGTATTATGGTGATGTAAAACATAACAGAAAAGTGACAAGTCCAAATTATTAATTTTATCGAAATTAAAACTGAACACAAAATAATAAAACAGGTATATAATGTATAGCAGTGGCTGCTCCAGGATTTCGATTCAGGGGAGGGGAGGAGGGGGGTGCTAAGTAAGATGTGGGTGTCCGGGGGGGGGGGGGGGGGGGGGGGGGTGCTAAGTAAGATGTGGGGGTCCAAGGTCGAGATCCCTATGGCATCTCCTGAATGTCATAGGCGTGAGCCAGGGGTGTGGGCATGGGAGAGTGTGTCCCCCACCCTTTGGTTTGGGATCTGTGGGCCCTGGCCCAGAAAAAAAAAATCATCTTTGGATAATTTAGATGCCATGGGAGCGATATCTGTGCATTTTTACAATGCCTGGCGTGGTCTTCAAAGGCACCCAGATTGTATCAGATAGCAATTTGAAGTTTGGTTTGGGGGGGGGGGCATGTGGGAAAATTGGGGGGGAGGGGGTAGCCCCCCCCCCCCCCCCCCCCCCTATGGCGCTGCCACTGATGTATAGCATTTACCAAATAGAACGCATACAACAAGAAAATAATCAAATGACATACAATCTAGTGTGCTATGTCCCAGTACTGCCAGAAGGACATAGCACACTTTATAAATAATTCTCAGGTGACATTTCTATGGTCTTTTCTAGTAAGACGATAGTGATTTAGATTAACTGAAGGGCCTGGAAATAATACCGAAAAACCGAACCGAAACTGAGGTTTTAAAATGAAAGTGTCAATGACACTGTAGCTCAACTTGTCAAGACATGTACATGTATAGTATGTGACACAGCAATGACACAGCAATGACAAACATCTAGGTAATGACCTGATAACAAAGGTACATATAAAGTATTGTAATGGTCTGTACATAAATACTGGCCGTAGCCTGTAACAAATGTATAGGTAAAGTATTGTAAAGGTGGGTGACAGTCAAATGCTAAACTAGAAAAGAAATCTTTGAGTCCCAGAGTGGGTCTGACTGAACCCCAAAATATTTGTTCTCATAGCACAGTGATAACAAAGGCACTCCAAAACACACTCATTCCAGTCCCCCAAGGTGAAAACAAAGGTACCCAAGAAGTTTCGTGAAGATTAGTTCATAAATACGAGCTGTATAGAAGTTGTGACAAAAAAAACGATTGGACCTAATTTCGGTACAAAATGGCCACTGGCAGCCATTTGGACTGCACTCAGAAACACTGGTTCTCGACCCAAGGTGATAACAAAGGTACTCAAGAAGTTTCGTGAAGATCGGTTGATAAATACAGCCTCTAGCCCGAGCTGTATTGACATGTGCACTTACAGTGTATAAGTAACACTAAATAAATCAAAATTCATCTAATTTGCATAATTTCTGCACGAGAAAAAAACCTGTACTGTATGTGATGTATTCCATTTTACTAAACATTCATACAAAAATTTATTCAAATCAGAACTTTCATACAGAAGTTCTGTACAAAAGACTGATTGCACTAATTTTGGTACACAATGGCTGCTGGTGGCCATCTTGAATTTCGGATCACACCCCAAAACACTCGTTCTCATCCCACGGTGATAACAAAGGTATCCAAGAAGTTTTGTAAAGCTCGGTTCATAAATACGGCCTCTAGCCTGAGCCGTACAGAAGTTGTGCACAAAAAATTGATTAGACATAATTTCGGTACAAAATGGCCACTGGCAGCCATCTTGAATTTTGGACCACACTCAGAAACACTCGTTCTTGTCCCAAGGTGATAACAGAGATACCCAAGAAGTTTCGTGAAGATTGGTTGATAAATACAGCCTCTAGCCCGAGCCGTATTGACATGTGTACTTACTGAAAAATTGACATGTGTAGCACTGAAAAAACACTTGTAATCGTCCCAAGGTGATAACAAAGGTACCCAAGAAGTTTCATGAAGATCGGTTGATAAATACAGCCTCTAGCCCGAGCCGTATTGACATGTGCACTTACAGTGTATAAGTAGCACTAAATAAATCAAAGTTCATCTAATTTGCATAATTTCTGCACGAGAATGCTGAAAGTAACACTAAATACATCAAAGTTAGTCTAATTTGCATAATTTACTACAAGAAAAAAACCCGTATTATATGTGATGTATCCCATGGTACTAAGCATTCATACAAAAAATTATTCAAATCAGCGCTTTCATATGGAAGTTCTGCGCAAAAATCTGATTGCACCTAAGTCTGTACAAAATGGCTGCCAGCGGCCAACTTGAATTTCGGATCAGACCCCAAAACACGAGATACGGCCTCTAACCCGAGCCGTATTGAATTGTTGATGGACAGACGGACAACTGGACATGGCATAAGCTCAAATTTGGCTTCGCCAAAGTTGAGCTAAAAATTAAAACAGAAACAGAAACCGAACCTGGAAAAAAACCTCCATGCACTATTGATATATATTTTGGTGCAAATCGCATTTAGAGATCAAATAGCATGATTGGTGCAGTAAAAAAATGGAAGCAGAAAAGCATCACAATACCCTTTTCCTATGGGTTACCTCCCTACTATATAGCGTAACCTGCCAACGAGTTACGATATAAGTACTAAATATCCAGGCCTGATAAATGATGACTAAAGAGAAACAAACAGCACTTCAATTAATACCTTGAATTACATTGCTAAAAACAATGCATTATTTGAAAGAGGCTCAGCTTAAAAAAATAGTCCCCAGTAAAGCAAATTTGTCCACCAGGGTTACCAAGCACTGTTCCATGGGGGTGCATCTGGTGCACAAACTTTGAATAAAAATCCGAGGGTCAGAACAAATGATGCTGAGGGAGAACACTCATGTTAACAGCTATTTAAACATGAAACTTCCTTCAAAATCCCTTGCCAAAGTAATCAAAAGAGGAAGGAGATATCTCATCAAGTTAATGCACTTTAAAATGAAGCAAGAGATATAAAATGAAACCACACTCAATTTTGCTGGCCTGATCAAACATTATGGGTCAATTTAATGTTCTGTCAAGATCAAGGATTTCACACCTTTTCAAGTGTTTAGCAAAAATGATAAGAACTTGTCGAACAGCCAAATGGTCCTTTTTTATTTCCACTCAGCAATCACAAATGACACCTTCAGTTCGCTATTCACTGATTTAATTGAGCCGATCAATGAACTTAAAACCCTGGTTGCCAGGAAGTGAGGAAATGGATCAGGCATCACAGGAAGAGGCAGGTGCTCTCATCTTTGCCAACATTCAGCATACAGCAATATACATAAACCATACTGTCTTTCTGAATTTTGAGTGGAAAAACAGTTTCCGTTTGGTGATAAAGAGATGATTTCATCCATTTAGTTTTAACCCTGCACAAAACACGATTATTAGAAGACAACACTTGCATAAGATTTCTGGAGGAACCAGTAATTTTCAATTTTTACCACCAGAACATAGCTTATGACCTCTCATTGGAACAAGCTCAACAAGCTCGTTCCAATAAGGGCACATAAGCTATGTTTTGAGAGAAAAAATTGTAAACATTTATATATTTGAAGATGATGTTAGTCTATATCACTGGGCCAGGTAGGGCAATTATGTTAGGTAAAGAATTAATCAATTCCACTAAAGGTGTTTTACTAATTTGTGAATGTGGTGGGGGAGAGGGAGGGGGAAGAGGAAGTGCCACTCTCCGATACTATCTGCTCTTGCCCAAGTCAATATTCTTACTGTCCAAGCTTCCTGCAGGTGATGGCTGTTCAACTGAATGCCCCATAATAGTCAAAATCATTGATTTTCAAGGCTCTGCCTTCACGGACTATGGCATATAGAGTAGTATTCAACTGATTACTAAAAATGGTTGCTGACCGATTACCAGTTATTTGAGCTCACAATCAGCCAATTCTGATGCTGATTTTCATTTTAATACCGTGCACTACTAGACAAGGCAAGGCTCAAAAGAACTACATTAAACTGAAGATTTTTTACAGTGTTAAGCTTCGTTGACTGGGGTCGCAGTAAACTTACCAGTCATGCACATTTGGGTGGTAAATATGGCTCTCAGAGTAATTTTACTGCAACCTAAGTCAATGGATTGCAACCTTCACTTTTCCGGTATGAATTTGTGATTGCCGCAAGTGCCCTCAACTGCAATCTTTACATGTTGTTTAACTTGTATATTCCGTAAAGGGGCATCTGAATTGAACAATTGCAGAAGATAACAAAATGCGGTTAATGAATCATCACAAAATGCTTGGGAATAATTGGTTGAACCAATATTCCAGGAGCCGGTGCCGCTGTCATCCGATTGCCCACAGTCGGCCGATAGTGGTGGCCACTTCCGATCATCGGTTGAACACTAATATAGAACAATAAAGTTATAGAGTAATTATGAACTTTATCGGTGTCAGGGCAAAGCCAGCCTAAATATAGGGGCAAGGGGCCTCATATTTAAAGATATTGTAAGTTCAAAATATATTCCACATCAAGGCGAAAAACCTACATGAATTTCACTTCTCTGTAAAGATGGAAAAAACATGTGGTGTATATCCAGCTTTAGCTGGTCGGTGGTTATAAAGAAGCAATAGTTGGGTGGCTGTGGGCCTGGTGTCTGGGACGGGGGCTCCAGTCGCAAATATTTTTGTTGGTGAGGTGATGGGCTTCATAAACTCGGTGTTAAGACCCGGAGGAACTATCTTATTTTAGTATTATTATTGCTCTGACTGCTGTCTAGAGTTGGTTGTGAGTGCGAATGTGAGATACACTGCCCTGTCTGTCGCGTGTGCATGGACGGGGAGCCTGTGTGTCGAGTTTTGTAAGTATGGGATGCACAAACCCGGTGTTAAGGCCCGGGGAAACCGCGCTTGTTTTTATTGACGAGAGTTTGTTGTGAGTGTGAGGCACACTAACCCCGTCTGTCGCAAAGGCGCGGTCGGGAAATCTGTGTGTTGAATGTGTGAGGCACAATTTTAATCCTCTGGTTGAGCTTTGCGAGGATGAGGCTCAACATAATGCAGGGGTCGTTTGCTCCTTCACAAGTTGTAGAGGAACGGGAGGCGAAGTTACACTCCGTTGGAATTAACCCATCTGACGCAAAGGCGCGGACGGTGTTACTCGTCGGAGTGAGTGCCAAGTGAACGGTTTGCAAAATGGGCGAATGTGTATAAAAATGTGTATGTTTAGATGTAAATATCTAGTATTACAGAGAGAGAGAGTGCTGCAAATCTAAGGATAAGGCTACTCTCCATATGTAAACCCGCAAGACGGGAGCATGTGGTAGCGTGTGTGTCGTGGGAATCGGTATGGCCAACGCATGAGCCCGGTCATGAACCCCACGACCACTAGGGTACAGTTTTGTAGTCTTGAACATGATGGTAGATCGTAAAAAGGTGTGAGAGGCGAGCGTGCGTGGCTTTGCCCCTTGTGTTTTAAGAGATACACAGGGTGTTTCTCTCGGGAAGGGAGTTGTCAGGGCAAAGCCAGCCTAAATATAGGGGCAAGGGGCCTCATATTTAAAGATATTGTAAGTTCAAAATATATTCCGCATCAAGGCGAAAAACCTACATGAATTTCACTTCTCTGTAAAGATGGAAAAAACACACGTGGTGTATATCCAGCTTTAGCGCAGGGACCCAGGGGAGAAACGGTATGTTAGATAAGGTCTAATCTCGTTTAATTTATACAGTAGTCGGAGTCTTACGAGACGTAATCGGTTGATGTCAAGATGTCGTCACGGTCAATTGAGAAACGAGATTCTAAAAGATAGAAATGTCGTGTCATCATTAGTTATAGCAATGTGTGTCAGGAACGAATCACCGTTAAGTCACGCGCGAGATGACTTGTATTGATTCTGCCTCGATATACGTCATCTCCCACCGTTTTGACAGGTGGACAGATGAGCGTCGGTCCACCTGACAGTTTAGGGTAAAAAGTATATATACCTGGAAGAACAGAGCATTAGACACACACTTGGGGTCACACACGCGTTGGTGAAGTCCAGGACAGGCGGACTCTGTTTCCTGGCATAAGGGTACCTTCGATCACAGGACCCTGACACGGCTGGAATCGCCAGAGAGGGCATTCCATGATTGATTTAGCTTAACGTTGATAGGCGGCTACGGGGCCGAATTCGTGTTACGATAAAGTTTAGATTGTCGAATAGCAGGTATCGGCCTGCAATAGTCAGAAGTGTAGGTTAATTGTATTGTGCGTATTAACCCTTTGAAGCGTCAGACTGATTGCGTTCTGAGTAGTTTGTTTTGCTGTCGAAGCATCGTAATACCGACTGGAGATCGGTGTGAGTGACAATTTCGCCCTAGCACAAAAAGGGCATTTGTGAATCGTGAATTCAACCAGGAACGGTGAATATTTCAATAGGACTTTCACGGAGGACTTTCAAAAGGCACATAAGGTATGAGTAGACAATATCTGACCCAAATCAGAAGTACGGTGGCTTTATAGATGACGAACATTGCTGGTCGGAACCCTCCGACAGCCAGAGGCACAGTTACGCGCAGACGTTGACATTTGAGCCTAAGCGGGTGAAGCTCTTATGGCGAGCTCACAGTAATAACATTTCAGATTTGTGAAGCTCTTATGGCGAGCTCACGGTAGTAACATTTCCAGTGTGTAGACTATAGTGCCAGTACAGGGCTATAGAATGACTACATGATTGTTTAGAATTATTTAACCATAGCGACCCATTTTCTGTGAAAAGAATCGAATTGTTGATTGTTGAAATATTGAAACGGATTTATTTTTATGTGTAAATAAAAGAATCGTTGTTACTTTAAGTCATTCTTTCCATTATACAGCCTGAAGTGATTAGGAATCACACCTAACGGAAATCGAACCTATTTCAGGCCAATTTGGCAGAGAAGGAATCACGGCGTCGGTCTAACTCAGCTCTCTGCGCCGAGTTCGCGACACTTGGATTCCGACCCTCCATGTTGGTCTAGTTTTCCCGCAACTTCATCAGCGGGACTAGATAACCCCACGTCAGCCCAGGCCTTACGGGGCCTCCGGTGTCCCTGACATTGATTGGCGAGGCTACCAGGATATTTCTAAAAGGTAAAAAATGGCTATATGGAAATTTTGTTTTATTTTAACGGCGGTTCTGTTTAGGTTTTGACGCGTTCGGTCAGTTGATGTCGTTCAAGGGTTTAATATCGCAATACAGTAGTCCTCAAAAGGATACTTAATAGCCACTATAACTGCGGTAGGTTTCAGAATATTTGGTGCGTTTAATTACGTTAAATTACAGAGGTAAATTAGGATCAATTGCCATATTTTTTTTTTTCTTTCTTTCTTTTCCTTCTTCATTCTTTCTGACGAGTGTTGAAGATAGAAAGAAAAAATCAAAATGGATGTTGTTACACCCCTCGCCCAACTGGTATCATTAGGCAAGGAAATGGGCCTTGAGGGAGCTGAACTTCAGAAGTTCGTTAAAGATGAGCAGAAACGTGAGGCCAAGGAGATTGCCTTACGTAATGACGCAAGGGAGAGAGAGGCCCAAGCAGTAAGGGAGGCAAAAGAGCGAGAGATTCAATTAGAACGAGAGCGTGAGAAAGACGCAAGAGAGGCGAAAGAGAGAGAGATTCAATTAGCAAATGAGGCGAGGGAGAGAGAAGCCCAATTAGAACGAAAGCGTGAGAAAGACGCAAGAGAGGCGAAAGAGAGAGAGATTCAATTAGCAAATGAGGCGAGAGAGAGAGAAGCCCAATTAGAACAACAGAGGCACGAGAGAGAATTAGAGCTCCTCAGAGCAAGGGCCGATGTGGAGAATGGAAGTCGGCGCTCAGGGGACGGGAGTGCAGGGGTAGCAATTCATGCCCCACGCCCCCACCTCGCTCATTTTAATGAAAACACAGATGACTTGGACTCGTACTTGGAGAGGTTCGAGCGTTTTGCCTCCAGTCAAATGTGGCCAGAAGACACATGGGCTATGTGCTTGAGCCCTTTGTTGTCAGGTAAAGCCCTCGAGGCTTATACCAGTATGCCTCCTGCACTTCTTAACGACTACAGTGAGCTGAAGAATGCCATCCTTCGGAGATACCAGCTCACTGAAGAAGGATTCCGGACCAAGTTCCGAGAAATTAAGCAGGAGAAGGGAGAAACAGTACCTCAGTATTTTGCCCGAGCTAGGCGGTACTTTGACCGCTGGACTGATCTCGCAGAAGTGAATGAGTCGTATGGAGCCCTGCGAGATCTATTTCTCTGGGAGCAGTTTTTAACTACATGCTCCAAGGAGTTGGGCCTGTTCATCAAGGAAAGGGGTCCGCCCACCTATGATGAGATGGCAACTGTGGCAGAAAGCTACATCGAGGCCCACGGTGGGAGTGTGAACGCACCCAAATCAGCTAGGGGTGGGGCAAATGGGTTGGCAATGGCACCCGTAAGGCAACACCACCTCGATCCTCCTGCGTCGCAGACCAGCCGGAAGGGGAGCGCTCCCAAGGACACCACTTGTTTTATCTGCAACAAGCGGGGTCATATTGCCAGGGACTGCTGGCAGAAGCAGGTAAGGACCACTGGGAACATTAGACCACCTCAGCAGGGGGCCGGGAATGCAGCGCCAAGGGGTTGGAAGCAAGGTGACCGCGTAGATCCAGGGCCCAGTAGACAGACGGCAGCGTTCTGTCAAACTATCGGTCCAGAACACAGTCCCCTCCGGGAATGTATACAAGAGGGAGAATTAAGGCTGGAAGACGGGAAGGTTGTCCCGATAATAAGTTGCATGTGTGAGAGGCTCACAACTTCGCAGGAGAAGGTTGATATGCCAGTGTACCCAGGGTATGTGGGACAAAGGGAGATCCGTCTGCTCCGGGATTCTGGGTGCTCCTCTGCAGCGGTTAGAAGGCAACTGGTTGACGACAAGCAATTGTTGAGGCGCGACCATTTGTGTATTTTGATAGATGGGACCATTAGAAGGTTCCCCATCGCGCGGATAACTGTGGATACCCCATTTTATTGTGGCGAAGTGGATGCCATGTGCATTGAATCACCTGTGTATGACCTGGTCATAGGTAATATCCCAGGGGTGAGGGCAAGCCCTGATGAGTTATGGTCCAGGGGTAGGGGGCCAAGTGAGGGCCCAACGAGGGCAAAGGAAGTTCAAGTCGGTGGGCAAGGACCCCCGGCGGTTGCACTCGGTGACGTACCGAGTAAGGAAGGGAAGGTTCCCAGGGGGAACCAACCCGATGGTCCAGGGGATGGCCCCTACACGACGAAATGTCGGAAAGTTTCAGGAGGGACGACTCCTGTCCAATTTGGGAGAAGGGGCCGCAGGCGGTCCAGGCTAAACGCCAAACAGCGAGGGAAACCGATGGGATCATTGGAAAAAGACCCTCAAGCAAATTTATGTGGGGGAGTTGAGCGCCCCAAGAAGTCGGTGTCACCCGTGTGGAGTGGGGAGGCCAGACCCACGCAAATGGCTGGGCAAACTTCCACAGAATTGAGAGGGCACGGGTCAACACGAGTTGTGGGTGTTAAAGTGGATGGGACCGCTAAGGTGGGCGCCCAGGGGACCAAGGAAAGGGTCCAGAAATCAAGGGAGAAGCATCCTAGGTGGCGGAGACCACGTAGAGAGTGCCGGGGGCGCACAGCGCCCAGTGTGCGCAAGAAGTCGTCGCAATGGACCGGGGGGTCGAAGGCACAAGGGCCAAGGACGGCCAGTGTCGTTCGAACGACAGTAATTGCCGGGACGAATGAGCCTGGGGGATATAGCGCCAAGGAAAGCTCTTGGGAATGCGACAATGACAGGGTATGGGGACCCTGGTGGAATACCCGTAGAAATAACGGGGCGAGAAGTAGGGGTGTGTCAAGGGTTACCCAAGGGGATACTGGGAACCGGGCCCGTACCAATGGTCGGTGGTTATAAAGAAGCAATAGTTGGGTGGCTGTGGGCCTGGTGTCTGGGACGGGGGCTCCAGTCGCAAATATTTTTGTTGGTGAGGTGATGGGCTTCGTAAACTCGGTGTTAAGGCCCGGAGGAACTTTCTTATTTTAGTATTATTATTGCTCTGACTGCTGTCTAGAGTTGGTTGTGAGTGCGAATGTGAGATACACTGCCCTGTCTGTCGCGTGTGCAGGGACGGGGAGCCTGTGTGTCGAGTTTTGTAAGTATGGGATGCACAAACCCGGTGTTAAGGCCCGGGGAAACCACGCTTGTTTTTATTGACGAGAGTTTGTTGTGAGTGTGAGGCACACTAACCCCATCTGTTGCAAAGGCGCGGTCGGGAAATCTGTGTGTTGAATGTGTGAGTGTGTGAGGCACAATTTTAATCCTCTGGTTGAGCTTTGCGAGGATGAGGCTCAACATAATGCAGGGGTCGTTTGCTCCTTCACAAGTTGTAGAGGAACGGGAGACGAAGTTACACTCCGTTGGAATTAACCCATCTGACGCAAAGGCACGGACGGTGTTACTCGTCGGAGTGAGTGCCAAGTGAACGGTTTGCAAAATGGGCGAATGTGTATAAAAATGTGTATGTTTAGATGTAAATATCTAGTATTACAGAGAGAGAGAGTGCTGCAAATCTAAAAATAAGGCTACTCTCCATATGTAAACCCGCAAGACGGGAGCATGTGGTAGCGTGTGTGTCGTGGGAATCGGTATGGCCGACGCATGAGCCCGGTCATGAACCCCACGACCACTAGGGTACAGTTTTGTAGTCTTGAACATGATCGTAGATCGTAAAAAGGTGTGAGAGGCGAGCGTGCGTGGCTTTGCCCCTTGTGTTTTAAGAGATACACAGGGTGTTTCTCTCGGGAAGGGAGTTGTCAGGGCAAAGCCAGCCTAAATATAGGGGCAAGGGGCCTCATATTTAAAGATATTGTAAGTTCAAAATATATTCTGCATCAAGGCGAAAAACCTACATGAATTTCACTTCTCTGTAAAGATGGAAAAAACACACGTGGTGTATATCCAGCTTTAGCGCAGGGACCCAGGGGAGAAACGGTATGTTAGATAAGGTCTAATCTCGTTTAATTTATACAGTAGTCGGAGTCTTACGAGACGTAATCGGTTGATGTCAAGATGTCGTCACGGTCAATTGAGAAACAAGATTCTAAAAGATAGAAATGTCGTGTCATCATTAGTTATAGCAATGCGTGTCAGGAACGAATCACCGTTAAGTCACGCGCGAGATGACTTGTATTGATTCTGCCTCGATATACGTCATCTCCCACCGTTTTGACAGGTGGACAGATGAGCGTCGGTCCACCTGACAGTTTAGGGTAAAAAGTATATATACCTGGAAGAGCAGAGCATTAGACACACACTTGGGGTCACACACGCGTTGGTGAAGTCCAGGACAGGCGGACTCTGTTTCCTGGCATAAGGGTACCTTCGATCACAGGACCCTGACATGGCTGGAATCGCCAGAGAGGGCATTCCATGATTGATTTAGCTTAACGTTGATAGGCGGCTACGGGGCCGAATTCGTGAGAAGGAACACCCCAGGTGTTACGATAAAGTTTAGATTGTCGAATAGCAGGTATCGGCCTGCAATAGTCAGAAGTGTAGGTTAATTGTATTGTGAGTATTAACCCTTTGAAGCGTCAGACTGATTGCGTTCTGAGTAGTTTGTTTTGCTGTCGAAGCATCGTAATACCGACTGGAGATCGGTGTGAGTGACAATTTCGCCCTAGCACAAAAAGGGCATTTGTGAATCGTGAATTCAACCAGGAACGGTGAATATTTCAATAGGACTTTCACGGAGGACTTTCAAAAGGCACATAAGGTATGAGTAGACAATATCTGACCCAAATCAGAAGTACGGTGGCTTTATAGATGACGAACATTGCTGGTCGGAACCCTCCGACAGCCAGAGGCACAGTTACGCGCAGACGTTGACATTTGAGCCTAAGCGGGTGAAGCTCTTATGGCGAGCTCACAGTAATAACATTTCAGATTTGTGAAGCTCTTATGGCGAGCTCACGGTAGTAACATTTCCAGTGTGTAGACTATAGTGCCAGTACAGGGCTATAGAATGACTACATGATTGTTTAGAATTATTTAACCGTAGCGACCCATTTTCTGTGAAAAGAATCGAATTGTTGATTGTTGAAATATTGAAACAGATTTATTTTTATGTGTAAATAAAAGAATCGTTGTTACTTTAAGTCATTCTTTCCATTATACAGCCTGAAGTGATTAGGAATCACACCTAACGGAAATCGAACCTATACTTCAGGCCAATTTGGCAGAGAAGGAATCACGGCGTCGGTCTAACTCAGCTCTCTGCGCCGAGTTCGCGACACTTGGATTCCGACCCTCCACGTTGGTCTAGTTTTCCCGCAACTTCATCAGCGGGACTAAATAACCCCACGTCAGCCCAGGCCTTACGGGGCCTCCGGTGTCCCTGACAATCGGTGTTGTTATTTCAGGAAAAGACAAGGCTTTTCAGGGACTCCTTGGCCCTTTTCAAAGATTTAAAGGCCTTGAATAGACCTTAGATAAATTCATGGCCATTCCTTAATTCCAAGACCCCACAGGAACCCTGTTACAACATGTAAATAGTAGCAGAACTTCGCAAGAATCTGATTCTCATATTGACTCCCACAAATTTATTTTTGAACTGTAGAATAGAATGGGCATTATGTCCAACATAAATTTTTCTTTTTCAAAATTTTGCCCCGGAACAAATAAGCTTTTATGGAAAGATGATACCATACTGCAATATGAGTTTGACTTATTAATTGGACAATACCAGGTACCGAATTGAAATAACCTTTTCCAATATATGAAACAAGTGGAAAAACGTTGTTTAGATATAGATTTGGTACCATATTGCATTATCACATCAAGTCCACTAATATGAAGAAAATGAAAGTGTCAATGACACTGTAGCTTAACTTGTGTGTTGTGTTTGATGAAAAGGATAATGTTCAATGTTTATGAAAGGATTATGAAATAAGACAAGAATTGTGATAATTGGGAATATGTTAATTTCTGTATGCTATGTTTTTGATAAACATAATATGAGGTGTACACTGTACTAAAGAGTTGAGGGGTGGGTTAATATGACCTTACAGTTAATGTATGTGGCCCTCACAGTTACCAAGTTACAGTCAAATTATTCCAAAACGAGTCATCCTATCAAGTTACATTGAAATCCCTTCATAAATATGGCCTGTAGACTGTGCTAAAGGTTTTTGGGCTTTGGGCCCCTGTAGCCGTCAATTTCCCAATTGCGTCCAAAGGGGACGTTCTCATCTAGACATTATATGAAGTCAACCTACCATGTTACAATGAAATCCCTTCATAAATATGACCTGTAGACTGTGCTAAAGGTTTTTGGGCTCGGGCAGCCATCATGGTTTAATGATCGCAACCAAAACGGGACATTCGCATCTGGGCATCATCTGGAGTGATCCTACGAAGTTACAATGAAATCCCTTCATAAATATGACCTGTAGACTGTGCTAAAGGTTTTCGGGCTTCAGGCACCTGTAGCCATCACAGTTGACCAATCACGACCAAAAGGGGATATCATCATCTAGGCATTATATGGAGTCAAACTAACAGGTTACAATGAAATCCTTCCATAAATATGACCTATTTACTATGCTAAAGGTTTTGGGGTTTTGGGCTCGGGCAGCCATCAAGGCTGAATGATCGCGACCATAAGGGGACATTCTCATCTAGACATTATGTGGAGTCATCCTACCAAGGAGCAATGAAATCCCTTCATAAATATCACCAATAGACTGTGCTGAAGGTTTTCAGGCTTCAGGCCCCTATAGCCATCAGAGTTGCCTAATTGTGTCCAAAAGGGGCTGTTCTCATCTAGACAATATATGAAGTCAAACTACCAAGTTACAATGAAATCCCTTCATAAATATGAACTGAAGACTGTGCTAAAGGTTTTCGGGCTTTGGGCTCGGGCAGGCATCATGGTTGAATGATTGCAACCAAAAGGGGACATTCTCATCTGGGCATCATCTGGAGTGATCCTATGAAGTTACAATGAAATCCCTTCATAAATATGACCTGTAGACTGTGCTCAAGATTTTCGGGATTCAGGCACTTGTAGCCATCACGGTTGACCAATCACGACCAAAAGGGGATGTCATCATCTAGGCATTATATGGAGTCAACCTAACAAGTTACAATGAAATCCTTCCATAAATACGACCTATAGACTATGCTAAAGGTCTTTGGGCTTGGGCAGCCAATAAGGCTGAATGATCGCGACCAAAATGGGATGTTCTCATCTAGACATTATTTGGAGTAATCTTACCAAGCTACAATGAAATCCCTTCATAATTATGACCTGTAGACTGTTCTAAAGGTTTTCGGGCTTCGGGCCCCTGTAGGTGTCACAGTTGCCCAATTGTGTCCAAAAGGGGACGTTCTCATATAGACATTATATGAAGTCAACCTACCAAGTTACAATAAAATCCCTTCATAAATATGACCTGTAGACTGTGCTAAAGGTTTTTGGGCTTCGGGCTCGGGCAGCCATCTTGGTTGAATGATCGCAACCAAAGGGGACAATCTCACCTAGGAATCATCTGGAGTGATCCTACGAAAATTACACTGCAATCCCTTTATAAATATGACCTGTAGACTGTGCTCAAGGTTTTCGGGCTTCGGGCACCTGTAGCCATCACAGTTGACTAATCACAACCAAAAGGGGATGTCATCATCTAGGCATTATATGGAGTCAACCTAACAGGTTACAATGAAATCCTTCCATAAATATGACCTTTTGCCTATGCTAAAGGTTTTTGGGCTCCGGCACCCATCAAGGCTGAATGATCGCGATCAAAATGGGACATTCTCATCTAGACATTATTTGGAGTCATCCTACCAAGTTACAATGAAATCCCTTCATAAATATGACCTGTAGACTATGCTAAAGGTTTTCGGGCTTCAGGCCCCTGTAGTTGTCACAGTTGCCCAATCAGGACCAAAAGGGGACTTTCTCATCTAGACATTATATGAAGTCAACCCACCAAGTTACAATGAAATTCCGTAATAAATATGACCTGTAAACTATGCTAAAGGTTTTGGGGTTTTGGGCTCGGGCAGTCGTCACGGTTGGCAGATCATGCCCAAATGGGGAAATTCTCATCTAGACATCATAAGGAGTCATCCTACCAAGTTACAATGAAATCCCTCCATATTAAACATGACCTGCAGACTGTGCTAAAAGTTTTTGGGTTTCGGGCTCGGGCACCTGTAGCCATCACAGTTGACTAATCACGACCAAAAGGGGATGTCATCATCTAGGCATTATATGGAGTCAACCTAACAGGTTACAATGAAATCCTTCCATAGATATGACCTTTTGCCTGTGCTAAAGGTTTTTGGGCTCGGGCATCCATCAAGGCTGCATGATCGCTATCAAAATGGGACGTTCTCATCTAGACATTATTTGGAGTCATCCTACCATGTTACAATGAAATCCCTTCATAAATATGACCTCTAGACTGTGCTAAAGGTTTTTGGTCTTCGGGCCCCTGTAGCCGTCACAGTTGCCCAATCACTTCCAAAAGGGGACTTTCTCATCTAGACATTGTATGAAGTCAACCCACCAAGTTACAATAAAATTCCTCAATAAATATGACCTGTAGACTGTGCTAAAGGTTTTCGGGTTTTGGGCTCGGGCAGTCGTCACAGTTGGCAGTTCATGCCCAAATGGGGAAATTCGCATCTAGACATCATAAGGAGTCATCTTACCAAGTTACAATGAAATCCCTCCACATTAAACATGACCTGCAGACTGTGCTAAAAGTTTTTGGGTTTCGGGCTTGGGCAGCCATCACAGTTGACAGATCATGCCCAAAAGGGGACGTTCTCATCTAGGCATTATGCAGAGGCATCCTACCAAGTTACAATGAAATCCCTTCATAAATACGACCTGTAGACTGTGCTAATGGTTTTTGGGTTTTGGGCTCAGGCAGCCATACCGCTTGACCGATCGCGACCAAAAGGGGACGTTCTCATCTAGACATGACCCCAAACCTGCCTATGAAATTTCGTGACGATCAGACAAGAACTGCAGGGTGTAGCCCGTGCTAAAGGAAAATGTGAACAGACTAACAGGCTTCCGCATGCATGATGGCAATAGCTTATCTTGACTGTGTCAAGTTAAGCTAAAAATGGAAAAAATATTTTTTGTGGCGACTGGTTACCTAATAGAGTGGAGCCCACTTAATTGGATCTCTTAACTGAATAATCCTGTTAATTGAAGATAATTTCCCAACACAAAACTATTTACCATACCTCCAGTACAAATTTGACCTGTTAATTGAATATGGGTTATCAAGTAAACTCCTGTTAATTGAATAAAAAATCTTGTAATCTGTCGAGAAATTACCCCGACTCTCCCCAGTTTTCCTTTGTTTATATACCTATTTGGCTTCAGTACTTCCAATACAGGCATTTAATCTATTATATCTTGTTTGCCAGAGCATATGGAGCTCTGTCAAACAAGGTATAATAGAATAAATGCTAAGTTCATCTCTAAAATACAGGAAAGTGACACAATCCCCGTTAATTGAATACTCCTGTTACTTGAATAATTTTCATTGACAAAGTGGCTATTCAATTAACAGGGTTCCACTGTACCACATGAAATACATTTTCAATTTCCTTTGTCCATTATGAGATGATGATTATGATAACCTCTCTTTAGAAAAATAGTTTAAATTTATGTATTGATTGGTGTTTAAGGTCACTTTCAGCATCTTTGGCTATATCAGGATGCATTGTCATTATATTTAAGGAAATTTTCCCCTATAAATTGTACAGACTTTTTGACCAATGATTTTTCAAGTCACATTTTCATGAATGTTTCATTAAATTTAGTCATGGCTGCTGTGAAGCCACTTTTCCGGCCCTGTAACATGATACTTTGTAATTTCATTAAGTAGGCTGACTTTTTAGTGAAGGTGTGGTGTTGACCAATCAATATTTTCACAAGGCTGCACGTTGAAAATATTAATTGGTCTACCCCCAAATAAAGAATATGGACTCTTCCCGTTGTGCCATTGAACTGATATGGAAGATACCACTAGGGCTCAAAGGGTTATGAGTTAAAGGCTGGAGTAAGAGGATACTTTCACAGAAGCTTCCACATACCATTGGTTGTGCATACAATTTGAATTTAAGCAAGTTATTTCCTTCAACCTGTTTATTTTTAGAGTTCATTTGATAATTCAGAATTTGTACGCACAGGGGCCAATTCCTCCCCCAAAACAGCCCTAATTCCCTTATCCTTCTGCACTCTTATGTCAAACTACCATTGTTTTCAGCAGCGACGTTTTCCCATCAATCCAGTTGGGAATTTAACCACTTCTATGTGTTAGCTCTTTACCTAACACAAGAGGCAGACAACACTTGTAAACAAAATTCTTGAATAACCAATTTTTTTTCCTTTTTTGTATCAAAAACATAGTTTTTGATCCCTCATTGGAACGAGCTCAATGAGCTCACTCCAATGAGGGGTCACAAGCTACATTTTTGAGACAAAAAAAATGAAAAAAATAATAAAAATTGAATGATGGTTTTTGTGAATAGCGCTGGCCAGTTTTGGCAGTTTCGTCTGGGTAAAGGGTTAAAGGAGATTTAATGGATTTAATTTATAGTTTTATCTTGGCAAAATCAAGTCATTCCAAGAATTTAATTGTTCAACCAAAGTGCACAGAGTAAGATTCACAAATCTGTTAACCTTCTACATGCCGATGTCAAAATATCAAAATTCCAAACTGCAAATTTTTTCCCATAATGCAACTAGAAATTTAATCAAATGAGTTTTGTTTGACAGACCTCACTAAGCTCTGTCAAACAAGACTGATCTGGTTCAATTTCCCAGTTGTATATTTAGGAAAAAGTTTCTGGTCTATTATCTTTTAACACTGGTGTGTACTACTATGTATGGAGAGGTTTGTTTGTTCAGAGTACTCTGGTAGTACAGTCATGACAGTTTATACTCATTTTGTCTGTTTGCCTTGTTTTAAATGATCAATCAAACAAAATACAGTATGGCCATCGTGGACTGGTCACAATCCATGGGGAGCAATATTGCTGCGGATGCAATTATATAAGATTCCAAACACTAATTATAGGAATAATCATCGAAAATTTAATTAATGAAGTATTGGGTACAACCTCATGCTTCATTAATTAAAATTTTGCTGATGATGATTTTTATTAAAAGGTAAACGCATGTGTGGACAGCACTGTAGATGACCAACAGAAGTAGTGTTCAACCTATGATCAGAACCAGCCACCACATTCAGCCAATTGTGGGCAATCGGATGACAATGGCAAAGGCTCTTGGAATATCGGCCAACCGATTGTTGCCAAGCATTTTGTGATGATTCATTAACCGATTATATTATCTTTTGCAATTGTTCAACTGTTAATGTAAAACTAGAGGATGGCCACCAAAGGGTGGCTGATTCCCCCGAAAAAAGCCTTGATAGCCATTCCAACCTTATTCGCGACACACCCTCTGGTTGTGGGCAATAATAATACCAAGTATCATTAATATCCTTGAAGGCTGTAAGAAGTTATGGAGCGGACACGAATTCCGTCTACGCCTGGACGGACAGACGGACAGACAGACAGATGGACAGGTGGACAGATGGACGACGTCACGGCTAGATTCCCCCGAATTTTTTTCGGGGGAATAATGATGTCAATGATACCATTCAATAAAGTTGAGAAACAACCACAATGTGTATTCATAATCTCTCTAGACTCCCCTTTACGGAATATACATGTTAAACAACATGTAAAGCTTACAATTCAGCGTATTTGCGGCAATTGTAAGTTCATACTGGAAAAGTGAAGATTGTACTCCATTGACTCCGGTCGCAGTAAAATTACCAGTCGCATGCACTTGGGCAGTAAATGTGGCTCTGAGAGCCACGTTTCCTGCCCAAGTGTGTGCGAATGGTAATTTTACCAGTCAACGAAGTTTAACATTGTGAAAAATGTTCAGTTTAACTGGTAGAGTGCTGAATTATTTTTAGTCATCAAAATTTGTTCACAAGTCTTTGCCTTGTAACAATTTATGGGAGAGTGCCTGTAGGCACTCTCCCATAAATTTTAACAAGTAAATTCCCTACAGACTAAATAATTCATCTTCAAAGATAAAATGAAGGACATTCACAGAGTCTGAAGCCTTTGAGTTGCAATAATTGTACTTGAGAGTAAAGCCCAAATATGGGCTTCCAGCACTCAACCAGTTAATGTAGTTCTTTCGAGCCTCGACTTGTCTAATAGTGCACGGTATTACAATCAGAATCGGCTGATTGTGAGCTCAAATAACTGGTAATTGGTCAGCGCATTTTTTTGGTAATCGGTTGAACACTATACAGAAGCTTGGAAATTCTTTTGCCTCATGAAATGTAGTTAACCCTTTGCGTAACAAATCGAGAAATAAGCCCAGCTTCAACAACCTAATATGATTAGCTGATCACACTTGTAAAAACATTTCTTGAATTATTAATAATTGTCATTTTTTTCTTCAAAAAACTCTTTTATAACCCCTCAATGGAATGAGCTCAATGAGATTCCAATGGTGGTAATAAACTACGCTTTTTTTAGGAAATTCTTTTCAACAAATAAAATTTGAATGACAATTATGTGGAGAGTGGATTGTCACTAAATCAGCTGTGGAGTGGAGTTATCACCCAAAGTATCACTTTCAAATTTTGTGCATATGGACAAAAACACAAGCAAAGTTTCAGCCAATGCACCTCGGGGTTTAACTGGGAGGACCATTGGCTGAAACTCTGCTTGTGCTTGTTATGCTTGTCAACGAATAAACAATTACTGCTTGGGTGGAATCTCCACTCTATGGGTGATTTAGTGATAATACACTCTTCACGTACAGTAGGTCACTCTCTGCATCTATGGCTATATCATGACCACAGCACTAAGTAATAGTATAAAGTCAAGTTGAGACCAAATATAAAAATACATTTGGTTCTCAATCAATTAATTTTTCGAATCAATGAAATCAATGCGAGAGGGAGGGAGAATTTCTATTTAAATTTTATTACTTTTTGTTTTCAATAACTGGTAGACTGTTAAATTATTTTATTATATGCTAAGTGATAGATTAGCGAAGAAAGATAGAAATCGTATTGCCCACTGTGAAGATATAGAAATTTTCACTTTCACGGTATCAATTAAAATGGCGGCTTTCAAAGCATCACTTCAAGGTGAATATGAGTCAAACTATCACTGGAAATGATCAATTTGTTCTAGTAACGTATAATGAAAAGAAAACCTAGTGTTTTTGAGTTGATACCAATCATTTCCAGCAATAATTCAACACGTATTCACCTTGAATTGATGCATGAAACCTGCTAGTCCAAACATGGCCAGAAAGTCTGTAATATAAGTTTTTGGTTTGATACGTCCTTTCAAAGGACGTACCAAACCAAAAACTTATATTACGGACTTTCAGGCCATGTTTGGACTAGAAACCCGTCAACTGAATCAGATCGTAAGCAGGGGTTTAGCCAGAGATGCGTCCAGCCATCTTTTGGACACCCTGTTTACAATTTGGACGCACTGTTTTTTCAAAAAGACGGCCCTTCTGATGTTGCTATGCGACCCTCACGGTGCCCTGGTGATTGTCTTTCCTAAATGTTACAAATGCCACCGGTTCCCCGTGTGTTAATTGCATAGAAAATACCCCAATTCCAATATGATACTGTCAGATACTGATAGATATCACGGAAATCTGCATACGGTCGATCCCAAATCTGCGTATGGTCGATTCGAGGGCTATTCCCATTTCTACGGTCTATTATTAGATTTCTGTAGTATGCAACTATGATACGTCAGTGTAACGTCACCCGTCCTAGTTTCAATGACAAATTTAGTCCACTCATTGACATTTCCATCGAGGTCAGTCGACTGTTGACAGAATAATGCCACATCTACAATGTTTTTAGTGCGCACTGAATGCCGCACTTGGAACACATGCATTGCATCAATTTGCATGATGGAATGGAAGTTATGGAACGACCATCCATTGTAAGTTGTATGAAGCCAAAACAGACAGACTTGTCACAGACTCACAGGTCAGTAATTGCACTTACAAAGTTATAAGTTACACCCCAATTCCTTTGTCTTCTGCGGCCGGGTTGGTATAATGAGAGATGAATGAAATACCTGATGTAACTGTACTTGAATTGAATACATGTAATCACGTACCAAGATATCAACACGGGTCAATGCATTTTGTGAACTTTGGTTTAAGATGGTTACTAAGGTAACCTCGCTGCAGGTATTCGTGAATTTGAACAACCTGCCTATGTGCTGTAACACTCACCGCTCGTGGGCAGGTTGTTCAAATTCATGAATACATGAATGTACCTACTACCTCAAGGCTCCACCTGAGTTAGTAACTATTACATCAATACACGGTTGGGGTTAGGTCGTTAGGGGGAGCCCGGGGGCGGGGAGGGACATAAGTCTGTGGCCCCAATGATTAAATGTCAGTAAATTTGGGTGGGAAAATTGGAAAATTGTAACATGCTGTTAAAAAAATGTCTTTTTGCCCACTCAAAATTAAAAGTAGATTCAATCCCTAAAACTCACCAGAAGGCTTCATTTCATGCTAGATTTAAAAAATTTTCCAGGGGGAGAACCCGGATCCCCCTAAAAGGGCAAGTGCCTTCGGCACTTGCAAGCAGATGCCTTTGGCATCTGCATTTGCCTATAAAGACTCCAACTTGCCCCTCTCCCAAATTTGGACACTCTATTTTCAAATCCTGGCTAAACCCCTGATCATAAGACACTGTCTGTTCTAAGTATTGAACAAATCACTCCATGTATCAATGATTCAATGTGCTGTTTACTTTCATGCATCAATTTATGGTTGAAGCAAGTGGAATTATCAGATTCTTATAAAAAGCGTATAATAAAAAAAAATCTAGTGTTTTTGAGTGGATACCGAAAATTATCTCACTCGTGACCGAGAGAAATGGTGACTTTCGCTCGCACAAGCAAAAAATAAACATTTGTATCGATCACTCATGAGATCATATTCGATGTCCACTCAAAAACAACAGATATCCTCTATTTATTATCTTTGGTCAGAAAAATTTGTTCACATGTTCTTGGCTTGTTAAAATTTATGGGAGTGTGCCCAGGGCACTCTGCCATAAATTTTAACAAGGCAAATCCATACAGGCTAAATAATCATGCTTTGTTGACAACATCTGCAAATATAAATGTACATCAATTAGAAAAGATAAATTTTAAATTCTCGCGATTTCATACTATATGTGGAAGACACTGCATCCCAACAACGTTCAATAAGGGGTTTCAAATTCAACAGGTGATTGTCCGATAACCCACACACTTTTTTTTGCCACACCAATTGTTTAAACATGTCCTCTCCACTTTAGAGGACTTCCACCTCAGGCACTGATTTGCAGGTTACCCGGTTACCCTCACACCTGCAAAATAATTTTTGAACAACTGAAAAATTAAAGTTTTCATTTTAAAAAACATTGTGTGTGACCACCGACTGGAATGAGCTCAATTTGTATGTTCCAGAAGGGGATCCATAAGCTATGTTTTAGTGAGACAAACATTTAAAAAAAAAAAAAAAAAAAATAGGCCGATGAAATCGTCAGATGTGTACCCATACGCGCAACTAGTAGAAAGCTGTATGACGGAGGGCCACCACGGATGCCGACATTATGTACACCATACAAGGTATGGGTACATATAGAAATGGATTGGAGGAGTGTCTAATTTGATGAATAAAGGGTTAATATCTCCGGATCAAATTATCAGATTTACATAAAAAACTATACAGCACAGCACATCAGTAACCTGAATAAATATATAAAGTAACATGACAATCGGATTGATATTTTTTGAGTTATCGAATGCCAAACCTGGAGGAATTTTCAATTTGAAGGATAAAGGGTTAATATCTCAGGATTAAATTATCTGATTTACACCTAAAACTATACAGTTCGGAACATCAGTAACCTGAACACAAATATAAAGTAACTTGACAATCCAAGCAATATTTTTCAAGTTATCGAATGCCAAAGGGATTGGAAGAATTTTCAATTTGAAGGTTAAAGGGTTAATATCTCAGGATTAAATTACAAGATTTACACCAAAAACTATACAGCTCGGCACATCAGTAACCTGAACACAAATATAAAGTAACTTGACAATCCAAGCAATATTTTTTATGTTATCGAATGCCAAAGGGATTGGAGGAATTTTCAATTTGAAGGATAAAGGGTTAATATCTCAGGATCAAAATAACAGATTTACACCAAAAACTATACAGCTCGGCACATCAGTAACCTGAACACAAATATAATGTAACTTGACAATCCAAGCAATATTTTTCAAGTTATCGAATGCCAAAGGGATTGGAGGAATTTTCAATTTGAAGGATAAAGGGTTAATATCTCGGTAACAAATCATCAGATTTACACCAAAAACTATACAGCTCAGCAAATCAGTAACCTGAACACAATTATAAAGTAACTAGACAATCCAAGCAATATTTTTCAAGTTATCGAATGCCAAAGGGAATGGAGGAATTTTCAATTTGAAGGATAAAGGGTTAATATCTCAGGATCAAAATAACAGATTTACACCAAAAACTATACAGCTCAGCACATCAGTAACCTGAACACAAATATAATTTATCTAGACAATCCAAGCAATATTTTTCAAGTTATCGAATGCCAAAGGGATTGGAGGAATTTTCAATTTGAAGGATAAAGGGTTAATATCTTAGATTCAAGTTATCGAATGACAAAAAAATGGATACGGATGCCGGATGGACAGACGGATGGGCGGACGGACAAAGGATGGACGAACGACGGATGGCCACCCTGGATGCCGGCATTATGTGTACCATACATAGTATGGGTACACATAAAAATCTTGAAAGGCAAATTTTGTGAATAGCACTGGTTGGTTAGGGCGGTTATGTTAGATAATGGTTAAAGTGTCAAGTTAGACAATGTAAAGATATGATAAATGTATATATATCGTTTACTTGGACTAGTTGGTTTAGAGTTTAATAGTTCTGCCCTTGCACTGAACAGCATGTTTTTTTATAGCATCAAATAATGAAGCTGTTTGTCAGGGTCATAAATGTCTCACTACTCGATTCAGTATCTGGAGTGATAGCTCTGTCCATCAGACTGGAGATGACATGATACCTTGTCAAGTACAGAGCATCATGCTTTTACACCAAGACTAAAAGTTCATTTGCACTCTTGTTTATATCATTAACTCTTTCAACACGAGAGGCCGCTTTTCCGGTCCTGTAACATGATACATCATAATTTCATTAAGTAGGATGGCTACTAAGTGAACGTGTGTGGTAGAACCAGAGCTGGAATGTCGTCCGGAGCATACCCCCACGTGGTGTACCGCCTAGTGTGGGCATACCTATGACCAACAAATATTATAGAAAATAATGAAAGTTATGAATATTCCCGGACGGACTCACACACGGATGGACGGACAGATGGATGGACGCACACACAAATGACTACTTATGTGGCTACAAGTTAGTAAAACAGGATACTTATGTGGTTAAAGTCGGTTATGTGGCTAGCCACGTAACAGAATCTCTTATTGTAGGGGTGGTTGGGGTGGGGGGGGGTGAGGGTTTGGATAAATGTAGAGTAGAGTTAGGGCATTCTGGGGTGCGGTTTAGGGGTGGGGTCAGTGAAAGGGTGTTAGAGTTAAGTGGCTATGGTTAGGGTTTGTTTAGGGTTAGGGTTAGCTTAGGGTTAGGGTCAGTAAAGGGTAGAGTTAGCTGACCTCGCCAAAAAACTTGTTTTATTATATTGGACATGTGTTTTAGGTTAGCCACCTAACATGTCCATAAAATAGCCACATAAGTAGCCATTTGTAAGAACAGATGGATGCACAGATGTTCGAAAGTGGGGGTATAACAATTTCCAACAATTTCTAAGTCAAAAGGTATGGTAAATTGTTTGGTGTTTGGAAGTTTTATGCAATGAGGCAGAAGCCTTTGTCAAAGGCAAACTGCATGCCATATTTCACTGAAATCTGATAACCCATACCTGAGATACAGGCTGAACAGACAAATAATGTCTATTTCCTACAATTTCTAAGTCAAAAAAGGGGGATAACTCTAAAAAGGAGAATGTGAGAAATATCATTGAATCCTTTTTTTAAAGCCTGTACCATAAGCAGTGTTCACAGCAAATTTCATTGCAATAGAACATTCGATACCCGAGATACAGGCTGAACAGACAAAATTTGGCTCGGACGGACACAATTTCTAAATGAATAAGTAATAAAAACAAGTAAAAAAAAAAAAAAAAATAACAAGTTTGGGCATACCTATGACCAACAAATATTACAAAAAATAATAATTTACTTAAGGAAGGAATGAAGTGATGAAAGGCAACTTTTATGGAAAAACACTAAAGAATGGATTTGATCAACTTGAATCTAACCTGCTCCCCTCCCCTCCCCCCTCCCCCCCCCCCTCCCCCCCCCCCCCCCCCCCCCCCCCCCCCCCCAGAGAGCTCAAATATTAAGCCCGGGACTCAAATTGAACAAACTTGAATCTGATCTCCCTTGATATGTTATATACCAAATATATATGAAAGAATTCTGACTGGTAGATCGGAAGGAGGTTTTTAAAAGAAATGTCCTCATACTGCGCTAAGTTAAACCCTATATAACCCTAAGTTAAAATCTGGGCCTCCATAGAAACCTAAATGAAAGTGTCAATGACACTGTAGCTTAACTTGACTGTGTGTAGTATTTGATGAAAAGGATAATGTTCAATGTTTATGAAAGGATTATGAAATAAGACAAGAATTGTGATAATTGAGAATAAGGTAATTTCTGTTCCATGACAAATTCCACACACATATATGGGACTTGATAATTATCTATAATTAGCAAATCTAACACATGACTCCTTGATGGTGGGAAGAAATAACCTGTCATGACACTTGGACACTTGATGCAGACCAGATGTGGAATGCAGGCTTGAGATTTAATGTTTATAGTATAATTCTTTCACCAAAATTAAATGAATTCAGTGATGTTTATTTTTCTTGAAATGATACAAGCAATGCTAACAACATCTACTGAGAATGAAAATAATTTGTCAGACATAATCTTGTTTGGATTACCTCTGCTGGTGATGGCCAGTTGTTTCAATTCTCCCCAGAGTTTGATGGCATCAGTAGCAACTTGGTCAGAGCTGTGACAATGAGGTGTTGATGACCTGACATGACAAACCAGAAGGTCTGTAGTCACTGTTCCTTTACAAGATTCGCTTATACCTAAGTGATGGATGAACAGCTTACATAGAATTTAGATTCTGACTGGTGGAAGAAATTTCCTCATATTTGCAGTAAGATAAAATTTGGGATCCCATGGGGAGCCCAAATATAAACCCAGGGACTCGATTTGAACTAACATGAATCTGATCCCCCAGAGATGTAATCCAAATATAAAAGGATTCTGACTGGTGGATCTTAAGAAGATGATTTTTAAAGAAATTTTCTCATACTGCAGTAAGTTAAAATTTGGGCTTCAATAGGGAGCCCAAATATAAACCCTGGGACTCGATTTGAACAAACACGAATCTGACCTGCCTAGAGATGCTGTATACCAAATATGAAAGGATTCTGACAGGTGGATTTGAAGAAGAAGAGTTTTAAAGAAATTTCCTCATATTGCACTAAGGTAAAATTCGGGCTCCTATAGGGAGCCCAAATATAAACCCAGGGACTCGATTTGAACAAACATGAATCCCCCCCCCCCCCCCCCCCCCCCCCCCCCCCCCCCAGAGATGCTGTAATCCAAATATAAAAGGATTCTGACTGGTGGATCTGAAGAAGAAGATTTTTAAAGAAAATTTCCTCATACTGTGCTAAGTTAAACTTTGGGCTCTAATAGGGAGCCCAAATATAAACCCAGGGACTCGATTTGAACAAACATGAATCTGACCCTGCCTAGAGATGTTGTAATCCAAACATGAAAGGATTCTGAATGGTGGATATGAAGAAGAAGATTTTTAAAGAAATTTCCTCATATTGCAATAAGTTCAAATTTGGGCCCCATAGGAAGCCCAAATATTAACTGAGAGACTTGATTCGAACAAACTTGAATCTGACACCCATAACAATGATGTTTACCCAATATTAAAACATTCTGACCAGTGGTTCTGAAGAAGATGATTTTTAAAGCTTATTTCCAATATTGCCCTAAGTTAACATTTGGGCTCCTGTATTGAGCCCAAATACGAACCAAAGGGCTTAAATTGAAGAAACTTGTATCTGATCCCCCTATGGATGCTGTATGCCAAAAATAAGAAGATTCTGATCTGTAGTTCTGGAGAAGAAAATCTTTTTAATATTTGCAAATATGCTGACTCAGCATTTTTTAAATGCCCCCTACAGAGCACGCTAACACAACCGACGACAATTTTTTTTATCAATCGATTCTACTGGTCCTAAGGATACTTCATACCAAATAACAGTTCTCTGTTCCATGTGGTTTGGCAAATCTGGGCGTTTGAAAATATTTTCTATTTTTAGCTCCTGGGGTTCCCACAGGGAACATGGGCAATTTTTTTTAGCATGAATCAAGTACTTATGACTCAATGATACCACATACCGAATTTTGTTCAAATCAGGCCATCGATTCAGAAAATAGAAATTTTGGGTGGGGCCAAAAATCTTTCCCCTCCCATTACAAAGGCAAATAGTTCTCCACGAACTTCGTTTGAAGAAATTTGATATTACACCTCAGAAGGAAGTTCCATACCAGATATCAAGTCATTGTACCTACTGGTTCATGAGAAGATTTTTCTAGAATTTTGGAGCATTTTCCCCCACCCTCTCCCTACTGAGCATGGCAAATTTATTTGAACAAACTTGAATCGACATATTTATCATAAGGACCATGATATCAAATTTGGTTCAATTTGGTTGGTTCAATTTGGCTTAGGGGTTTAGGAGAAGTTGATAATGTAAAGTTCACAATGGATGGACGGACGACAGACAGAAAGTGATCACTTGTGCTCCCCTGACTTTCAGTCAGGAGAGCTAAACAGATAAAAGTATCTAATGCTATCAGAAGATATTCAAGATAACAGGAGCATGTGCACCAAAGGATGCACTTGCTGCTTTTATAAAAGAAAGCATATAATTCTAATATGACACCAAAATGCTGTACTATGGATTAGATGAGTGCTGTTATAAAACTTAATAATGAAGCACACAATATATACAGATTACTATAACAGTCATTTCATCTGTGTTGTTGTATTCCGTGGAGTTGACGAGATGAGATCGGCCAGATCAAACAAGATGCCACAGGCATCAAGTTTGATCTGGCCGATCTCATCTCATCAACGAGACGGAATATTTCGATAACACAGATTCTTCTACATTTTGTTGGATTCGCATCTTTAAAATAGTTGTTGTTATTTTGCAATTGTTCAGCACAGCATTTTTGAAAAGACTCCAACTGGAATGTTTGTCAACGGAGTTTAATGAGACACTCGTGTTTATGTTCTGTGCTTATGTTCTATATTTATTAAGAGGTCACTGGTAGAAATAGTCCGTTCATTTGAGACAGGCATGATAATGACCTGGAAAACTTGACACTCTTGTTTTCCGGAGAGCTGGATTTGATGGACAAACTACTGTGGTATTGAGGGGCTTTTGTGGTAGTCATATAATAAAAAAATTTATTATAATAATTTTTTTCTAAAATTTCAAGAAAACCATACCATATGACCCCTCATTAGAACAAGCTCAATGAGCTTGTTCAATGAGGAGTTGCATATGGTTTTCTAGAAACTTTTGGAAAAACAATATTTTTCTCAACTGCTCAATTTTTAAATTAACTGGGTGGATGTGATCCATTCATTAGGTAAAGGTGTTAAATGTTCTAAACTATTCTTTCATTTCTTTGTATGTTTCTTCATTTCCAAAACAAATTATCAATTGGTGTCCTCACGACAAATTCTCAGAATGGCATAGGCCCAGACCTTTCCTAAAGACAGCAGAAGAATTCCTGCATTTTTATCACAAAAAAGGAAGAAACACTTGGGTTTTTAGTGAGAAACCAATAATCGGAATCGGCAATCGGAACCGGCCGGTTATGGGGCATCAGCCGATTATGACAACTGGCAGTTAAAAACCGGCAGTTTCCGGTTATTTTATATTTAACACTGATTATTAAAAATCCCTTTGATATCTGTCCATTTCAATAAAGTTTCACCATTAAAAACATGTGTAGTGCATAGCAGAAAATTTAGGGATTTGCAGAGTAGAGATAATACGGAATTTACCAACTGCAATCGGTACGGATCACCACCATTCCCCGAAGATTGTCAAGTTCATGTAAACATTAGAGAAACACTTCAAGGGAGGTAACAAGTTGAAAAAAGAACACTAAATAATACATTCTGACATACGTGTAAACCATTACGTGTACAGTCCATATAAAACTGCACTTTGCGTACCCCACTTTTTGTGTAGAAAAGTGGGGTTCCCAAGTATGGTTAGGAGAGAAGCATTACATAATCAATGAATGCTCGACGAGAAATTTCTTCCCGAGTCTGAACCTGGTTAGCAATATTAGTCTTCAGTCAGTGACTTTCTAAAACCTGCATTTCATAAAATAATGACATAAAAATACCATATCTGTCTTTTCCAGATCATTGTACCCCGGAATAATGTCCGATTTTGAACAATTCCCCCAGTATTTTTCGAGATATTGAACTTGTTTCCGTATTAAAATAAAATGTTTTGCCAATATGTCATTTGGATTCCCCCCCTGTATAATTAAAGGTAAGGTTGTCGCCTTCGAACATGATCTTGTCCACCTTCATTCTTGAAACAGTTCTTCGAGACATTTTAAAATAAAATTACCAAATGGAGGAAGTATTTTAAAATAAAACGTATTCTGTGCGTTATGTTTTTTAGAACAATAATGTGTAATGGCGATACATCCTGTCTTTACGAAGTGCAGCCTGTGTTTTTCAGACTCGGGATCATTACGAACCCGGCATATGATTTAATATCATTGCAGATAAGTTGCTTCAGGTTTACCTCAGTAATTATTTTTGACAAACTAAATTGAGAATGGAACAGAATTAATAAATAAATCCATCTACTCCTTCCGGTCATTTTCGTAACAACTCAGGTGGATTTTTCATTTGCCCCTTAAACGTAAATTTTGCCCATATTTGCTTCCCACGTCCATAACACACAAACACGCTCTCTCTCTCTCTCTCTGCAACCCCCCCCCCCCCCCCCCCCCCATAACCCTGGCATATTCAAATCTGATCGCCGCACCTGGAAAAATTCTCCCTTAAAATTTTATACATTTTCCTTTTGTTTACAGCTTGTGGCCCCCATCGACGGGGGAGGGGCACATTCCAATGAGGGGCCATAAACTATGTGACTGAGACAACATATGGAAATTCACTATAGCCCTACATCCAACGCCAATGGCCAAATTTGGCCAGCACTCAGGCTATACAAAAATCTGCATTCAAATTTTATTATGTTTTTAAGTTTTTGTTTCAAAAACATAGCTTATGACCCTTCATTGGAACGAGCTAGTGGATACTGAGTCGTTCCATTGAGGGGTTCCAAGCTCTGTTTTGAGACAAAAAATTTCAAATTCTTAGTTGTTATTAAAGAATTTATCTTGCAAGTGCCACCTGGTCCTGTAGGCCGGTGGAGACTAATGGATCACTGGGTTTATCTTCCTAGCATTTGGTACGTTTTTTCTTGGAAATAGTATGTTTATTTTCATGGCTGGAAACTGGGTAGACTGATAACATTTTGGCCAGATGCTGTCGTCTGTATGTTGGTGTTTTGGTAATAATAATTCTCCCCAGCAAGCATGGGTTTCTTTTCAATAGATGCGTCAAATGCTTTGGCCCTTTGACAGATTAATAAGTAAATTAGCCTTGGAAAAGGTGTTGAAGATATAACATACCAGTATACAATTAAGCTCAATTAGTTACTTCTGTTCAGTGGCGTGTTAAATTAAATCCTTTGTTTGTTGTTAATCCCCAAAGCCTACGCCAAAATTGACATTTTTTTTTTTTTACATAAGTCTCCATTCAAATTTTCTTACACTTCCAATTTTTCTCTCAAAAAACCCCATAACTTATGACCCCTCGTCGGAATGAGCTCGCTAATCGCGATTCGCTGTTTTACTGGTAAATAAGTAAATAAATCACGAGTCGTTCCAATGAAGGGCCACAAGCTATGTTTATAGACAAAATTGGAAATTGGTAGTTGTAATCCTAGAATTTATTTTGTAAGTGCCACCCGTGGGGTCCACATTGGGTTAAGGGACAACTGGTTTGATCCTGTGGTTCCCCACATTGCAGTTCATGAAGTTCTTTAAACAAGAGGCCCCAAGGGGCCTGAGGGCGCTCACCTGACATGGTAGCCTAAATATAAACCCAGAGAATTGATTTCAACAAGTTGCATCTGCTCCTCCTAAGAAAAGCTTATACCAAATATCCAAAGATTCTGACCAGTGGATCTAAAAAAAAGAAGATTTTTAAAGAATGTTCCTCATATTGAACTAAGTTACAATTCAAGCTCCCACAGTGAGTCCAAATTGGGACATGGCTTGAACAAACTTGAATCTCACCCCCCCCCCCCCCCCTCCCCAAGGAGGCTGCATATCAAATATCAAAACATTCCAACTGCTGGATCTGAAAAAGATTTTTAAAGAAAATTCCTCATTTTGAACTAAGTTATAATTCGGGCTACCACAGTGAGCCCAAATATGAACCCAGGGACTTGGCTTGAACAAACTTGAATCTCACCCCCTAAGCATGGTGCATACCCAATATCAAAAGATTCTGCCTGCTCGATCTTGAGAAGATTTTCAAAGAAATTTGCCTGAAATGCACTCAGTTCGAATTCAAGCTTCTATAGTGAGCCCAAATATCAATCTAGGGAGCCGATTTGAACAAACTTGAATCAGATCCACCCCACAATGTTGCATACCAAATATCAAAAGATTCTGCCTACTGGATCTGGAGAAGAAGAATTTTTAAGAAATTTGCCTGAAATGCACTAAGTTCGAATTCGAGTTTCTATACTGAGCCCAAATATAAACCCAGGGGGCCGATTTGAACAAACTTGAATCAGATACACGCCACAATGTTGCATACCAAATATCAAAAGATTCTGCCTGCTGGATCTGGAGAAGAAGATTTTTGAAGAAATTTGCCTGAAATGCACTAAGTTCGAATTCAGGCTTCTATAGTGAGCCCAAATATGAATCCAGGGGGCCGATTTGAACAAACTTAAATCAGATCCACCCCACAATGTTGCATACCAAATATCAAAAGATTCTGCCTAATGGATCTGGAGAAGAAGATTTTTGAAGAAATTTCCCTGAAATGCACTAAGTTCGAATTCGGGCTTCTATAGTGAGTCCAAATATGAACCCAGGGGGCCAATTTGAACGAACTTGAATCAGATCCACCCTACAATGTTGCATACCAAATATCAAAAGATTCTGCCTGCTGGATCTGGAGAAGAAGATTTTTTAATCTTTTTCCCATTGCCTACAGTGTTAAAAAGTGCTGACTCAGCACTTTAGTCCTGAAAAAAGTACCTTGTGATCAAACCGATAGGGATTTTTTTTAACCATTCTATTCTACTGGATAAAAGTAAGCTTTATACAAAATAAGAATTCTCTGTGCCGTGTAGTTTTGAAGATATGGCAGTTTTAAGGTTTTTCCTATTTTTAGCTCCTGAGGTTCCCACGAGGCAATGAGAAAATTTTTTTTTTGCATCAATCAACTACTTATGACCCATTATCATCTCATATCAAATTTGGTTCAAATCGACCTGACGGTCCTGAAAATAGAAATTTTAGGCGTGGCCAAAATTTTTGCCCCTCCCATAACGAAGGCAAATAATGCCTGACAAACTTCTCTTGAACAAAATAGAAATTTTAGGCGTGGCCAAAATTTTTGCCCCTCCCATAACGAAGGCTAATAATGCCCGACAAACTTCTCTTGAACAAACTTTCACTTAATATGCTTTCTACCATCTGAGGTAGTCACCAGTGACGATACTCATATTTAAATGGCATCAATTCTGATATCAAAATCCCCCACCTGGCAACCCTAGATATCAAATTAGGGCTGAGAAGTTAGAGGGTGGGGTGGGGGGGGGAGTGACATCAGAGTGAAGGGAGTTGAAATATTGCCTTCAGCAATTGTTCACCAGATAATATCTAATGGAAATTATCCAGTGAACAATCGTTGAAGGCAATATTTTAACTCCCTTCACTCTGTGGTCAGGTTCAGTACCGGTAGTTCTGTCATAATTATCAATGCAAAATTGGAAATACTTTCCAAACTCCTCTGCCACATCACTCACGGTCGCTTGAAGAAATACACGTTGGAATTATCAGGCTATCTACTTTTGCCCACAAAACATTCCACGTGTAACGAACTGTACCCACAAGACCAGGTTTCAACTCCCCATGCCCCACCTGTCCCGTGCAGAAACCCTGAAACTGTTCGTTGAGTGTGCCGTTTGGATTAAAGTCGTCCACAGTGCACCAACCTAGCACAACAGTCAGAGCTAACTTCATTTGAACAGAAATGAGACAGGGCATTTTCTTTCTTTTCTTTATTCAAACTGATATGATTATTAATAAAAGAAACGAAAGTGTGAAAATAAGAATGTTGATACATCAAATGGCTGTCAACCTTGACCTACACATTTGTGTTTCCAAACAACTCAATGCTGAAATTGTTGAGTAAAAAACACAACCTGGAAACGAAAGTTTGTCGAAACTGGTCAATCGCTCCAAACGAGTTCGCCCCTGAGAATATATTATTACAAAAACAATCGAATGGCACCACCTCCAAAATCGATTCGCACCATGCCGAAGTTGATTCGCACCATCTCAAAAGTCACATTGCACCATTTTATGGGATGGTGTGAAGCGACTTTGGGCCGTTTGGGATTGGTGCGAATTGACCATTCCCCTTTGTGACTGTTTGTTGTCAGTCTGAAACAGTGAAAGACACTGCCGTTCTGACTTACCTCTTGCAGAATAAAACATTTTCTGTCGTGAATATTGCTAAAATCCACCTACTTTATTAACGTATGATGAAGAATAAGCTTGAAATGTGTTAACTTTGATTTCGCTTACGCAAGCGTTCGGTACTATCGATTTACCAAAATGAGCACAATATCTCGATTTTTAAAAAAATTTTTGAAAGATTTTTGGGGGCGATAAAAAGGTTGCATGCGCACCAAAAATGAGCATGCGTGTGGGCCTGAGAAACAGAGGTTCTTTTTTATGGCCTTATCATCCTTATAAAGGAGAATATGGTTCTGTAAAAGTTAAGAAATTAATGTTTTATAATCCTTATAAAGGAGAATATAGTTCTAGAAAAGTTAAGAGATTAATGTTTATTTTATGTTTTATCCTCCTTATAGTTAGGAAACTGATGTTTATTTTATGTTTTATCCTCCTTATAAGGGAGAATGTGGTTCTGGAAAAGTTATGAACTTAATGTTTTATCATCCTTATAAAGGAGAACATGGTTCTAGAAAAGTTAAGAAATTAATGTTTTATTTTATGTTTTATCCTCCTTTTAGGGAGAATGTGGTTCTGGAAAAGTTAAGAACTTAATGTTTTATCATCTTTATAAAGGAGAACATGGTTCTAGAAAAGTTAAGAAATTAATGTTTTATTTTATGTTTTATCCTCCTTTTAGGGAGAACGTGGTTCTGGAAAAGTTAAGAAATTAATGTTTTATCATCCTTACAAAGGAGAACATGGGTCTGTAAAAGTTTAGAAATTAATATCACAGGAAGTGTGAGTATATGTCTAGATACTTGTTTTAAGGTCTTGTAATGTAGCCAACTGAACAATCTGTTACCTTATTTCTTTTTTAGGTGAATGATAGGCAAATAAAACAATATTTTGCCCAATTTGTACAGGCGAGCCCAATGATATTCAGAAGGGGAGGCACAAATTCAAGGTGAGAATTTGTTTCTTGTCTTCCTTTGTATTTATTATACCTCTTTCATTATTCAAGGCCCAAACTTGGTCTTTATTGTAAAGAGTAGGTGTCAAAATGTAGTTCTTGTTTCCAAAACAAGTGATAATCACCATCAAATAGCTCATTATGGAAAATATTGTTCTAATACAGGAATGATGTTATAAGTCAACATTGATGTGGTATCGTTGTGTGTTGGTTTTGGAAGTGGAATTGAATTAACCATCTCCCATTTTTATGTGTACCGATACTATGTATGGTACACATAATGCCGTCATCCGGGGTGACCATCCATCATTCGTCCATCCTTTGTCCATCCGTCTGTCTGTCTGTCCATCCATCTGTCTGTCCGTCCGGCGTCCGTTTCCATTTCTTTGGCATTCGATAACTTGAAAAATATTGCTTGGATTGTCAAGTTATTTATTTGTGTTCAGGTTACTGATGTGCCGAGCTGTATAGTTTTTGGTGTAAATCGGATAATTTGATACTGAGATATTAACACTTTATCCTTCAAATTGAAAATTCCTCCAATCCCTTTGGAATTCGATAACTTGAAAATTATTGCTTGGATTGTCTAGTTACTTTACATTTGTGTTCAGGTTACTGATTTGCCGAGCTGTATAGTTTTTGGTGTAAATCGGATAATTTGATCCTGAGATATTAACCCTTTATCCTTCAAACTGAAAATTTCTCCAATCCCTTTGGCATTCGATAACTTGAAAAATATTACTTGGATTGTCAAGTTACTTTATATTTGTGTTCAGGTTACTGATGTGCCGAGCTGTATAGTTTTTGGTGTAAATCGGATAATTTGATCCTGAGATATTAACCCTTTATCCTTCAAATTGAAAATTCCTCCAATCCCTTTGGCATTCGATTAACTTGAAAATTATTGCTTGGATTGTCTAGTTAGTTTATATTTGTGTTCAGGTTACTGATTTGCCGAGCTGGATAGTTTTTGGTGTAAATCTGATAATTTGATCCTGAGATATTAACCCTTTATCCTTCAAATTGAAAATTTCTCCAATCCCTTTGGCATTCGATAACTTGAAAAATATTGCTTGGATTGTCAAGTTACTTTATATTTGTGTTCAGGTTACTGATGTGCCGAGCTGTATAGTTTTGGGTGTAAATCTGATAATTTAATCCTGAGATATTAAGCCTTTATCCTTCAAATTGAAAATTCCTCCAATCCCTTTGGCATTCGGTAACTTGAAAAATATTGCTTGGATTGTCAAGTTACTTTATATTTGTGTTCAGGTTACTGATGTACCGAGCTGTATAGTTTTTGGTGTAAATCTGATAATTTGATCCTGAGATATTAACCCTTTATCCTTCAAATTGAAAATTCCTCCAGTCCCTTTGGCATGAGATAACTCAAAAAATATCAATCCGATTGTCATGTTACTTTATATATTTATTCAGGTTACTGGTGTGCTGTGCTGTATAGTTTTTTATGTAAATCTGATAATTTGATCCGGAGATATTAACCCTTTATCCATCAAATTAGGCACTCCTCCAATCCATTTCTATATGTACCCATACCTTGTATGGTGTACATAATGTCGGCATCTGTGGTGGCCCTCCGTCATACAGCTTTCTACTAGTTGCACGTATGGGTACACATCTGACGATTTCATCGGCCTATTTTTCATTAAGTGTCTACTGACTACAACTAGAACTATCACTGAAGGTGATTAATACCCCCGCCTTGGGTTTTTAGAGGAATGCACTTCTGATCATGTAGGCGAAGGCCATAAGGAAATGTATACATAAAGATCATTTTTTGTTGTTGAAATTTGTATTTGCATGTGGCCTTCCACAAAACAGCACTGAATACTTAAAGAGCCCACACATATATGGTTTACATTTGGAAAAACACATTTACAATGTGCAACATGTATTCAAAATCGGTTCATTAATGTAGGAGGAGTTGCACACACAAGAATCCCATTTGAAAACCCATAATAAATCCAAGTTAAAGGGAGATAACCTGGTTAAAATTGTCGCAGATCAAAAATTTGGGAATATGCGTATGTTCACTTAGTTGTGATAATGTTTGAAAGGTTTCGTCAAAATTGATTGATAAATGTAGGAGGAGTTGCACGCACAAGAATTTCATGTAGAAACCCATAATAAATCTAAGTTAAAGGGAGATAACCTAGTTAAAATAGCCACAGCTCAAAAATTTTGGAATATGCGCGTGTTCACTTAGTAGTGATGATGTCTGTAAACTTTCGTCCAAATTGATTGATAAATGTAGGAGGAGTTGCGCACACAAGAATTTCATGCAGAAACCCATATTAAATCAAAGTTCAAGAGAGATAACCTGGTTAAAATTGTCGCAGATCAAAAAGTTTGGAATATGCACATGTTCACTTAGTAGAGATGATGTTTGAAAGGTTTCATCAAAATCGGTTCATTAATGTAGGAGGAGTTGCGCACACAAGAATTTGTTCGAACGGAAAGACATAATAAATCTAAGTCAAAGGGAGATAACCTGGTTAATATTGTCGCAGATCAAAAATCTTGGAATATGCGCATGTTCACTTAGTAGTGATGATGTCTGAAAAGTTTTGTCCAAATTGATTGATAAATGTAGGAGGAGTTGCACGCACAAGAATTTCATGTAGAAACCCATAATAAATCTAAGTTAAAGGGAGATAACCTAGTTAAAATTGCCACAGCTCAAAAATTTTGGAATATGCGCATGTTCACTTAGTAGTGATGATGTCTGTAAACTTTCGTCCAAATTGATTGATAAATGTAGGAGGAGTTGCGCACACAAGAATTTCATGCAGAAACCCATATTAAATCAAATTTCAAGAGAGATAACCTGGTTAAAATTGTCGCAGATCAAAAAATTTGGAATATGCACATGTTCACTTAGTAGAGATGATGTTTGAAAGGTTTCATCAAAATCGGTTCATTAATGTAGGAGGAGTTGCGCACACAAGAATTTGTTCGAACGGAAAGACATAATAAATCTAAGTCAAAGGGAGATAACCTGGTTAAAATTGTTGCAGATCAAAAATCTTGGAATATGCGCATGTTCACTTAGTAGTGATGATGTCTGAAAAGTTTTATCCAAATTGATTGATAAATGTAGGAGGAGTTGCGCACACAAGAATTTCATGTAGAAACCGATATTAAATCAAAGTTCAAGAGAGATAACCTGGTTAAAATTGTCGCAGATTAAAAAGTTTGGAATATGCACATGTTCACTTAGTAGAGATGATGTTTGAAAGGTTTCATCAAAATCGGTTCATTAATGTAGGAGGAGTTGCACACACAAGAATTTGTTTGGATGGAAAGACACAATAAATCTAAGTCAAAGGGAGATAACCTGGTTAAAATTGTCACAGATCAAAATTCTTGGAATATGCGCATGTTCACTTAGTAGTGATGATGTCTGAAAAGTTTTGTCCAAATTGATTGATAAATGTAGGAGGAGTTGCGCACACAAGAATTTCATGTCCGGAAACACGTACGGACGGACGTACGGACGTACAGGGCGATTCCTATATAGCCCCCACTTCTTCGAAGCGGGGGTATAAATATCAAACTAGAGGTACTGTGAGTAAACTCACAAAGTGATAACCCCCCCCCCCCCCCCCCCATGCCTGAAATGTATAAGTTAGATTATCTCCCCTTGGAAATGTCAGAATGGAATTATATTGCTTCATGCACATCTTCATATGGAGTTCTTCCATTGTGTAAAGTTTCATGAAAATTCTTCAAACGGTTTAGGAGGAATTGCGCTTACAAGGATGGACAGACGGTATAAGTAAGATTATCTCCCCTTGGAAATGTCTGAACGTAATTATATTGCTTCATGCACATCTTCATATGGAGTTTTTCCATTGTGTAAAGTTTCATGAAAATTCTTCAAACGGTTTAGGAGGAGTTGCGCTTACAAGGATGGACAGACAGACAGAAGGATGGACAGGGTGATTCCTATATACCCCCCCAAACTTTGTTTGTGGGGGGTATAATGACATTTGCAGAAAACATTTCCTGAATAACTGAATATTTTTGTTTCCTGTTCGAGAGCCTAGCTTATGACTCCTTATTGGACCAAGCTTGACAAACTTGTTCCAATGGGGAAGTGGGGGAGGGGGGTCATAAGCTATGTTTTTTAGCCAAAAATTGAGAAAAAAAACTTGGATGGTGATTTGTGTGAACATCGCTCGCCAGCTTTAGTCGTTACTTTAGCTTAAAGTTTAAATTACACATTATGTGATAAAAAGAATCTTACAGTACGTGGAGAGTGTATTATCACTAAATCACCCGCAGAGTGGAGATTCCATCCAAGCAATAATTGTAAATTTATTGCAAAGCACAACCAGCACCAGCAAAGTTTCAGCCAATGGACCTCCGGGTTAAACTCGGAGGTCCATTGGCTGAAACATTGCTTGTGTTTTTTGTCGATATGTACAAAATATGAAAGTTATAGCTTGGGTGATAACTCCACTCTGCGGGTGATTTAGTTATAATCCACGTACTGTAAATTCTTCATGATTTGACATGAAATTTCTGAACCTTCTTCACTAAAATCGATCTGAGCCTCTGTAAACCTCAGTTCAGATTGATTTCAGTGAACTCTGTACAGGAATTTAAAATGAAATCGTGACTCATCTGAGAACCTCGAAACATGGATACATTTTGATAAAAAGTATTGGAGAGTACCCAATCCCAACAGGAATTCTCAAAAAAATTGTAACAAAAGAGATACATGATTTCATTTGATCAAGATAGCATTCGCTTGGATATGAAGTATAGCTCCCAAAATATGAAATCTTCATTGTAGTAAAAGTATTTTTCAATAGAGCCCAGGTATAAGTATCTAATCTTGTACTGAACCAGTCAATAGAGAGAGTATGAATGAGCTGCAAAATTTCTAGCTACTCAGATCAGCACTGGGGGTAGAACAGTAAAACAAAAAGTAAAAAAAAATTAACCTTTAACTGGTAGAGTGCTAAATTATTTCTGGTCAACTAAATTTGTTCACATGTCTTTGCCTTGTTACAATTTATGGGAGAGTGCCAATGGGCACTCTCCCATAAAGTGTAACAAGACAAATCCACACTGACTTTTTAATTTCTCGTCAAAGATAATATGAAGCACAGCTACTGAATTTGAAGCCCCTAAAATTCAATACCTGCACTTCATAATTAAGCCCAAATTTGGGCTTCCAGCACTCTACCTGTTAACTGGTAGAGTGCTGGAAGCCCATATTTGGGCTTTATTCTGAAGTGCAGGTGCCACAACTTATTGGCTTCATATACTGTTGATGTTCTTCATATTATTTTTGAATTGAAATTATTTAGTCTGTGGAGATTTGCCTTGTTATAATATATGGGAGAGTGCCACTGGGCACTCTCCCATAAATTGTAACAAGGCAAAGAGATGCGGACAAATTTGGATAACCATAAATAATTTAGCACTCTACCAGTTAAGGACCTGGAGATTTTTATACATTTTTGCTACACTTTTGAGCCTACATCCTGTGACTTAGCAGTTAATTGCAGGAAAGTCTTGGCAACCTAGACAGGGAACCAAGACTTGTCTAAAAACAACTCAAAGGTACTTAGACTGTAACTTGTGAGTTGATCCAGGGACTAAATGCTGGGGCACCTATTCTGTTGCAATAAACAGTTATCAGAGTAGGTATTTGATTGTTATGGGTTAAAACGAATTTCCACTGAAGTAGTAAATTCTATAAAATTATTGTAACTGCCCATATTCTATACAGCATTCAGTAAATTTATGTACGTAGTCTAAGGGAGGTAAAACTATTCTGAAGAATTTTAAAGAGTAATACAGGAGAAGAATTTTGATTACTCAAAACCACCGGTAAATCACTTGCAAGGAGAAGTTTGAATAAAGAGATTACTTATCTTCTGTGAATAAGCATAAAGCGAAAAAGAAAAGTTTCTGCCAATGGACACCCAGATTAAACCTGTATCCAATGCACCCGATAAAATTTATTATTTTAATTATTTTTTTTCTTTAAATTTGACATTTTTAAAAAAATAAACCATATCATATGACTCCTCATTGGAACGAGCTCATTCCAATGAGGTGTCACATGATATAGTTTTGTTGAAATTGTTTTAAACATTAGTTTTTTCAACTGTTCAATTTGGAAATTATGCTGGCAGATAAAGCTGATTCATTAGGTAAAGGGTTAACCCTCTGAACACTGGTGGTATCTTCCATGCCAGTTAAATGGCAGAAAGTGAAAGAGTTCATATCCATTCTTTGCGGGTAGAGTAAATAACCCATGATGTATCATGTTCCTGGACCGGAAAAGCGGCCTCTAGTGTTGAAAGAGTTAAACACAATATTTCTTTGTCATCAAAAGTTCATGTTCTTGGTTTGTTTTATGTTTTAGGCCTCATAATCTACAGAATAGCATGGGTGATGGTGTATTTCATCCCTTTTGTCCAAGAAGACTTTGGAATGTTAAAACATTGCAAAGCCTTGTTGCACTCAAGGGACAACTTTATCAATTTTATTTACTTGGGTAAAATTTCAGACATAAACCATTTTTTAATTTTTATTTTTTAGGTTTGCATTGGTTATAAAAAGAGAGCATGCGGCAGCCAAAATGACCAGGCAGGAGGGCCTGAAAAACAGATTTTTAACTTTTTTTAGGCCTAATATAATTTTTTTATTGATTCTGCAAAGACTCGATCCTCCAAAAATGATAAATTTAAAGTAATTTGTATATTTTTTATACTTACCAAAGGCCCAGACTAGCTGGTGCAAACTCAGTATTATCAAGGGCCAAACACAAATTTTGAACCCCCCCCCCCCCCCATCCCCAAAATTTGCATACAAAACCGAAATTAAAAGTCCTATCTGGCCTTCCATACTTTTACCATCTGCGCATACACAGTAGTCAGGAAGAGACCGGAATTGGCACCAACATCATTCTTTGTAGATGAGCATACTAAATAACTCAGCTGGGAGGTATGAGTGCCCACTAATGGGAGGGCCATCCCCGTCTGGGCCATTGGTAAGTATAAAAAATATACAAATTACTTTAAATTTATAACAGTTTTATACTAATAACTAATGGTCCAGACTAGCTCAATCGTAAAAAGGTGAAGGGCCTAGGGCTTAAGAATTAGCAGACCAAATATAGCTCCTAAGCCTGCATTCCAAGGTGAAAGGAAAATAAATTTAAAAGGAATTACATGGATGTCTCTCTATACAATAATAGAGAAGACATATCATATATAAGGAGCCATATCCAAGTAATTCTGTAATCTTAGCATGAAAGATTATGCTAATAGAGTGTTACAAGCCCCCAATTTAAGGCTAGTCCGGACTAAGCCCCTTAAATTAGGATGGCGTATTCGAGAGTGAGAGACTAACCCCCCCCCCCCTCCAAAAAAAAAACATATGCCATATATAAATAATAAACAAGCTGTATCTAGGATCAGTAATAATCTACAGACAAAACAACTTCACTCATACTTACACACTTATCAAGCCAGAGGAGATGAATAAAAATCTGGCGTCTTCGAGAGTGAGAGACTAACCCCTCCCCCCCCCCCGCCCCCCCCCCCAAAAAAACATATGCCATATATAAATACTAAACAAGCTGTATCTAGGATCAGTAATAATCTACAGACAAAACAGCTTCACTCATACTTACACACTTATCAAGCCAGAGGAAATGAATAAAAATCCCCCCCCCCCCCCGTTTTTTATTTTTGAAGGAATATTCTTCAAAACAAAGAGGGGAGCGCTCTGGAATCAGTGAAAAGCGGTACCAAATAATCAATATATTCGCCCAATAGCCACCCAGTTATTAATTATTGGTGCTTAATGCCACTTCAGAAGCTAAGGCTATCGTGGCGATCCCGGTAATTAACAGCGCACGCTTCTAACATATACTGGAGTCGGAATATGTAGATAGGTTGAAAACTGGTGATATAATGTATACAACCATAAACTTGTCCAATAGAAACCCAATGGAAAGTATCTGAAGAGCAAACACGCTTCTAAGGCATCCAACAGGCGAACGCGTTCAGGTGTACAATTAATATCAATAATAACACTTCAATTGAACCATGGGAATATACGAGTATGTGTACTGTATCATCATAGAAACCTGGATTTAGAACATGGAACGAGCTATGATTAACAGACCCGTTACGGACCGTCCCCGAAATAATACATTGTTTCCTAGGTCCGTAACAACCAATGCCTGTTCGGAGAAAGAATGTATTACTCCGAATAATGCCAAAAATTGGGAACGTATGCATAGACGGCCTATTGGCAGTTCCATAACTGATCCAAATAGCCCCAAACTTCTCATGAGCTCTATAAGCAGAGCAAGAATTTATATAATCTGTACAATAATACGTCTGCCTAATAAATACACATATCTTGTACGCGAGCAATGAAGTCCCGCATGTACTCATATGAATACAGCCTGTATCCACGGTATGACTGAGTGATACAAGTGTAATCAGGAAACTGACTGTATAATATGACGTTATATGGAGTTAACTGAGTAATAAACTCATACGTCGTAAGAAAAGACCAGACCGCTCGGAGCGAAACTTTACAGAGTGGATTAATTGCCACATTGGAGAATGTCACCCAGATAACCGACATGTCAGCCACACATGTGTACGAAGGTTAGCAATTTTATTGATAAGGAATCAAATGCTCGTATATGACTATAAACGAACAACCACAGGAAACAAACCAACTAAATAGCGGATGTGCCCATGAGGCCGTCGTTAGAACACGACCCAGCTGCCATGAAAGGCATGCATATACTTGAATGCATACGAGGCATACGGGAAGAAAACTATGTCCTGTCCAGTAATCGTCTTTTAACATGTGTGACTGACTGCATAATGCCACTAAGGATGGAGAGGGACGTGATTAACAAAAATACACCATACTGACATAATATCCAGTCTCTAAGGTGGAAGTATAATCCACAGTAATAGATTGGATAGAAATGAAGAGGGAGACGAAAACAATGTTCCGACACCCAATCAGAAAAATCTAGATGAACTCCTTACGTTCAGTCTGAAATCAGGAAATATGTTCCCGAGAAGGAGTTAAGTATAGGCGGGATGAAGAAGCGCTCATTAATCACACTAGGTAAATATGGCGTCAACAATAGAGCTTATCACCAAACCATACCGATAGGAAGAGAATAACCTTCTCTAACATACGATATCATGTCTGATAGGACAACAAACTCAGCCTAGCTGAAGCAGCTAAAGGTCTTCCTATATGTGAAGACAATAAAAAGGCTGATAACTGTGGCCTTAGATACTCACTTAGGAGACATACAATGCTAACCGTAGCTTATAAGTCTGCAACTGCGTGAAGACAGATATATAGGTGTAAGTTGCGACCTTGAAGGCTCACTGAACGGAGACTTACAACTATCGTCGCGCAAGGTAGGGAATGAAGAGCCACTATTTTAACAGCCCTAAATTCCCAAAGAGAGAGTAGTCCCAAGAGATAATAAATTCAGTTATGTCACTGCATAATTACTGAAAAAACATCGTTCATGATTCTAGCTAGGCTACTATGGCGTAAACAATATTATTATTATTTATTTATTGGTGTTTAAGGTCACATACTTATGCACAATGGCTAATCATGACCGTGACAGTTTTACGGGTGGAGGAAGCCGGAGTACCCGTAGAGAACCACCGAGCAACGACGAGCAGCTACCAGCTCCCCAACATCGTAACTCCGCACTGCAGCACAGGCAGGGTTAGATTGGTTGAAGACATGCGCACCATCGACATGCAGTACGCCTTAGTACACGGTGTCATCGTGTCCCCATGTGGACAATCAGGGTTAAGTGCCTTGCCCAAGGACACAATGCGGGAGTCCGAATCGATCGCTCAGACAGTCACCCATCCGAGGACTAACCAGGCTTGACGTTGCTTAACTTCGGTGATCTGACCAGAACCGGTTACCGCAACGCCACTGGGCCCCCAGTGTAAACAATAAGACTCAAGTCTATGACACCTAGGAAAACAAACTGAAAGGCACTCTACCCTTATCAGTTTTATTCCCAAAAGACAGCGGTCAGAGCCTAGCTAACGTAGCTTTAGAAGTCTTCCTCTCCGTGAAGACAGATATTTCGGTGTAACTAGCGACCTTGAAAGCTCACTAAATGGAGACTTACAACCATCGTCGCGCAAGGTAGGGAATGACGAGCCGCTATTCTAACAGCCGTAATTCCAAAAGAGACAGTAATCTCAAGGTAGCTACACAGTTATGAGTCTTCGTCTATGTGAAGACATATCTGTGTCACTTGTGGCCTTTGAAAGCTCACTAAATGGAGACTTATAACACTAGCTGCTAATTATAAGAAAAAAATGCTGTAACAGTACATAAGGCTACTATGGCATCCACAATGGCATTAAATGTTTTGACGCCAAGGAATACAACACTGGGAGGGAAAAGACGTACTTATTTCCTCTAACAGCTCTATTCCAAACAAGACAGCTGTCTCAGCCTATCTATGCACTATCCGTCTGGCTTTGGGACTAGAAACAGGTGACTTGAAAAAAGTGGAGAATATTTTTGACGACCTCTATTGCTTTCTTCAATAGGAGCGCCTATACCTCTGCAAGGAGAGACTCTCTTGGAAGAATTCACTGGAAGATTTGTCCAACACACACTTCTTTAAGTGGAGCTTGCTCGGAAAGATAGCCGCAGGTCTGCCGAGACTACATTCTAATCCACTGATCTTCCGTAATTTTCATCCACTTTATGCTAGGTTGATAACCTTCTGCTAAATGGAAATCAACATAAGTCCAGACCATCACCTGTACAACTTGTGAGGCTTGCAGCAGGCGAAACTACATCCTTCCCGCAAATAATCTCGTCCCGTTAATCTAGTGGCGTCTGACTTATGTTCTTTATAAGACTTGCACCCCTTTTCCGAGTCACTACACTGACGACCTCCGGAGTAACTGTAAGAGGGTTTCCTAGACCCTCGCGAAGAGCTCCCTTCTATGATTGTGAACTGGAATGACCTCGCTTACTCCGGCCAGCAGATGCATGTTGTTGAGACGCTGATCTAAGTATCAGTGCGCTGGAAGCTTTTGGTAGCCTGTTTCTAGACTAAAGAAAGCGTGTCATCAAACAGTGTGTGTCCTTTGACCGGAGTGACTCGGAGAGAGCTTTTCACCTTGTCATCTATAAGTGATGATGACGCAAGGGCAGCATCACGTCTGATCAACTTCAAATTTGCCACTGTTAGGGTGGAGTTGTAAGTGGCATATGTGACTGCCCTGGAAAGAACTCTAAGCGAAGGAACAACGAAGGAACAACGTCATCAAATTCCTTTCCATTAAGATGTTGCGCCAAAGCTCTGGTGAGGTGATCTGCGCAGGCTATCACATCCAGATTCACTCTATTGGATGAAATAGCACATTCCACCACTTCTGAGCGTATATTGATTGATGCAGGTAGGGACATATCTAAATCCCTGGCCTGCTCATCTAAATGCAGAGGAGCTCTCTGGACATCTTCTCCAACCGTTTTAAATGAATGTGGTCCAAGGAACAGTATATTTATTGAAGATGTCGATAAGAAACCGCCTTCCTCTTAGCACTAGAGAGGTTGAATATGGTGTTGTTAACATGGCCGAAGGCCTCCGACACCTGTCGAGACTGTTTCGAGAAGGAAAGAACATCCTCTTTCCACCGCACAAAATTATAAATTGAAAGTAATTTGTATTTTTTTTATACTTACCAGTGGCCCAGACTAGCTGGTGCAAACTCAAAGTTATCAAGGGCCAAACACAAATTTTGAACCCCCCCCCCCCCCCCCCAATCCCCAAAATTTGCTTGCAAAACCGAAAGTTAAATAATTTATAGTAATTTATATATTTTTTATACTTACCAATGACCCAGACATAGCTGGTGCTAACTCTTAAAATATAGGGCCAAACACAAATTTTGCCCCCCAATCCCCCAAATTTGCATCTAAAACCAAAGAAAACATGTCCTGAATGGCCCTCCACACTTCACCTCTACTGCACATGCGCAGTGTCAAGGACGTTCCGAAACTGGCGCCCTTAATCATTCTTATAACCAGTGCCTGGTAAGCGCTATGTACTCAGCGGGGAGGTAAGAGTTCCCAACTCCTGGGAGGGCCATCCCCGTCTGGGTCATTGGTAAGTATAAAAAATATATAAATTACTATAAATTTTTTAACATTTTTATACTGTACCAATGACCCAGACATAGCTGAATAGTAAAAAGGCTGGAGGGCCAAGGACATAGAGCAAGATGGAATACGCTCAATTATATAAAATAGAGTCATCCCCTCTAGGGAAAAAGAAGTATTAGGCCTTACATGTATCTTTCTTATTTATGATAAATTAGAAAGATACAACACCTTCCAAAATTGAGCATCATACATCCATGTACTCTATTAATATCTAGTATAATCTTTATACTAATAATTTTTAAAGTAAGCCAATAAATAAAGTAAGTCTAGATAATAATTTTTAAAGTAAGCCAATAAATAAAGTAAGTCTAGAGAATAGAGACTCTTATACTCCTTAAAAGTGTCTGAGGATTGTATAATAATGTCCGTTGACACGTGCTATATTCAAAAGCTATACTTTAAAAACTAAGACCTGAATGAATTTTTAAAACATAAACTTCTCACTAAACAACCATCCCAATAACAGCTCAGAATTACTAACTCCGGAGGAGGTATCCCCTTGTTTTCATAGTAAAACAGGTGACCCAAGGGAACACCCTCCTCCCCCCCCCCCCCTTTTTCTTGCCCTGGGTCAAATAGCCCAGAGCGAAGAGGGCAGCAGAATGGAGTCACTGCTGAAACAGACAGCCTACCTAGCTATAGTAGCAACTGTTAAGTGAATGACATTCTGAGCAGTAGATAATAGACCTAACAATAGAGGCCTCCAGAAATGGACTCGATATTTCTGAGATAAAAATTCATGAATGTGGATGGCTGAGCGCAATGAGCAGCCTTCAAAAATCTATAATAGCGACACTATTAATGTAAGCCCAAGATGTAGAAGAACTCTTACTTCATGAGCCAAAATTTCAAACACAACTGCTGAGTCAATGATATACCATAAGCAGTATCGATAGTTAATTGAATCCATTAGCAATAGAATGGAGCGTAACGTCCTTCTATTAGGCATCAAAGACAGAAGAAACTTACGCCCGTAGTAATAAACAGATATCTGTTTATAAATACATAAACTCTACCCGGACAGAGTAAAGGCCTATGCCCGTACGAAGACGGAAGGACCTTAATAACAATAGGTTCCGGATATTAATTAGGAGCCTGACTCTTATGCAAAAATCCAACCTAAATAGTAAAGGAAGTAGTGATTCCGAAACTATGAAAGTGAAAATCATCCACCGATAGTGCATGAAACTCACTGACTCTTCAGTAAAAGAGAAGCCAACAGAATTACTGTCTAAAATAAAAGGTCAGAATTTGAAAACTACTGTTTCCAGAGGCTCAAATGATTAATTATAAAAATAAGAACTGAAGTTAAATTCTGTATAGAAATTTAATCTAATGATTCTAAGTCTATTTATCGAAAAGTTATTAACTGACTTAGATAAAGAGACATAAGACTCAATTGTAAACTATCATAGAGTGCATAGGTATGAGGTAACATAAACCTATAACCTTAATAATAACAGGCTGCAGTAGATCTTGTCAAACAAGTATACTAAAAAGTTGCAATGACTAGTATGGAGGGATCAACAATATCAACATAGTGATCCCTACACCAACGACGGAAGAGCCTCCACTTTAGCCGCATAGTATAGCGAAGAAGAGGTTCTCCTATAGTAAGAAATCGCGTCCAAAGCTCGTCCAGTACAATGCTTACAATGCAATAAGGACCACACAACGGAATACGTGAAGGTTGAGACCTTGCGGGTTGTGATAAAGATGACACGATTTTACCCAGCGAAAAAAGATCCTCTCATGGAGGAAGATTTCGCGTTAAGTCCCACAGTGGACCTCAGAGTAAATTTACCCACGGTCTCTGTGAAGACAGAGATGCTATCAACAGAAATGTATTGTGGTTGTTTATCTTAGCAATACTTGCTGAAACAACAGCGCAGGAGGATACGCATATCCTATCATTCCGTCCTATTAGATCAATAGAGCGTTAACAACATAAGCTCAGAGATCCGGACAAGCAAACACATACGTCTGCAATTGATTAGCAAGTTGTGTCGTAAATAAATTATCATTGGGCGCTCCCATTGATAGCAAATCTGATTGAATACTTGTTTGTTGAGAGTCCATTCTGACGGCAACAAGCGACCCATAAGTGAACGGGAGTCCGGTAATACAATCAGACGACCCGGAATATGACAGACCAAAGCAGAACTTGGTGTACTATAACAAACAGAAGGATTCTTGCCATTAAATTGAATAACGGAAACGAATGAGTGCCTCCCTGGTTCCGGAGATACGCCACTACTGTCGAATTAACGGACAGGATTTGAACGTGCATTTCTGAATAATGTTCATCCAATGACATAAAGCAAGCCTAAAAAAACATTATTCCGTGGAAGATAAGTGCTTGCTTAGAGACTGCGGAACCCAAAGACCCTGGCACTTCGAATCCGTTGGGATCAATATTATATCCCAACCTGTTTGACTGGCAACCCTCATAAATATAAAACTCGGATCCGGCAACTGCAGTGGCACTCTCTGAGACAACCACCGAATGTTTGCCCCAGTCTGAATCTCTTGCTATACTAGATAGACAAGAGAACGTGTAAATCGAGCAATTCATGGATTGCTGAAAAGTTGCCGCCGAAGAGAAGCTTCTCCGAGAACGAAGCGACTCTGAGAGAGTTCTTCACCTTACTATCCACGCGCGTGGATGTAGCTAGGGCTGCGTCATGTGTAACCAACTCCAAGCAGCCACTGAAGGGCGGAGTTACACGTGAACAAACTACTGCCCTCAAAAGAAATCACATTGAGGATCATATCCCGGAATTCTTTCTCTTGAAGACGTAATGATAACGCCTCAGTAAGGTGGATTACGTATGATAAAGCATCTAAGTTAAGTCTATTAGACATCATTGTCGTTTCCAACATTGTGGTTGGAAAAGACATAGACGGCGAAAAAGATTATTTCTAGTCTTTAACCATGCCATCTAGATGCATATGAACTCTCGGTATGCCCTGTTCTGCCAAAATAAATTATTCGTATAAATGATAAAAGGCAGAAATGAGCATTGCGGACAAGAAACTAAACTATCATGCTTGGTAGCAGGCTTATATATATATAGCGTCGATAAATAATACACATGACATTATTGGACTGTGTCGGTAAGTCAGGGACAATGTCCCTGAACCGATCCAAAATTCCGTGTCCAATGACGCTATAAGTCTCTTATCCAACATCGCAGCAATGTAGTCCGAAATAACAATCACTGGAAGATAATGCCGGAAGATATGTATGGCAGCTTCCGATGCTACTAAAGGGAAAACTCGAAATCTTTCGAATCCCTTTCGCCATCCTGTCGGACCCTATAAAGCATTCGGTCGTCCGTACCTGATGCAACCGCGGACCGCACCGACCCAGCGCCGTCGGATAATTCCTGATTCGATCGAGAAACTGTCGATTGCTGGGATGCTGCGAAAAAACTGTGCTAACTCGGATAGCACATCCGTCACTGAGGCCTGTGGAGAAGCGGTCCTACGATGCATTGCCGCTGGAAGCTCCGTAATCGTTACCCCGTGTATACTACTAATATGCGAGCGAACGGAGTGTATAGGCTTGGTGTCCCTTGGCTACCGGATGGCGTGACCTGTTCGCCGTGGAATCACTGAATGACGAAACTGATCGGATACTCGAGGTCACGTAGCCAATGTGCGGTCGTGTGCACTGCTGTGAGGATGAGGAAGCATTATCGACAGTCTCTCGGACTGTCAATATAACGGAGCGTCCCGAGCGACGGACATATGCTCCGAATGTAAAATATCTGAACCACAACATGCGGTCCCCTATGTTGTTGGACGAGAGAGGGACCTCTCTCGCTCACAGCCCGGACGGACCTGGACAAGCCAGGAACCGGACTAACAGGCTTCCTCCGATCTGTCCTCAATCCGCCGTCACTGGGTGAGTACTAAAGTAATTATAGTGCTCGCATCACCCAAATCTCCTTCCTAGACCGCAACGGACGAACCTGGCAGCCGAACCATTCGATGAATGTACGCTACACCAGGTGAGCTAGCGAATGTCACTCCGTCGATCCTACAAGGGACCTCTTAGGCGATAGACATATTCCATGAGCACATATTGCCGCTAGCTCTTCATTAACTATGACGACAGAGGCACACTTTTGAAAGACATCGCCGTAACTTTGCGAACAAGAAACCAGAAATGCTTGGTAATAGCAAGCATATAATAATAATAAATATATAGCGTCGTTCAATAATTCGAAAGTTTGTGTGACATTATTGGACTATGTCGGAACTGAGGGACGATGTCCCTGAACCGAACCAAAAATTTCTAAGTCCACCGACGCTATCAGTTTCTTATCCGGCATCGCAGCATTCTGGTCCGACAAAAGAACCTGTAGAAAATCAAGTCAGATGACATACACAACAGCATATGTTGTTCCGAAAGGGAAAGCTCGAAATCCTCCGAATCCCTTTCCGTACCCGCTTCCGCGGAGCGTCCCGACCCAGCATCGTCGGATAAAACATTATGCGACAGATTCAGTTGTTGCTAGGATGCTGCGATAAGCTGTGCTATTTAGGATAGCACGTCCATCCCCGAGGCCTGTGCAGAAGCGGTCTTACGATGCATTGCCGCCGGAAGCTCCGTGTACGTTGACTCCCGCACACTTACCTATGCGAACGTCCGGAGTCTGCAGGCCTCGTGTCCCTGGCTACCGGATGGTGTGACCTGGTCGCCGATGATTCTCTGACTGGCGAAGCTGACTGGATATCCGAGGTCACGTAGCCAAGAGCGGTCGTGTGCGCTACCATGAGAATGAGGAAGCCTTATTGAGTCTCTCCGGACTGACTATATGTCGGAGCATCCCGAGCGGCGGACGTATGCTCCGAATGCGAAACATTTTGTACCACAACATCTGGGGCCAGATGTTGTTGTACGAGAGAGCGGCCTCTCTCGCTCGCCGCCCGGATGGACCAGAACGAGCTATGAACCAGACTAAAAGGCTTCCTCCGTTCTCCCTCTAATCCGCCGTCACTGGGTGTGCATTTGGTTGATTTATAGTGCTCGCATCACCCCAAAACTCCTTCTATACCGCAACGGACGAACCCGGCTGCCGAACCATTCGATGAATGGACGCTACACCGGGCGAGCTAGCGGACGTCAAAGGCCGTCGAACCTACTAGGGTCCTCTTAGGCAATTGGCGTATTTTACATGAGCACTTTTCCGCTAGCCCTTCATTAATTGTGACGACGAAGGCACACTGTTGGAAGACATCACAGATACATCACCCTAATCTTGATCGTCTGAAATAGAAATTGATAAAGTAGAGTGACCCTGCGGGGAAAGGACCGGAATGTCCAATTCCCCACTAACATACCGTGACATACGCTTCCCATGTTGTCATCGAAATCATCAGATACAGAACAGGAGTTAATGCGAGTACACTGACTACATATAGAATGATTATAAAAGTCAGAGGAAGACTTCCTCTTATTACAATTGATCAAAATCCTTTCAATGTGAAAAGAAAACAAAGTTCTGGTACTCGCACCAACCCCTGACAATCAAAATACATAATAATAATATGATCCATTAACATAGAAAAAATAATTGAAATCAAAATATTTTGAAAAAATATTTTTTCAGAACAGCCCAAGTTTCTGAAAAGTAACGTTGAGCCCCAATGGATCCCAAGCCTAAGGGTGGACAAAAAATTTAAAAATATTTTAAACAATTTATGCAACACTTACGAACAATAATAATGTATCTAGTTATGATTAAATTAACATCAAGATATTATTTTCAAGAAATCGCCCCCTCACACAGAGGGCTGTTGTAAATGTAAACAATGAGTGTAAAAACACTAAAATAAGACTCCAGGCACCCAGGCCCGAAATCAGTTACCAAAAATACACAATCTGATGCAAAACAGAGACTTCCAGGGAAGAAACTGCAGAACATCAGATGGTAGATGCAGAACACAACGCCTAACCACCCATAGGTGAAGACGTAAACATGGGGAAAAGAACAGAATTCATTCTGTTATTCAGCTAAAACTCCCAAGAAATTTTAGTAATAATAATTACAGAAACTATGCCAAAAGCATGGGAGAATAGCAAGAGGGGACTTAAAGGAAAGGGAGAGCGGAAAACACTGAAAAATCAGTGTAACTAAATAACAAGAATGACAACAAAATGGCTGCTGCCTCGAAAATAGGTAACTTAACATAATTTCATTAAAAAATTTTAAGTTACAGCCCTGATAATATTCTGTCACACATTTTTCCTCTCCTCCTTCTATATCCTCCTTAGAATCACCATTTCACTAATATTTATGTGTCTGGCATCATTTAAACTGAGATTTACAAGCACAAAGATCAGTCAGATGTTAACTGATGAAGGGCCAAACTAAGAATGATTAAGGGCGCCAATTTCGGAATGTCCTTGACACTGCGCATGCGCAGTAGAGGTGAAGTGTGGAGGGCCATTCAGGACATGTTTTCTTTGGTTTTAGATGCAAATTTTGGGGATTGGGGGGCAAAATTTGTGTTTGGCCCTATATTTTAAGAGTTAGCACCAGCTATGTCTGGGTCATTGGTACAGTATAAAAATATTAAAAGTCCTATCTGGTCCTCCATACATTTACTCTCTGCACATGCACAGCCGTCAGGAAGTGACCGGAATTGGAGCGAAAAATCATTCTTTGTAGAAGAGAGTATTACATAACAATTCAGCGGGGAGGTATGAATGCCCACTCATGGGAGGGCCATCTCTGTCTGGGCCATTGGTAAGTATAAAAAATATACAAATTACTTTAAAAATGGCCCAGACTAGCTGAATCGTAAAAAGGTGGAGGGCCTAGGACTTCAGAATTAGTAGACCAACATAGTTCCAAGCCTGTAATCCAAAGTGAAAGGAAATTAAATTTAGAAGGAATTACATGTATGTCTCTCTATACAGTAACAGAGAAGACATATCAAAAATAAGGAGCCCAATTCAAGTAATTCCGTATTCTTAGCATGAAGACTATGCTAATTTGGATGTAACTAGTTCCCAATTTTTAAGGCTAGTCCAGACTAAGCCTCAAAAATTAGGATGGCGTATTTGAGAAGGAGAGGATATCCCCCTACAAACATGTGCCATATACAATAAAATACAAGCTGTATTCAGGATATAATTACAGACAAAACAGCTTCACTCATAGTTACATACTTATCAAACTGGAGGAGAGGTAAAAAAAATCCCCCCACCCCGTTTTGAAGGAATCTTCTTCAAAAAGAAAGAGGGGAGCACTCTGGAATAAGTAAAAGCGGGTACCAAATAACAATATAAATATTTGTCGAACAGGCACCCAGGTATTAATTATTATTAATAAATTAGTGCTTAATGTCACTTCAGAAGCTAAGGCTATAGTGGCGATCCCGGTAATTAATATTGCCTGCTTGTAACGTATACCGGAGTCGGCATATGCAGATAGGTCGAAAACCGGTGATATAATATTTAACATACACATGTCAAATAGAATCACAATGGACGATCTCTGGTGAGTAAACACACTTCCGAGGTAAACCACAAGCGACCCCATACAGGTGTACAATAAATTCCAATAGTAACACTCTCCGATGTGTACTATCCGATATCTATGATTCTAGAAACGTGCAAATATATACGAGAGTGTAAGACAAGGTGTATTCGATTGGGTACCGACATTAATAGAAACCTGGATCTAGAAATGGAACGAACTATCATAAACAGACTCGACACGGACCGCCCCGAAATAATTCACTGTCTCTAAGGTCCATAACATACAATAATGTGTCTGCCTTATAATTCATTTATTATGCACGTGAGCATTGACATCCTGCATGTAATCATCTGAATACCAGTTAACTGACCAGACAGCCTTCCAGGTACCCAAAGACTAGCAATTATTGATGATGAATTATGTGCTTGTATATGACATATAGTCGAACAACCACAGGAAACCAACCAACTAAAAAGTGGATGTGCCCATGAGGGCTCCATAGAACATGACCCAGCCGCCAATCGAGAAGTCATGAAATGCATGTATGTACTTAAAATCATACGAGGCTTACGGGAAGAAAACTATGTCTTGCCCAGTAATCGCCTCTTAATACATTGGAGGTGTGCGGGTGGGGGGTGGTGGTGGGGGTGGGGGTGGGGGGTGGGGGTGGGGGTGGGGAATTCGAAGTCATATCAAACCCCCCTCACCCGCATTGCTTTAATCGTTCTTGTGTTAGTCATCAAATAACATAGGAACCACAAGGCATCCTCACGTCTAACCGACTCCATAATGCCACTGAGAGCAGAGAAGGACGTGAAGAACAAATACTTCCCCTGATAAAGAAGGTCCTCTCATGGAGGAAGCTTCCGGGGACGTCCCATAACAGACATGTGAGAAGATTGATCCAAGGTTTCTGTGACGACAGAGGTACTACTAGCAGGATTTCGCAACGAGACTGTTTGATCTAAACAGAATCTGCTGAATCAACGGAGTTGGAGGATACACATATCCTATGATTCCTTCCCATGAGATCGACAGAGTGTCTATGTGTATGTTCGATGATCCAGACATGGCGACATGAACGTCGGTAACTGATTGTTCCGGTGTGTCGCAAACAGATCTATCATGGGACGATCCCACTGGTAGCAATTCTGCCTGAATATTCGCTTGTTGAGAGTCCATTCCGATGGCAACAGGCGACCTTTCCGAGAGAGCGAGTCTGCTAGTGCATTCAGACGACCCGGTATATGACAGACAGAAAGATGAACATGATGATTCATGATGTATAGGAAAATCCTCTCTGTTAATTTGCATAATGGAATTGAATGAGTGCCGCCTTGGTTCCTGATGTAAGCTACTACTGTCGAATTGCCAGACAAAATCTGAACATGGACGTTCGCTATTATGTGAATCCAATGCTAGCCATAATGACATCATCTCTTTGATGTTTATGTGCTTCTCTAAGAACCGAGGGTCCCAAAGACCCTGACACAAGTTTGCGGGACCTGGGGTCGCGTCCCAACCTGTCTGATTCGTCATAATCGTGAAAGCCGGATCCGGCAGTTGGAGCGTAACTCCCTGAGTTAACCACTGAAAATCTGCACAAATCTGGACCCTTTGTTTTACTAGGTCCGTTAAAACTATACTGGTTTCGAACGAATGCATCTTCACACTCCAGTTCTGAGTAATGAATATCTGGAGGGGACGCGTGCGTAGACGGCCCATCAGAATAAGATCCGCAGCCACTCTGCACAACCCCATCAGTCGCATGAATTCCTTTGCTGTTGCGTTGGAGTGTAGACAAAAGAGAGCATAACAACTGACTAATTTCGCTCTGGGTAATGGCAGACAAACAAGATTGTTGTGAGTCTCAAAGCTCATCCGCATGTGAGTGAACGACTTGGACGGAGCTAGATCCAACTTTTTCTCGTTGATGATGAAACCGAGACGTCGGAGTAATAGAAGCAGACTCTAAACATCGATCTGAAGAATAAGTCTGTTGCCGTATCTCTGCAGAATGTCGTCCAAGTAAGCTGACGTTAACTGCAGACGAATGAGCTCGGAAGTATGACATTCCTAAGTTCATTATCCAGCTCAAGTCTATTCCGGTCAGAACGAGCCGTCTAGCTTCGGTCCGAGGAACAGGTGACTGTAACAACCCTGAGAATCTCAATTCCCGACGACCTCTATTGCTTCCTTAATAAGAGAGCCTGTACCTCCGCTAGGAAAGACTCTCTTTTGAAAAGATCCAACGGAAGATTTGTCCAACGCGGACATCTTGTTAGTGGGGGTTCCGCTTGGAATGATAGCCGTCTGAGACTATACTTCTCACCCGCTGATCTTCTGTGACTGCTATCCAGTTTCTCGCGAAGGTTGATTCCCTTCCGCCAACTGGCAAGCAATAGAAATCTTGAACATCACCTGTATGACCTGCGAGGCTTACGGGAGGAGAAACTACGTACTTCCCACAAAAAACCTTGTCCCGTCTGACCATTAGTCCCGATCAGACTTATGCCCCTATCCCGAGTCGCTATATTGACGACCTCCAGAGTAATTGTAAGAGGGTTTCTAGTACCTTCGTGAGGAGTTCCCTTTTGATGTTTAGATCTGGAACGTCCTCCTTTCCCTTGTCTGCTGAAGCGGGTTGAGATGCTACTTCAATAGCAGAGCACTTTACGCTTTCTTAGTAGCCTGTTCATAGACTAACGCATGGTCATGGTTAGCCATTGTGCAGAAATATGTGACCTTAAACACCAATAAATAAATAATAATAGACCAACGCAAGCTTGTCATCAAAAATAGCATGTCCGGAGACCGGAGCTACCCAGAGAGAGCTTTTCACCTTGTCATCTATAAGTGATGACGATGCGAGAGCAGCATCATGTTGGATTAACTCCAGATTAGCCACTGTTAGGGCGGAGTTATACGATACGTGGTATAAAAAATTGCCCTGGAAAGAACTCTAAGAGAGGTACAAACATCCTCAAATTCCTTCCTGTTGAGACGTTGCGCCATAGCTCTGGTAAGGTGATCCACATAAGACATTGCTTCCAAATTCGCTCTACTTGATGAAATTGCCGTTTTAATTGTGTCTGAGCGAATAATGAATGATGCAGGCAAGGATACGTCTAGATCCCCAGCCTGCTCATCCAAATGCAGAAGAGCTCTCTGAACATCATCTCCAACCGTTTTAAATGAACGTGGTCTAAGAAACGGTATGTTTATGGAAGATGTAGTTAAGAAACCGCCTTCTTTCCCCGCACACGAGAGGTGAATACGGCATCGTCTACATGGCCAAAGGCCTGTGACACCTGCCCAGACTGAACCGGAAAAAAAGAACTTCTTCCTTTGTCCGTATAAAGTCTGCGTCCAATGATGCCAGCGGTTTCTCTTGTTGTCGCAGCTTTCTGATTCGTCAGAACAAATTCAGGGCAGTATTGATGGATAAAATCCATCCCAACCATGTGCTGTTCCGAAAGGGAAGGGTAATCTTCTTCCTTATCCCTTTCACCATCCGAGAGAATCAGTTGCGAATCTCGGTCCATTGCATCTGTGTGAACAGATGACTGGACCGAACCAGCACCGTCCGACAGCTCAGGTTCTGAGTCTGAGGGAGGCTGCACCTGCACTTGCTGGGATGCTGCGATCAGCTGCGCAATCTGCTACAGCAAGTTCGTCGAGACCTGAGGAGCAGCCGTCTTCCATTTCTTAGCCGCTTGCTGCTCCTGGGACGGTGTGTCTGAGATGGATCTCTTCTCCGAACATCCTGATGATCGAGGCCTCATCTCCCTAGCTACCGGATGGTCCGACTTTACAGGCGAAGAGTCGTTCCTTCTTTGTGCAGCAGGCTGGATATCCGAAGTCGGGTAGCTAGGATGCGGTCGTGCGTACTTTAATAACGTAGCAGAGGAAGCCGTGACTGAAGCCGACCCCGGCTGCAGACTAGACGGAGCGTCCGAGCGGCAGGTGGACGCATGCTCCGTCTTGTGCAAGTTTCCAACCAGAAAACTTCATTTCGGCTTGTGAAACGTAGTGCAGGAAGCCTGACTGAAGCCGACTAAACAGAGCGTCCCGAGTGGAGGGCGGACATATGCTCCGGCTTGCACAAGTTTCTCATAACATCTGGCCCCAAATGTTGCTAGGTTAGAGAGGGGCCTCTCCCGCTCTATTAGACCTCGCCGAGTACAAGAACTTGCTGACTTCTTCCCTATTTCCGTCGTCGGTGGGTGAGCTATTTATATTTAAGTGCTCGCTCTACCCACATCTACACTTCCTTCGACCTTAACAGACTTACCTGGAGTCACGGCACCCACGGACAAAGTACCGCTTCACCGGCAGTCAAGCTAGTTGTTTGCAAGAGATTAAAAGGCTCTAACTCTTGCAATCATGAGCACTGCAGCTAGCTCTATATGCTCAATCGAGCGCGACGACGGTAGCACACTTGGATGGGTGTCAGAATATCATCACCATGTTCATGTTCCTCTGAAATAGAAGCTGACAAAATGAATTATAACACGGTGAGAGGCCTGGCCTCAGACCCTCACCGCCAACAATGTATCGTGACAACCATCTCCAACAATAGTCATCCCAGTGAACACAAGAATGACAAGAGTCTGCAGGAGTGTATCGACTAAAGTCGATATCAGTCCTATAAACTCAATAACAAAATATATAATTAAGATACATGAATAATAGCAACCAAAATTAAATTCAAAATATTTTTTGGAAATTTTTTTTTTTTTGGAAAAAACGCCTTAGTTCCCAAAGGGAACATTAAGAGCCCAAAGCCATTCCGATAGAGCCTAAGTGAGGACAAAATCCTAATTTTTTGAGCTACACTACCGGAATAATAATCCATGTATCCGACAGTAATTCTACAGTAACAGAATATAAAAAACTACCTATCTATGAGGACGTTGTCAATGTAAACGTCAATAGAAACAAGACATCGGGCACACAAAAAGGCCCAAAGTCAGAAACCAATTTAAATGCTACCAGATGCAAAGCAAGATCTTCATATGAAGAAAAAACGGTACATCAGATAGAAGATGCAAGACTAAACGACCTAACACCCCTAGGGTGAGGACGTAACCATGTGGAAAAACAGAATAATATTCTGTAATACATGTTCAACTCCCAAGAAATTTAATAAAAAATTACAATAAAAAATGGCCAAAGAGCTTAACAGTTCAACAGGAAGGGTTCATGGAAGGATAGGGAAGGAATACTTAACAAACAGTGGAATAATCATTAACAAAAATGATGACGTCAGGCGTATGACCCGAAATTGGGAAACATAAAATAATTTTCTAATTATTATAAAGTTACACCCCTGAATGTCTAAACCACCGTTGAACACTTCCATCATCCAATAACAGCCTTGGATTCACCAATTCTTGCATTGATTTGTTTCTGGCATCCTCAAAAAAGGAAATTTTAAAGCACAGATGTCAGTTCATTGTTGCTGACTTTAGGGCCAAACAAAGAATGATGTCTGCGCCAATTCTGGTCACTTACTGACGGCTGTGCATGTGCAGAGAGTAAATGTATGGAGGACCAGATAGGACTTTTAATTTTCGGTTTTGCAAGCATATTTTGGGGATTGGGGGGGGGGGGGGGGGGGGGGGGGTCAAAATTTGTGTTTGGCCCTTGATAACGCTAGTCTGGGTAATTGGGTTATAGTATAAAAGTCAAAAAATTTATAGTAATTTATATATTTTTTATACTTACCAATGACCCAGACTTAGCTGGTGCCAACTCTTTAAATTTCAGGGCCAAACACAAATTTTGCCCCCCCCCCCCCCCCCCCAATCCCCCAAATTTTGCATCAAAATCCAAAAAATACATGTCCTATGTGGTCCTCCATACTTTTGTCCACTGCACATGCGCAGTGTCCAGGAAGTACCGAAATTGGAGCCAAATCCTCATTCTTACAACCAGTGCCTGGTAAGTGTTATGTAATCAGCGGGGAGGTATGAGTTCCTAAGTATAAAATATATATAAATTACTATAAATTTTTTAACATTTTTATACTGTACCTATGACCCAGACTTAGCTGAATAGAAAAAAAGGCTGGAGGGCCTAGGACATAAAGGAAAATCCAATAAGCTCAATTACATGTAAACAGAATTATCCCCTCAAGAAAAGGAGAAACAGGATTTACGTGTATCTTTCTTGTTTATACAAAAAAGAAAGACATAATACCATTCTGTAATTGAGCACAATAACATCAATGATCTCTATTAACATCCAGTATAACCCATTATACTAATTTTTTAAAGGAAAGCCAATAAATAAAGATAGTCCAGAGAATGAGACTCTTTATACTCATTTAAAAGTGTCCGGGGATTGTATATTAATGCTTGTATGACACGTGACATATACAAATGCTTCACACCGAGCTACACTTTAATAAACAGCTGCGCCACGATCGCATGATACACCCGTTATTAATTACAAGAGGGAACCACACAATATGAGTATACATGTGTACTTGTCAGGTTACATATACTTGCCACCAAAAAATCATGAAAATTGCTCAAAGTCCAACATGTGGAAAATTGCCTATATTTTGATGAATAATGTCCCATAACTCTGGAATGACAAATCGGACAGCGACACAAATCGAAAGGGAGATTCCTTTTATCAACATATACTTGCAACCAAAAAATCATGAGAATTGCTCTAAGCATTTTCAAGTTATTGTTCGACATGTGAAAAATAAAGTCCCATAACTCTGGAATGACTAATCGAGCGGCGACACCAACCGAAAGGGAGCTTCCTTCCATCAACATAAACCACTTACCAAAAAATCGTGACATCGTGAAAATCTCTCGAAGCATTCTTGAGTTATCGTACGACGTGTAAAAAATCGGCAATTTTCTAAGTAATAAAGTCCCATAACTCTGGAATGACTAATCGAACGGTGACACTAAATGAAAGGGAGCTTCCCTCCATCGATATACACCACCTACCCAAAAATCACGAAAATCTCTCAAAGCGTTCTCGAGTTATCGTACGTGTAAAAAATCAACAATTTTCTAAGTAATAAAGTCCCATAACTCTGGAATGACTAATCGAACGGTGACACTAAACGAAAGGGAACTTCCGTCCATCGACATACACCACCTACCCAAAAATCACGAAAATCTCTCAAAGCGTTCTCGAGTTATCGTACGTGTAAAAAATCAACAATTTTCTAAGTAATAAAGTCCCATAACTCTGGAATGACTAATCGAACGGCGACACTAAACGAAAGGGAACTTCCCTCCATCGATATACACCACCTACCCCAAAATCATGAAAATCTCTCAAAGCGTTCTTGAGTTATCGTACGACATATGACCGGCGGACAGAAGGACAGACGGACAACGGTATACCATAATACGACCCGTTTTTTTCAAGATGTAGACAGTGCCCTCACTTCACGCGCCGAAATCTTAAGCACAGACTGCTGAGTAGATAATTTTTCATAAGCAGTATGAATAGTTAATTGAATCCACCTTGAAATAGAATGGACCGTAATGTCCCTTCTATTAGGCAGCCGAGACAGAAATAAACTCAGATCTACGTTTGTAAATACGCATAGCTCTAACTGGACATAGCAAAGGCCTATGACCATCTGAGGACGGAAGAGCCTTAATAACAATAGGTTCAGGGTACTTATTAGGAGCCTGATTCTTAGCCAAAAATCCAGCATTAGTAGTCAAAGTAATAGTATTACCAACACTACGATAGTGAGAATCATCAACAGATAGTGCATGAAGCTCACTAACTCTTCTAGCAGAAGAGAAGGCTAAGAGAAAAGCTGTCTTATAAGATAAGTATTTGAAGTCTACTGTGTCAAGGGGTTCAAATGGCGCTTCTTTTAGCTTCAGAAGAACCCAAGCTAAATTCCACTTAGGAATTAACCTAAGGGTTCTAGGTCTATTTATCGAAAAGTTTTTAACTTAGATAAAGAGACATTAGATCCAATTTGTAAGCTATTACGATGAGCATAAGTATCCAATAGCATAGACCTATAACCCTTAATAGTTATTGGCTGCAGTTTGATCTCGTCAAACAAGTAGATCAAAAAATTAGCAATGTCTGGAATGGAGGGATCATAAATATCAATAGAATGATCCCCACACCAAGGAGAGAAAACCTTCCACTTAGCAGCATAATTTAGCGAAGAGTAGGTCCTCCTACAGTTAGAAATTGCGTCCACTGCTCGTCCTGTAAAATGCTTGCCGTGCAAGAAGGACCGCACAACGGAAATACGTGAAGGTTGAGACCTTGAGGGTTGTGATGCAGTGTGCGCGATTTCCCCTGCGAAAGAAGGTCCTCCCATGGAGGAAGCTTCCGAGGAATGTCCCACAACAGACACCTGAGTAGATTTATCCATGGTCTCTGGGGTGACAGAGATGCTACCAACAGAATCTTGCAGTGAGATTGCTTGATTTTTAACAATATCTGTTGAATCAACGGAGCTGGAGCATTCCGTCCCAAGAGATCGAGAGAGAGTCTACTGCGAACGCTCGAGGATCTGGGCATTGTGACACATATGTCTGCAACTGATTGTTGAGATGCGTCGCAAACATGTCTATCATAGGACGATCACATTGGTAGCAAATCTGATTGAATACTCGTTTGTTGAGAGTCCACTCTGACGGCAACATACAACCTTTCTGTGAAAGGGAGTCAGCTAGAGTGTTCAGACGACCCGGAATATGACAGACCAACAGAAGAACCTGATGCTCTAGGACAAACAGAAGGATTCTTTCTGTTAAGTTGAACAACGGAATGGAATGAGTGCCTCCCTGGTTCCGAATATAAGCTACTACTGTCGAATTGTCGGACAGAATTTGAACATGTGAATTCTGAATAATGTTCATCCAATGACGTAGTGCAAGCCAAATTTACATCATCTCTTTGATGTTTATGTGCTTGTTTAGGAACTGCAGATCCCAAAGACCCTGGCACCTCGAATCTGTTGGGCTCAAAGTTGCGCCCTAACCTGTTTGACTCGCATCCGTCATAATCGTAAAAATCGGATCCGGCAGTTGCAGTGGCACTCCCTGAGTTAACCACTGAATATCTGCCCAAGTCTGAATCTCTTGTTTTACTTGTTTCGACAAGACGATGTTCGTTTCGAACGAATGAATCTTCACACTCCAATTCTGAGTAAAAAATATCTGGAGTGGATCAGTGCATAGTCGCCCAATCGGAATAAGTTCTGCAGCAGCTCTGCACAAACCTATCAGTCGCATGAATTATCTCGCTGTTACTACATCTGAGTGAAGACAAAAGCAAGCGTAACAACTGACTAATTTCGCTCTGGGTAACGGCAGACAAACCAGATTGTTGTGCGTCTCGAAGCTCATTCCCAAGTGGATGAACAACTTGGACGGCACCAGATCCGACTTCTCCTCGTTTATAATAAAACCGAGACGTCGGAGTAATAGAAGCAGATTCTGCACATCGTTCTGAAGCGTTAACTCGTTGCCGTACCTCTGAAGAATGTCATCCAGGTAGGCCGACGTTACCGCAGACGAATGAGCTCGGAAATGAATCATTACCGAGTTCATTATTCGAGTGAAAGCCCAGGGCGCTAGGTTCAAACCGAAGCACATCGCCCGGAATTGATATACAACTCCTAGGACTGCAAAGCGTAGATACTTTCTGAATGTCGGATGTACCATGACGTGAAAGTACGCATCTTTGAGATCTATGCTTGTAGCATAGTCGTTCACCCGAATACTCGCTCTGACTGATCGAATCGTCTCCATATAGAACTTCGGAGCGACGATCAGCTTGTTTATCCAGCTCAGATCTATGACTGGACGGAACGAGCCGTCTGGTTTCGGAACCAGAAACAGATGGCTGTAGAAACCCGGTGATTCCTGGTCTTCTACGACCTCTACCGCGTTCTTCGTCAGAAGAGACTGTACTTCTGATAAAAGAGCATCTCTTTTCTGCGGATTTGACGGAAGCTGAGTCTATTTTGGACTTCGAGTTAATGGAGGCTTTCGTTTGAAGGATATTCTTAGTCCTTCCAAAATTACCCCTCGGACCCAGGGGTCGTCCGTAATCGATGCCCACTTGTTTATAAAACTGGATAATCTTCCGCCTACCGGAACACGATAGAGGTTCAAACCATCACCTCCTGGACCTGCGAGGCCTGCGGAAGGAGAAACTACGTCCTCCACGACCCGCACCTCATCCCGTCGACCTCAGAACGTCTGATCGGTTGTCTTGGCCAGAATAACGTCCCGTACGTGAGTCGCTGCCTTGACGGTCTCTAGAATAAGACCTAGAGGACGTATAAGAACCTCTATAGGAACTTCTCTTGGGCGTACTTGTCCCAGAAGTGCCTGTCTTACTCTTTTCTGCTGTATCCGACTTTTTAGAAGCGGATTTGAATAGCAGAGAATCCGAAGCTTTCTTAGTTATCTTATCACAGATTGCTGAAAGCTTGCCGTCGAAGAGAAGCTCTCCGGAGACCGAAGCGACTCTGAGGGAGTTCTTCACCTTACTATCCACGCGCGTGGATGTAGCTAGGGCTGCGTCACGTCTAACCAACTCCAGATTTGCCACTGAAAGGGTGGAGTTATACGTGGAATAAGCTACTGCCCTTGAAAGAAGTCTTAATGAGGATTGTATATCCTGGAATTCTTTCCCTTGAAGACGCAATGATAACGCCTTAGTAAGGTGGTCTGCGTATGATAAAGCGTCTAAGCTAGCTCTGTTAGACATTATTGTCGTTTCCAACGTCGCGGTTGGAATAGACATAGACGACGGTAAAGACAATTCCAAGTCTTCCGCTACGTCGTCTAGACGCAGAGGAACTCTCAGTATGCCCTGTCCTGCCGTTTCGAATTTATTCCTTGAATTGCTGAAAGGCAGATTGAGAGCATTAGCGGACAAGAAACCAGCCTTGCCTGTTTTGGTAGCAAGCTTATAGATAGCGTCGTTCAATAATTCGAATGTTCTTGTGACATTATTGGACTGTGTCGGAAACTCAGGGACGATGTCTCTGAACCGATCAAAAAATTCTGTGTCCAATGATGCTATCAGTCTCTTATCCGGCATCGCAGCAGTCTGGCCCGACGGAACAACTTGTGGAAGGTAATACCGGATGAAATCTACGGCAGCTTTATGTTCTCGGTCGTCCGTACCTGATGCATCAGCGGAGCGTACCGACCCAGCGTCGTCGGATAATTCTTCATCCGACAGAGATTCTGTCGTTTGCTGGGATGCTGCGATAATTTGTGCTATTTGGGATAGCATGTCCGTCACTGAGGCCTGTGGAGTAGCGGTCTTACGTTGCTTAGCCGCTGGAAGCTCCGTGTACATTGACTCCTGCATACTTCTCTTATGCGAACGTCCGGAGTCTGCAGGCCTCTTGTCCCTGGCTACTGGATGGTGTGACCTGGTCGCTGTGGAATCCCTGATTGGCGAAGCTGGCTGGATATCCGTGGTCACGTAGCAAAGGTGCGGTCGTGTGCGCTGCCGAGAGGATGAGGAAGCCTTTTGGACAGTCTCTCCGGACTGTCTATATAGCGGAGCGTCCCGAGCGGCGGACATATGCTCCGAATGCGAAACATTTTGTACCACAACATCTGGTCCCAGACGTTGTTGTTGTACGAGAGAGGGGCCTCTCTCGCTCGCAGGCCGGATGGACCTGGATGAGCTAGGAACCAGACTAATAGGCTTCCTCCGTTCTCTCCTCTGATCCACCGTCACTGGGTGTGCACCTTGTATATTTATAGTGCTCGCATCACCCAAATCTCCTTCCTGGACCACAACGGACGAACCCGGCTGCCGAACCATTCGATGAATGGACGCTACACCGGGCGAGCTAGCGGACGTCAACGCCGTCGATCCTACTAGGGACCTCTTAGGCAATTGACGTATTTCCATGAGCACTTTTGCCGCTAGCTCTTCATTTAATTGTGACGACGGAGGCACACTTTTGGAAGACATCACGGAAACATCACCCTGTTCTTGTTCCTCTGAAATAGAGATTGATAAACTAGAGTGACCCTGCGGAGAAAGGACCGGCATGGCCTTTTCCCCGCTAACAACATACCGTGACATACGTTTCCAATGTTTGTCATCCCAATATACACATACTGAACAGGAGTTAGTGCGAGTACACTGACTACAATTAATACAATGATCATGAAAGTCAGAGGAAGATTTCCTCGTATTACAATTTGAACAATATCCTTTCATTGTGAAAAGAATACCAAAAGTCCTAGTACTCGCACCAACCCCTGAAAACAAAGATACATAAAAACATGATCCATTAACATAGAAAAAATAATTGAAATCAAAAAAAAAATTTTTTGAAAAAATATTTTTTCAGCAAAGCCCAAGTTTCTGAAAAGTAACGTTGAGCCCCAATGGATCCCAAGCCTAAGTGTGGACAAAAATTTTAAAAATATTTTAAAAAATTAATGCAACACTTACGAATAATAATAATGTATCTTGTTATGATTAAACTAGTACAAAGACAAAACTAGAATTACTGTGAGCACTGCTCACTAAAGATACCACCCACTCCAACCAAGAAACATTTCACAACAGTAAAAAAGTATTTAATATACACAGCACATCTGTATGTTCTCCGAAAACATGAGAGCAATTTTCAATATGAGAAAGGGTAAATATTACAAAGAGCATGCAAGATGAAAAAATAAAAATACCTGAAAGCAGAATAGAAGGTGCACATCTATAATGTATATAAAAGAATGTCTGAGAGTTTCAATGAAATTCGCCCACTGGTATAAGAGGAGTAGCGGATAGCAGGAGTGTACCCCCCTAAAGCATCACAACAATTTGGCTAAGTTCATTTCGCCCTTTGGGAAAGAGTAAAAAAAAATCCCGCTCAGGATCACAGATCCAATGTCGAGTTGTGACCTTGACCTTTGACCTGGTGAGTCCAAGGTCAATAGGGTTCTTCCTCGCACCAAGGCCAACACACCTATGAAGTTTCATGACTCTAGGTTGAACCACTATCAAGTTCTCATCCGGAAACCAATTGTTGCGATATACTATGTTCAAGGTCACTGTGACCTTGACCTTTGACCTGGTGAGTCCAACATCAATAGGGTTCTTCCTCGCACCAAGGCCAACACGCCTGTAAAGTTTCATGGCTCTAGGTTGAACCACTATCAAGTTATCATCCGGAAACCAATTGCTGCGATATACTATGTTCAAGGTCACTGTGACCTTGACCTTTGACCTGGTGAGTCCAAGATCAATAGGGTTCTTCCTCGCACCAAGGTCAACACACCTATAAAGTTTCATGACTCTAGGTTGAACCACTATCAAGTTATCATCCGGAAACCAATTGTTGCGATATACTATGTTCAAGGTCACTGTGACCTTGACCTTTGACCTGGTGAGTCCAAGATCAATAGGGTTCTTCCTCGCACCAAGGCCAACACACCTATGAAGTTTCATGACTCTAGGTTGAACCACTATCAAGTTATCATCCGGAAACCAATTGTTGCGATATACTATGTTAAAGGTCACTGTGACCTTGACCTTTGACGTAGCGAGTCCAAAATCAATAGGGTTCTTCCCCTCACCAAGGCCAATCTACCTATGAAGTTTCATGAATGTGAGTTGAACCATTATCAAGTTATCATCCGGAAACCAATTGTTTAAGATTTACTATGTTCAAGGTCACTGTGACCTTGACCTTCGACGTAGCATGTCCAAAATCAATAGGGTTCTTCCTCCCACCAAGACCAACCTACGTATGAAGTTTAATGAATGTGAGTTGAACCACTATCAAGTTATCATCCGGAAACCAATTGTTTACGCCCGCCCGCCCGCCTGCCCGCCCGCCATTCACCAAACTATAAGTCGAGTTTGACTTCGTCACAACTCGACTAATAAAAATACCTGAAAGCAAAATAGGAGGTGCACATCTATAATGTATAGAAAAGAATGCCTGTAAGTTTCAATGAAATCCACCCACTGGTTTAAGAGGAGTAGCGGATAGCAGATGTGTACCCCCAAAGCGTCACGGACGTACGGAAGTACGTAAGTACGGAAGTACGGACACCATGAATGCTATATACCGCCCACTTTTCAAGTGGGTGGTATAAAAGTTAAAAAATTTATAGTAATTTATATATTTTTTATACTTACCAATGACCCAGACTTAGCTGGTGCTAACTCTAACAAAACCAGGGCCAAACACAAATTTTGCCCCCCAATCCCCAAAATTTGCATCCAAAACAAAAAGAAATCATGTCCTAAAGGACCTCCATACTACGCCTCTACTGCGCAGTGACGCAGTCGTCCCGAAATTGGCGCCAATTATCATTCTTACTGGCAGTGCCTGGTCAGCGCTATGTACTCAGCGGGGAGGCAAGAGTTCCCAACTTCAGGGAGGGCCATCCCCGTCTGGGTCATTGGTAAGTATAAAAAATATATAAATTACTATAAATTTTTCAACATTTTTATACTGTACCAATGACCCAGACTTAGCTGAATAGTAAACAGGCTGGAGGGCCTAGGACATAGAGGAAAATCCAATAAGCTCAACTATATAGTAAAGAGGTAACCCCTTAAGGAGAAAAGGAGTATTAGGCTTTACATGTATCTTTCTTATTTAATATTAAATTAGAAAGATACACTACCCTTAATAATTGAGCACAATAACATTCATGTTCTCTATTAACATCCAGTATAACCCTTATACTAATTATTTTTAAAGCAAGCCAATAAATAAAGTAGTCCAGAGAATTGAGACTCTTTATAATCATTTAAAAGTGTCCGAGTATTGTATATTAAAGCCCGTTTGACACTTGACATATACAAATGCTTCACACCGAGCTACACTTTAAAAATAAAACATGAATGAATTTAAACATTAATATTACACTTTAAAACCATCCCGGAAGCGACTCAGAAATACTGACTTGGAGGAGGCATTCCCTTGCTTTTCACTATAAAGCAGGTGACCTAAGGGAACACCCCCCCCCCCCCCCCCCCCCCCCCTTCCCCTTGCACTGGGTCAAATAGCCCAGAGCGAAGAGGGCAGCCGCCGGAACAGAAAGCCTGCATAACTATAGTTGCAACTGTTTAGTGGACGACATTCTGAGCAACAGATAACGGACCTAAACAATGCAGGTCTCCAGAAATGGACTCAATATTTCTGAGATAAAAATTCGTAAATGTGGATGGCTGAGACCAATAAGCAGCCTTCATTAAATCTGTAATAGCAACACTATTAGCATAAGCCCAGGAAGTAGAAAGAGCTCTTACTTCATGAGCAGAAATCTTAAGCACAGACTGCTGAGAAGAAGATAAATCTTCATAAGCAGTACGGATAGTTAACTGAATCCATCTAGCAATAGAATGGACTGAAATGTCCTTTCTATTAGGCATCAAAGACAGAAAGAAACGTTTCCGTCCCTTTCTGATAAACTGAGATCTCTGTTTATAGATACGTAGTGCTCTAACAGGACAGAGTAAAGGCCTACGCCCGTCTGAAGACGGAAGAGCCTTAATAACAATAGGTTCCGGATATTTATTAGGAGCCTGATTCTTAGCTAAAAAACCCACATTAGTAGTGAAGGTGATAGTGTTCCCAACACTACGATAATGAGAATCATCCACCGATAGTGCATGAAGCTCACTGACTCTTCTGGCAGAAGAGAAAGCTAAGAGAAAAGCTGTCTCATAAGATAAGAATTTGAAATCTACTGTCCCAAGAGGTTCAAATGGCTTTTCCTTCAATTTAAGGAGAACCCAAGCTAAATTCCACTTAGGAATTAATCTAAGAGTTCTGGGTCTATTTATCGAAAAGTTTCTAACCAACTTCGATAAAGAGACATTAGATCCAATTTGTAAACTATCATGATGTGCATAGGTATCAGATAACATAGATCTATAACCCTTTATAGTAACAGGCTGTGGTTTGATTTCGTCAAACAAGTATACTAGAAAGTTTGCAATGTCTGGTATAGAGGGATCAAATATATCTACAGAATGATCCCTACACCAACGACGAAAAACCTTCCACTTAGCCGCATAGTTTAGCGAAGAGGAGGTCCTCCTACAGTTAGAAATCGCGTCCACTGCTCGTCCTGTAAAGTGCTTGCCATGCAAGAAGGACCGCACAACGGAAAAACGTGAAGGTTGAGACCTTGCGGGTTGTGATGGAGTTGGCGCGATTTCCCCTGCGAAAGAAGATCCTCTCGTGGAGGAAGCTTCCGCGGTAGGTCCCACAACAGACACCTGAGTAGATTTATCCACGGTCTCTGTGGCGACAGAGATGCTACCAACAGAATCTTGCATTGAGATTGTTTTATCTTTAGCAATACTTGTTGAATTAACGGCGCTGGAGGATACGCATATCCTATCATTCCGTCCCAAGGGATCGACAGAGCGTCTACTGCAAATGCTCTTGGATCCGGACACGGAGACACATACGTCTGCAACTGATTGTTGAGATGTGTCGCAAATAAGTCTATCATTGGCCGTTCCCATTGGTAGCAAATCTGATTGAATACTTGTTTGTTGAGAGTCCACTCCGACAGCAACAAGCGACCCTTTCGTGAAAGGGAGTCTGCTAGCACATTCAGACGACCCGGTATGTGACGGACCGAAAGAAGAACGTGATGTTCTAACGCAAACAGAAGGATTCTTTCCGTTAGATTGAACAACGGAACTGAATGAGTGCCTCCCTGATTCCGTATATACGCCACTACTGTCGTATTGTCGGATAGGATTTGGACATGAGCATCGTGAATAATGTCCATCCAGTGACGTAACGCAAGCCAAATTGACATCATTTCCTTGATGTTTATGTGCTTGCACAGGAATTGCGGATCCCAAAGACCCTGGCATCTCGAATCCGTTGGGATTAATGATGCACCCCAACCTGTTTGACTGGCATCCGTCATAACGGTAAAACTCGGATCCGGCAACTGCAGCGGAACTCCTTGAGTTAACCACTGAATGTTTGCCCAAGTCTGAATCTCTTGTTTCACTTGATGTGACAAGAGAACGTCTACATCGAGCGAATGAATTTTCACACTCCAATTCTGAGTCAGGAAAATTTGAAGAGGACGTGTGCGTAGCCGCCCCATCGGAATGAGATCCGCGGCGGCTCCGCACAGACCTATCAGTCTCATAAATTCTCTCGCCGTGACTTTGTCTGCGTGCAGACAATAGCGAGCGTAACAACTGACTAATTTCACTCTGGTTAACGGCAGACGAACGAGATTGTTGTGCGTCTAGAAGCTCATTCCCAGATGAGTGAATGACTTGGACGGCACCAGATCCGACTTCTCCTTGTTTACTATAAAACCGAGACGTCGGAGCAATAGAAGAAGATTCTGAACATCGTTCTGAAGCGTTAACTCGTTGCCGTACCTCTGAAGAATGTCGTCCAGGTAGGCCGACGTTACCGCAGATGAATGAGCTCGGAAGTAGATCATTACCGAGTTCATTACCCGAGTGAAAGCCCAGGGTGCTAGATTCAATCCGAAGCACATCGCCCGGAATTGATACACCACTCCCAGGACTGCAAAGCGTAGATACTTTCGGAATGTCGGATGTACCATGACGTGAAAGTACGCATCTTTGAGATCTATGCTCGTTGCATAATCGTTCACCCGAATACTCGCTCTGACCGATCGAATCGTCTCCATATAAAACTTTGGAGCGACAATCAGCTTGTTTATCCAGCTCAAATCTATGACTGGACGGAACGAGCCGTCTGGTTTCGAAACCAGAAACAGATGGCTGTAGAATCCCAGAGATTCCTGGTTTTCTACGACCTCTACCGCGTTCTTCATTAAAAGAGACTGCACCTCTGATAACAGAGCGTCTCTTTTCTGTGGATTTGACAGAAGATGAGTCCACTTTGGACTTCGAGTTAATGGAGGCTTTCGTTTGAAGGATATCTTTAGACCTTCCGAAGTCACTCCTCTCACCCAAGGGTCGTCCGTAATCGACGCCCACTCTTGTGAAAAACTCGACAACCTTCCGCCAACCGGAACGCGATAGAGGTTTAAGCCATCACCTCCTGGACCTGCGAGGCCTGCGGTAGGAGAAACCACGTCTTCCACGACCCGCACCTCGCCTCGTCGACCTCGGGGCGTCCGACCGATTGTCCCGGCCTGAAGGACGTCCCGAACGAGAGTCGCTATCCTGACGGTCTCTCGAATAAGACCAAGAGGACGCACCGGAACCTCTATAGGAACCTCTCTTGGGCGCATTAGACCCAGAAGTGCCTGTCTTATTCGTGTCTGCTGTATCCGACTTTTTAGGAGCCGATCTGAACAACAGAGAATCATTAGCTTTCTTTTTAATTTTATCATAAATAGCGGAAAGCTTGCCGTCAAAGAGAAGTTCTCCTGAGACCGAAGCGACTCTAAGAGAGTTCTTCACCTTAGAATCCACTAGTGTGGATGTAGCTAGGGCTGCGTCACGTCTAACCAACTCCAGATTTGCCACTGAAAGGGCGGAGTTACACGTGGAATAAGCCACTGCCCTTGAAAGAAGTCTTAAAGAGGATTGTATATCCTGAAACTCTTCCCCTTGAAGGCGCAGTGATAACGCCTTAGTAAGGTGATCTGCATAAGATAAGGCATCTAAATTGGCTCTGTTAGACGCAATAGCTGTTTCCAACACCGCGGTTGGAATAGAAGCTGACGACGGTAATGATAGCTCTAAATCTTCCGCCTCGTCGTCCATACGCAGAGGAACTCTCGGTATACCCTGTCCTGCCGTATCGAATTTATTCCTTGCATTAATGAAAGGCAGGTTGAGAGTATTAGCGGACAAGAAACCTGCTTTCCCCGTCCTGGAAGCAAGTTTAAATATAGCGTCGTTCAATAATTCAAATGTTCTAGCAACATTATTGGACTGCGACGGAAACTCGGGAGCGATGTCCCTGAACCGCTCAAAAAATTCAGAGTCCAATGACGCTATAATTCTCTTGTCCGGAAGCGCAGCAGTCTGGCCCGACGGAACAACTTGAGGGAGAAAGTGCCGGATGAAGTCCACGGCAGCTTTATGTTGTTCCGAAAGGGATAGCTCCAAGTCATCCGTATCCCTTTCACCATCCGGTCGGACCTCACGATGTTCCCGGTCGTCCGCCCCCGATGCTTCGGCGGAGCGTACCGACCCAGCGCCGTCGGATAATTCTCGATCCAACACCGTTTCTGTCGGCTGCTGGGATGCTGCGATAAGCTGTGCTATCTGCACAAGAATGTCCGGCGTCGAGACCCGCGAAGGCGCAGTCTTTCGCTGCTTCGCCGAGGGCAGCTCCGCATCAGATGGCTCCCGCATACTTTTCCTATGCGAACGTCCGGAGTCCATCGGTCTCGAATCCCTGGCTGCCGGATGGTGTGAGCTGGTCGCCGAAGAATCCTTCATCGGCGAAGCTGGTAATATATCGGCGGTCACGCAGCCAAGGTGCGGTCGTGTGCGCTGACGAGAAGAGGAAGCCTTAACAGTCTCTGCGGACTGCTTATACAACGGAGCGTCCCGAGCGACGGACGTATGCTCCGCTAAAGACACATTTTGTACCACAACATCTGGTCCCAGATGTTGTACGAGAGAGGGACCTCTCTCGCTCGCGGCCCGGCTGGACCTGGACGAGCTAGGAACCGGACTAAAAGGCTTCCTCCGTTCTCGCTTACTATCCGCCGTCACTGGGTGTGCATCTATTATGTTTATAGTGCTCGCATCACCCAAAATTTCCTCTTGGACCGCATCGGACGAACCCGGCTGCCGAACCATTCGGTGAATGGACGCTACACCGGGCGAGCTAGCGGACGACATTTGTCTAATCTCCATGAGCACTTTTGCCGCTAGCTCTGAATTCATTTGTGACGACGGACGCACACTTGAAGAAGATAACATGGAAACATCACCCTGTTCTGGTTCCTCTGAAATAGAAACCGAGAGAGTAGAGTGACCTTGTGGAGAAAGAGCCGGCATCGCTCCTTCTCCAGAAACAACATATCGTGACACACGTTTCCAATGTTTCTCATCCCAATGTTCACATATAGGACAGGGATTAATGCGAGAACACTGACTACAATTAATACAATGATCATGAAAGTCAGAGGAAGATTTCTTCCTATTACAATTTGAACAACGTCCCTTCATTGTGAAAGAACAACAATAAGTCCTAGTTACTCGCAAAAACCCCTGACACAAAGATACATAATAACATGATCCATTAATAAATGAAAAAACAATTGCAAAACAAAATAATTTTGAAAAAATATTTTTTCAGAGAAGCCCAAGTTGCTGAAAAGTAACGTTGAGCCCCGATGGATCCGATGGCAAAGTGTGGTCAAAAATTTTAAATTTATATAAAATAATTAATGAGACACTTTCGGATAATATAAATGTATCTTATAATGAGATAAACTACCACAAAGGCAAACAGCCCCCCTCAAAAAAGGCTGTTGCCAATGAAAACAAACAGTGTAAACACACTAGAAAACATGACTCCAGGCACTGAAAAAACTGGCCCGGAATCAGTCATCAATTACACTCTATCTGATGCAAAACAGAGACTCCCAGGGGAGAATCTGTAGAACATCAGATGGAAGATGCAGAACACAAACGTTATACACCCATGGGTGAAAACGTAACTATGGGGAAAATAACAGAAAACATTCTGTAACCAAGCAACTCTCCCAGGAAATTTTAGAAATGAAATTTCTCAAAAATATGCCAAAAGCATGGGAGAATTGCCAGGGGGAACTTTAGAAGGCTAGGGGAGAGGAAACACTGAATAAGCAGTGCAACAATTAGCAAGAATGACAACAAGAGGCCCATGCCTCGAAAATAGGCAACTTAACATAATTTCATCAAAAAATTTTAAGTACAGCCCTGATTATTTTTTGCCACTTCTTTTTCCTCTCCTCCTTCTATCCTCCTTAGAATCACATTTTCTCCAAAAATTACGTGTCTGGCATCCTTTAAACTGAGATTTACAAGCACAAAGATCAGTGAGATGTTGACTGATGAAGGGCCAAACAGAGAATGATAATTGGCGCCAATTTCGGGACGACTGCGTCACTGCGCATGCGCAGTAGAGGCGTAGTATGGAGGTCCTTTAGGACATGATTTCTTTTTGTTTTGGATGCAAATTTTGGGGATTGGGGGGCAAAATTTGTGTTTGGCCCTGGTTTTGTTAGAGTTAGCACCAGCTAAGTCTGGGTCATTGGTACAGTATAAAAATATCCCCCTCCACAGAGACTGTTGCCAATGTAAACAAGAAGTGTATAAACACCAGAAACATGACTCCAGGCACTGATAACCCTGGCCCGAAATCAGTTACCAATAATACACTATCTGATGCAAAACAGCGATTTCCAGGGAAGAAACTGCAGAACATCAGATGGTAGATGCAGAACACTACGCCTAAACACCCATGGGTGAGAACGTAAACATGGGGAAAAGAACAGAATTCATTCTGTTACCCAGCTAAAACTCCCAAGAAATTTTAGTAATAATATTACTGAAAATATGCCAAAAGCATGGGAGAATAGCAAGGGGGTACTTAAAGGAAAAGCAGAGAGGAAACACTGAACAAGCAGTGTAACTTTATAGCAAGAATGACAACAACAGGCCCATGCCTCGAAAATAGGCAACTTAACATAATTTCATTAAAAAATTTTAAGTTACAGCCCTGAATATTTTCTGTCACTCATTTTTCCTCTCCTCCTTCTATATCCTCCTTAGATCCACCGTTTCTCTAATATTTATGTGTCTGGCATCATTTAAACTGAGATTTACAAGCACAAATATCAGTCAGATGTGAACTGATGAAGGGCCAAACAAAGAATGATAATTGGCGCCAATTTTGGGACGTCCTTGACACTGCGCATGCGCAGTGGAGGCAAAGTATGGAGGACCTTCTGGACATGATTTCTTTTGGTTTTAGATGCAAATTTTGGGGATCGGGGGGCAAAATTTGTGTTTGGCCCTAGAATTTTAAGAGTTAACACCAGCTATGTCTGGGTCATTGGTACAGTATAAAAATATAGCCAAAAGGCTTAGGAGTTTAACAGGAAAGGTTCATGGAAGTATAGGGAAGGAACTCTTAACAAACAGTGAAATATCATTAGCAAGAATGATCACGTAAGGCGTATGTCCCAAAAATGGGAAACTGAAATAATTTGTATAATTATATAAAATAAAGCCCTGAACGTTTGAAATCACCGTTGTTCACTTCCATCATCCATTAACAGCCTTGGATCCACCAATTCTCGTATTGATTTGTGTCTGGCATCCTCAAAAAAGGAGATTTTAAAGCACAGATGTTAGATCATTGTTACTGACTTTAGGGCCAAACAAAGAATGATGTTTGCGCCAATTCTGGTCTCTTCCTGACTACTGCGCATGTGCAGATGGTAAAAGTATGGAGGGCCAGGTAGGACTTTTAATTTTTGGTTTTGTATGCAAAGTTTGGGGATTGGGGGGGGGTTCAAAATTTGTTTTTGGCCCTTGATAATATTGAGTTTGCACTAGTTTGTCTGGGCCATTGGTTATTAGTATAAAAATATATTATCAACTGCATTGAATTTTTTTACTTTGAAGCTTGTGCTGAACTCTCGTCAAAAAAAGAGCATGGCCCAGCAAAGCATCAAAATTCGAAGCTTCGAAACTTGATTCAAATTTATTTGAGTCGCGCTGATTCGGAAATTGAACTCTACTTCAATTATCAAGCCTCCTGCACAGAAATGATGACAGAAGAAGAGTTCAAGGAGGTTCCACTTCCAAAACTACTTGGATTCCCTTTTGGAATATTCCGCTTTTTTTGGTTGACATGCCCAAGCATATAAGTGGCCCCTAAATACAATACTTGAGAAGACATTGACAATATTTATGACTGTAAGAAGGAACAATATTTACAATTTGAAGAAACACAAGATATTTTTCTGCCCTCTTTGGGAAAGGATCTGGGGTCCAATGCCATTGGGAAAATTTGCATCACAGGGTCTACAATTGGGAATTTGTTTTTGGAGGGGAAAAACATACAATGACATAGAAATTTTACGTTCGAATTCAGCAGAGAACATTAAGACCAATACTTAAACAACTGTATGTATACTACAAATAAGTTTTATAATAAGAAGTCACATGGAATCACTTTCACACAGTGTCTGAAGTCTCTATTGAACTGTTCTTATACTTTTAAATAAGAACTTGTCATTTGCCTTTGGATTAACCCTTTACCTAACATGAAAAGCAGACGACACTTGCAAAAAAAAATTCTTGAATAACTATTTTTTTTAATTTTTTGTCTCAAAAACATAGGTTATGACCCCTCATTGGAACGAGCTCGATGAGCTCGTTCCAATGAGGGGTCATAATCTATGTTTTTGAGACAAAAAATGAAAAAATAATTAAAATTAATAGGTGATTTTTGAGAATAGCGCTGGCCGGTTTTGTCCGTTACGTTGGGTAAAGGGTTAAGAGACTTTATTAGACAAGCAATATAAATTTATTGTACATTTGATCTCCTGAACGGGTGGGTCAAAACTTATGGTTTTCTGAGGCCTTAAGACTACCGAGTTCAGGGCACCAGTTGTGCAATAAAAATTTTTGTTTGAGTGGGAATGGGGATTGGGAAACTTGAGGTTAAGAATTGGGAATAATCATGCCCAAATGTCATTGGGAAAGGGTCCCATAAATGGCCCCTGTAGTTACCTAGAAGAATCCCAGAGAAACATGAGATTCAATTCAAAATTTGATGCAATTTGAAATCCTAAGCCTGATTCAATTGGAGTTTCGATCACAATTAGCCATTGTGTAGAAATAAGTGATCTTAAACACCAATAAATAAATAAATAAATTGGGGTGGGGTTTCTTTTCGCCTCAAAATTTGAGAGTCACTGGGCTCAAGTAAACAGTCTGACATTAAGTCTTTACCCAATGCAGACGATATCAAAATTTATTTTCAATATTTTTTTCAAATTTTTCAAAACTTTAAACAAATCCATATCATGTGACCACTCATTAGAAGGAGCTCGTTCCAATGAGAGGTCACATGATATGGTTTGGTTGAAATTTTTTTTTTCAACTGCTGAATTTGCACATTACATGGATGGATGCTGTCAATTCGTAAGGTAAAGGGTTAAGTCGCAGCATTGCTAAGGGTAAATTACTCCCTGAAAATTTAAAAATAAACTTTCTCAAGACACAGCAAAGAAATTTGTGGGGAAAATACACTTTGTACCAAAATATTGTCTGGAAATTTGTAATATGCACAGGATTCATTGTTGTGAGGACCAGGTTAATTCAGACTTTCAAGCAATATTCCATAAGACCTTTAAGACAATCTTGAGACTATTCCCAGCTTATACTTATAACAAGCGGGGCAACATACGCCCGTGGTGATCACCATGTGTGCAAAGTTTGAACAATATAGCATGTAAAATGTTGAAGGAGTAGGCGACACAATACTGTAATGTTTTAAGTACTAAAAGGGGGCATAACTCTGAAAATGAAAAAATTTATAGCAATTTATATATTTTTTATACTTACCAATGACCCAGACTTTGCTGGTGCTAACTCTTAAAAATATGAACTTGTGCGAGATATTACGGCCATGAAGCTGCGTATTAAATTTGAAAAGAATCTGATTAAGTTGACGGTCTGTAGAGCAAGGAAAGCATAATTTGCTAGATTTCTAAGTATTAAAGGGGGAATAACTACTAGGAAAACTGTCGAACATGACCCAAATTCGAACTTGCGCGAGATCTTATTCTGGTTGTGCAGTATATCAAATATTTTTTAAATCCGATTGAAAGCATGCTCAAACGGTCGTATAAAAAGATATGAGTGAAAACCTAAAAGCCTAAAGTTGAGTATGCTATGGGCCCCTGCAAATATTCGAAATAATATTCGATTCAATCACAATATTCAATTCAAGTTGGATTCGACAATTGATGCCAAATATCTTCAATGTTTTTTGTGGTCGAAATACAATGGAGATCAACGCGAACAAGATAAATCTATGTTTCACTCTTAACCTGCTGTGTATTTTTAAGATATTTTTTATCAGATCACGAAATCATTGGTGAAAAATCCATTCAATTTACAGGGTGGAACTTGGATTATTTATTATTTATTTATTGGTGATTGAGGTCACATACATATGCACAATGGCTAATCATGACTGTGACAGTTTTACGGGTGGAGGAGGCCGGAGTACCCAGAGAGAACCACTGAGCAGCTGCCAGTTTCCCAACATCATAACTCCGCACTGCAGCACAGGCAGGATTAGATTGGTTGAAGACATGTGCACCATTGATGTGCTGTACGCCTTAGTACATGGCGTCATTGTGCCCCCATTGTGTCCCCATGTGGACAATCAGGGTTAAGTGCCTTGCCCAAGGACACAACGCGGGAGTCTGAATCGATCGCTCAGACGGTCACCCATCTGAGGTTTAATCGGGCTCAACGTTGCGTAACTTCAGTGATCTGACGAGAACTGGTTACCGCAACGTCACCGCGCCCCCTGCAAGGAGTTAAAACCGATTAACTTGCTGAAAAACCAGACATTGCAAATTCAAAAGTAATCAGTGGTTAATCATTAACCACCAACTACTTTGATTTCTAGTGCCTGTTAACTGTTAATGCTTGTTACACAGTCCACAACATTACTGAGTTAGTTCCTAGTGTGTATGACTACTCGAAGTGACTGGATTTATACAAATGTGCATTGGGGGTCATCGTTTAGTTCCCATTATTATTGATTTGAATACCAGTGAATGCTCTGTGTAATATATTGGCAGTTCACCAGTGATGATGCATATATGTGATCATTCTCAGCAACACTATAGATAATAAATTTTCAAGTTTTGTTTCGAACATTCTTTGGGATCAGGATGTTCCGATTTTAAATGAACCCAGGTTTATGGAGACACAGAGAATCTGATTATTTAGGTAGTAAACATGACACCAAGTGCAGAATGTCTGTGTGAATCTGCCTACAGGATATCTTGGATTATCAAATGGTCTGTCTGTAGGAAAAGGTAACTTAATGATATGCTGTTTGCGACAGGTTAACTAAACCATGCACACTGGGTTTTTTTTTTCGTCGAAGTGCTACCGATATTTATTTATTGGCGTTTAAGGTCACATATTTATGCACACTGGCTAATCTTGACCACAATAGTTTTACAGGTGGAGGAAGCCAGAGAGAATTAGTGAGCAACTGTCAGCTCGCAAACATATGAACTCCACAAAAGCAGGGTTAGCACTGGTTGAAGCCCTGTGCACCATCGACGTACAGTACGCCTTAGGACACAACGCCACCGTGCCCCCACATGGACAATGGGGGTGAAATGTCCTGTCAAGGACACAACGCACTTGCCGCAGGTCATGCTACCGATCATGATTTTTATGTATTTGATTTGATATTCGATTTGCTTTGCTAATAGGGTGCAGAATTTGATTTAGTATTCCATTTAGCCATATTCGAATATTGGCAGAGGCCTAGTCTACTCATCTTAAACGTTTTACAGCGGGGACACCAACTGATAAAACGGAACAAGAATACCTGGGCTGTCATTTTCAGTAAAGTCTTGCCTGCCTATTCATGCAGACAACACTATACCAACATTAACTGTAAGGCAATAAGTCATGATACTTTGGAACATTCAATAAATTCTGTCTCATTTCCTTGGTTTGTATGAGTTTGTATGAGTTAAAACTTGAAGAGTCCTTGAAGGACCACAATGAACCTGGACAAAAGTTGTTGAATTGAGTCTCGGATTCAGGATAGTTACATAGGGTTCCTTCAGGCAAGGACTGATAAAATTCAAGGCTATTCAAGGCCATTTCTTGACATATGTCAACATATTTCAAGGCTCTAAAATAGCCAAATCCAAGGATTTTCAAGGCCTGTTTTCACTAGTCCTAATTAGGACCCTCCAGTCATTACCCTCTCCTCCCAGTGGGAGAAGGGGGTAATGATGGAGGGTCGCATTTAGGACTATGCCTTCACGAGTTCTGGCAAATAATACTATGTAGGTATGATTATATGCTTCATTAGCATTTTTTATCCCATGAATATTCAAGGCTTTTCAAGGCCTCCTGACCCATTTTCCAGAATTTCAAGGCCTCGAAAGACCCTTAGGCAAATTCAAGATTGTTCGTTGAATCCAAGACCCCACGGAAATCCTGTTACACTTCTATCAATACTTACAGACTGTCATGTTCTAACATCACTGAAGCCTTTATCACATCCTTTTTATGTACAGGTCCAATGTTGATACCAGCATACTGTAAATATAGATCAACAAATGACATTTATATCAAAGATTTGTTAACCCTTTACCTAATGTAATAGCCAAAACCGGCCAGTGCTATTCTAAAAAAATTGCCAATTTAATTTTCATTATATTTTCATTTTTTGTCTCAAAAACATAGGTTATGACCCCTCGTTGGAACGAGCTCGTCGACCTCGTTCTAGCAAGGGGTCATAACCTATGTTTGTGAGACAGAAAAATGAAAAAAATTAGTTATTCAAGAATTTTTTGGCAAGTGTCATCAGATTTTCATGTTAGGTAAATGGTTAAAGAGACATATTCCATCACCAAATTTATGAGCAAAAGATTAAACACAGCTTTCTCAACCACAGCCAAAACTGAAAACTAGAGGCTCAAGTGAGCCTAAAATTCACACTAGGAGCAAGTTGTCTGCAAGGAATAAGGGGATCAGTATTGAGGGATCAGAAAGCTGGAGACAAAAAGGAAGTGCCACTTTGTACATGTGTGCATTCTGTAATGGCTGTCACTAAAAAATGATGTCTATTCGTCAACCCCATTCCCCACGGCCAGCACACACCTTACATTATGTTGAATGAAAGTGTCGATGACACTGCAGTTCAACTTCACCAAGAAGGGACTGAACTAAATAACTAATTGTAGGATGGGTTTTAGGAATAGGAATTACAGTCAATTTAATTGCAAATTCTGAGATGGCCAATGCTGGCCTGTTTTTTAATAAAATTATAAAAAAACATGATCGCATGTAGACATCAGCCTACAGCTACATAAGACAGTTGGAAAAGATTGAGTGAGAGATGTACCCCATACGGTGTGTGTGTGCGAAAGGAATTGTTGACAATTTATATGCCAAATCCAAGATGGATGATGGCAGCCATGTTTTTCGAAAAAAAATTTTTTTTCAATTGATAGCTCCCATCTAGACATCACACCAAAGTTACATATGACATCTGAAAAAGACCGTGTGAGCAATGCGGCCTGTTTGGTGTGTTGATGGAATTGCTGACAATTTATATGCCAAATCCAAGATGGCCACAAGCGGCCATGTTTTTCAACCAAATTCACAAAAAGATTTGATAGCTCCCATATAGACTTCACACTAAAGCTACAAACAAAATTTGAAAAAGATCAGGTGAGAGGTGCGGCCTGCAGGGTCTGGTAATGGAATTGTTGACAATTTAGATGCTAAATCCAAGATGGCCACTGGTGGCCATGTTTTTCATCTAAATTCAGAGAAATTTTAGACCTACCATCTAGACATCACATCAAAGCTAAATATAAAATTTTTAAAAAGATCAGGTGAGAGGTATGGTCTGTAGGGTGTGCTAATGGAATTGTTGACAATTTATATGCAAAATCCAAGATGGTCACTGGTGGCCATGTTTTTCAATAAAATTCAGAAAAATTTGATAGCTTCCATCTAGACATTACTCCAAAGCTACTTATAAGATTTGAAAAAGATCGGGTGAGAGGTGCGGCCTGTAGGGTGAGCTAATGGAATAGTTCACAATTTATATGCCTAATCCAAGATGGCAAATGGCGGCCATGTTTTTCAATGGAATTCCAAACTAGATGTAGCTGTCAAGAGTGGCAAATCCCACGGAAAAATTATAAAGTCAAAGTAATTTGTATATTTTTTATACTTACTAATGGCCCAGACTAGCTGGTGCTAACTCTAAAATTAATCCAGGGCCAAACACAAATTTTGCCCCTCAATCCCCAAAATTTGCATACAAAACCGAAAATTTCATGTCCTATCTGGTCCTCTATACTTTTGAGAACTGTGCATGCGCAGTATCCAGGAAGACACCAAAATTGGCGCCAACCATCATTCTTTCTAGAAATTGCCTGTTAAATGTTGTAAACAGCAGGGAGATATGAGTGCCCACACACGGGAGGGCCAACCCCGTCTGGGCCATTGGTAAGTATAAACAAGAGGCCCCAAGGGGCCTGAGGGCGCTCACCTGACATGGTAGCCTAAATTTATATCAACCCAGAGAATTGATTTCAACAAGTTGCATCTGCTCCTCCTAAGAAAAGCTTATACCAAATATCCAAAGATTCTGACCAGTGGATCTAAAAAAAAAAAAGATTTTTTAAAGAATATTCCTCATATTGAACTAAGTTATAATTCAGGCTCCCACAGGGAGCCCATATATGAACCCAGGGACTTGGCTTGAACAAACTTGAATCTCACCCCCCTAAGGACGCTGCACACCAAATATCAAAACATTCCGACTGCTGGACCTGAAGAAGAAGATTTTTAAAGAAAAGTCCTCATTTTGAACTAAGTTACAATTCGAGCTCACACAGTGAGTCCAAATATGGACCTAGGGACATGGCTGAAGAAGAAGATTTTTAAAGAAAAGTCCTCATTTTGAACTAAGTTACAATTCGAGCTCCCACAGTGAGTCCAAATATGGACCTAGGGACATGGCTTGAACAAACTTGAATCTCACCCCCTAAGGATGCTGCATACCAAATATCAAAACATTCCGACTGCTGGATCTGAAGAAGATTTCTAAAGAAAATTCCTCATTTTGAACTAAGTTATAATTCGGGCTACCACAGTGAGCCCAAATATGAACCCAGGGACTTGGCTTGAACAAACTTGAATCTCACCCCCCTAAGCATGGTGCATACACAATATCAGAAGATTCTGCCTGCTGGATCTTGAGAAGAAGATTTTCAAAGAAATTTGCCTGAAATGCACTAAGTTCAAATTTGGGCTCCTATACTGAGCCCAAATATAAACCCAGGGGGCCGATTTGAACAAACTTGAATCAGATCCACCCCACAATGTCGCATACAAAATATCAAAAGATTCTGTCTGCTGGATCTGGAGAAGAAGATTTTTTAAGAAATATGCCTGAAATGCACTAAGTTAAAATTTGGGCTCCTATACGGAGCCCAAATATAAACCCAGGGGGCCGATTTGAACAAACTTGAATCAGATCCACCCCACAATGCTGCTTACCAAATATGAAAAGATTCTGAAGCTGGATCTGGAGAAGAAGATTTTTTAAGAAATTTGCCTGAAATGCACTAAGTTCGAATTCGAGCTTCTATAGTGAGCCCAAATATGAATCTAGGAAGCCGATTTGAACAAACTTGAATCAGATCCACCCCACAATGTTGCATACCAAATATCAAAAGATTCTGCCTGCTGGATCTGGAGAAGATTTTTTAATAAATTTGCCCGAAATGCACTAAGTCCAAATTCGGGCTTCTATATTAAGCCCAAATATGAATCCAGGGGGCCGATTTGAACAAACTTGAATCAGATCCACCCCGCAATGTTGCATACCAAATATCAAAAGATTCTGCCTGCTGGATCTGGAGAAGAAGATTTTTGAAGAAATTTGCCCGAAATGCACTAAGTTTAAATTCGAGCTTCTATAGTGAGCCCAAATATGAATCCAGGGGGCCGATTTGAACAAACTTGAATCAGATCCACCCTGCAATGTTGCATGCCAAATATCAAAAGATTCTGCCTGCTGGATCTGGAGAAGATGATTTTTTAAGAAATTTGCCTGAAATGCACTAAGTTCGAATTCGAGCTTCTATAGTAAGCCCAAATATGAATCTAGGGAGCCGATTTGAACAAATTTGCATCAGATCCATCCCACAATGTTGCATACCAAATATCAAAAGATTCTGCCTGCTGGATCTGGAGAAGAAAAATTTTTAAGAAATTTGCCTGAAATGCACTAAGTTCGAATTCGAGCTTCTATAGTGAGCCCAAATATGAATCTAGGAAGCCGATTTGAACAAATTTGAATCAGATCCACCCCACAATGTTGCATACCAAATATCAAAAGATTCTGCCTGCTGGATCTGGAGAAGAAGATTTTTTAATAAATTTGCTTGAAATGCACTAAGTTCAAATTTGGGCTCCTATACTGAGCCCAAATATAAACCCAGGGGGCCGATTTGAACAAACTTGAATCAGATCCACCCCACAATGTTGCTTACCAAATATGAAAAGATCCTGCCTGCTGGATCTTGAGAAGAAGATTTTTAAAGAAATTTGCATGATATGCACTAAGTTCAAATTCGAGCTTCTATAGTGAGCCCAAATATGAATCTAGGAAGCCGATTTGAACAAACTTGAATCAGATCCACCCCACAATGTTGCATACCAAATATCAAAAGATTCTGCCTGCTGGATCTGGAGAAGAAGATTTTTTAAGAAATTTGCCTAAATGCACTAAGTTCGAAATCGGGCTCCTATACTGAGCCCAAATATGAACCCAGGGGGCCAATTTGAACTAACTTGAATCAGATCCACCCTACAATGTTGCATACCAAATATCAAAAGATTCTGCCTGCTGGATCTGGAGAAGAAGATTTTTTAAGAAATTTGCCTGAAATGCACTAAGTTCGAAATCGGGCTCCTATACTGAGCCCAAATATTAACCCAGGGGGCCGAGTTGAACAAACTTGAATCAGATCCACACCACAATGTTGCTTACCAAATATCAAAAGATTCTGCCTGCTGGATCTGGAGAAGAAGATTTTTGAAGAAATTTGCCTGAAATGCACTAAGTTCGAATTCGAGCTCCTATAGTGAGCCCAAATATGAACCCAGGGGGCCAATTTGAACTAACTTGAATCAGATCCACCGTACAATGTTGCATACCAAATATCAAAAGATTCTGCCTGCTGGATCTGGAGAAGAAGATTTTTTAAGAAATTTGCCTGAAATGCACTAAGTTCGAATTCGGGCTTCTATACTGAGCCCAAATATGAATCCAGGGGGCCGATTTGAATAAACTTGAATCAGATCTACCCCGCAATGTGGCATACCAAATATCAAAAGATTCTGCCTGCTGAATCTGGAGGAGAAGATTTTTGAAGAAATTTGCCTGAAATGCACTAAGTTCGAATTCGAGCTCCTATAGTGAGCCCAAATATGAATCTAGGGAGCCGATTTGAACAAACTTGAATCAGATCCACCCTACAATGTTGCATACCAAATATCAAAAGATTCTGCCTGCTGGATCTGGAGAAGAAGATTTTTTAAGAAATTTGCCTAAATGCACTAAGTTCGAAATCGGGCTCCTATACTGAGCCCAAATATGAACCCAGGGGGCCAATTTGAACTAACTTGAATCAGATCCACCCTACAATGTTGCATACCAAATATCAAAAGATTCTGCCTGCTGGATCTGGAGAAGAAGATTTTTTAAGAAATTTGCCTGAAATGCACTAAGTTCGAATTCGGGCTTCTATACTGAGCCCAAATATGAATCCAGGGGGCCGATTTGAATAAACTTGAATCAGATCTACCCCGCAATGTGGCATACCAAATATCAAAAGATTCTGCCTGCTGAATCTGGAGAAGAAGATTTTTGAAGAAATTTGCCTGAAATGCACTAAGTTCGAATTCGAGCTCCTATAGTGAGCCCAAATATGAATCTAGGGTGCCGATTTGAACAAACTTGAATCAGATCCACCCTACAATGTTGCATGCCAAATATCAAAAGATTCTGCCTGCTGGATCTGGAGAAGAAGATTTTCAAAGAAATTTGCCTGAAATGCAGTAAGTTCAAATTTGGGCTCCTATACTGAGCCCAAATATAAACTCAGGGGGCCGATTTGAACAAACTTGAATCAGATCCACCCCACAATGTTGCATACCAAATATCAAAAGATTCTGCCTGCTGGATCTGGAGAAGAAGATTTTTTAAGAAACTTGCCTGAAATGCACTAAGTTCGAAATCGGGCTCCTATACTGAGCCCAAATATGAACCCAGGGGGCCGATTTGAACAAACTTGAATCAGATACACCCTACAATGTTGCATACCAAATATCAAAAGATTCTGCCTGCTGGATCTGGAGAAGATTTTTTAATGTTTTTCCCATTGCCTACAGTGTTAAAAAGTGCTGACTCAGCACTTTTCAAAGTCCCGAAACTGTACCGTATGATAAAACCGATGGCAATTTTTTTTTACCAATCCTTTCTGTTGGTCCTAAGGAAGCTGCAGACCAAATAAAAATTCTCAGTGCCGTGCAGTTTTGAAGATATGGGCGTTTTAAATTTTTTCTATTTTTAGCTCCTGCGGTTCCCACGGGGCTGCGGGAAATTTTTTTTTTGCATAAATCAAGTACTCATGACCCAATAAGCCCTCACATAAAATTTGGTTCAAATCAGCCTCTCGGTTTGGAAAATAGAAATTTTGGGCGGGGCAAAAAATTTTGCCCTCCCATAACGACGCCAAGTATAGCCCCACAAACTTCTCTTGAACAAATCTGAGTCTACACCTCAAAAGGAAGCTGCACACCAAATATCAAGTCTCTGCTACTGCTGGTTCATGAGAAGAAGATTTACAAAGATTTTGGTGCCCCTTGGGGGCGTGGCACCACCCAGGAGGAGGGGCAACTTCATTTGAACAAAGCTGAATTGGCATTAGGTAATAAACATTTAGCCAACATTTGAATAAAATTGGGCTAGTGGTTTAGGAGGAGAAGTCGATAATGTAAAGTTAACGCCGGACGGACGACGACGGATGATGGACGACGGACAGAAAGTGATTAGTAAAGCTCCCCTTGAGCTTCGCTCAGGTGAGCTAAAAATATACAAATTACTTTGAATTTATAATATTTTTATACAACAACCAAATGGCCCAGACTAGCTGAATCGTAAAAAGGCTGGAGGGCCTAGGACATAGAGGAAAATCCAATTACTAAATCACTTCTTAAAGGATATCTCCTACAGGAGAATAGGAGAGAAAGGAATTATGTATGTCTTTCTCATTTACAAGAAATGAGAAAGACATAACACCAACAATGTAATTGAGCATTACATATTATATAATTCTCCATTTAATGCCAGCATAACCCATTATGCTAATTCGGTGAAGGGAAGCCAATATATAAAGACAGTCCAGAGAATGAGACCCTTTATACTCATTTTAAAGTGTCCGAGGATTGTATATTAACGCCCGTTTGACAAGTGACATATACAAATGGTTCACAGTGAGCTACACTTGAAATAAAAACAATACATAAATGAGACATATTATTTGCTTCACACCAAGCTATACATTAAAACCATCCCAGCACCGACTCGGGACTACTGACACCAGAGGAGGTCTTCCCTTGCTTTTCACTATAAAGCCAGATGATCATAAGGGAAAAAACCGTCCCCCCCACCCTTCTCCTTGTTCTGAGGTACATGACCACAGAACAAAGAGGGCAGCAGAACAGCATCACTGCTGGAATGGGTTGCCTAAATAACTATAGATGTAATCATTTAGTGGACGACATTCTGAGCAACAAACAGCAGACCTAAACATCTAAGGTCAGCGGAGATGGACTCTAAATTTCTAAGGTAAAACTTGGTAAATGTAGAAGGCTGCCACCAGTACGCAGCTTTCATGAGATCAGTAATGGCTATACTGTTAGAATAAGTCCAATAAGTGGACAGCGCTCTAACTTCATGCGCTGATACCTTATTTACAGAACGCTGATTCGAAGATAGACTTTCATAGACAATGCGTATTGCCAACTGAACCCATCTAGCAATAGAATGAACAGAAATATCTCTTCTGTTAGGAATCAATGAAAGAAAGAAGTGTTCTCTTCCTTTTCTTATAAACGCAGATCGGCCTTTATGGTAATAGGCTCAGGCCATTTATTTGGAGCCTGGTTCTTAGCCAAAAATCCCACTTCTGTAGTTAAAGTAATGGTATTACCAACACTACAGTAGTGAGATTCGTCAATAGATAAAGCATGAAGTTCACTAACTCTTCTAGCAGATGCAAAGGCTAAGAGAAATGCTGTTTTATAGGTCAAGAATTTGAACTCTACAACGTCCAACGACTCAAATGGAGCTTCCTTAAGCTTCAACAGAACCCAAGCCAAATGCCACTTAGGAATTAATCTGAGGGTTCTAGGTCTATTTATAGAGAAATTTCTAACCAGTTTGGATAATGAAGCATTAGATCCAATTGCCAAGTTATCATAATGAGCGTAAGTGTCCGATAACATAGACCTATAGCCCTTAATAGTGACGGACTGCAGTTTGAGAACGTCAAACAGGTAGACCAGAAAGTTGGCAATATCCAGTATGGATGGATCATAGACGTCTATCGACTGATCCTTACACCAACGGAAGAAAACCTTCCACTTTGATGCATAATTCAGCAAAGAGGAGGACCTCTTGCAGTTAGAAATTGCGTCCACTGCTCGTCCTGTAAATTGCTTGCTGTGCAAGAAGGACCGCACAACGGAAATACGTGAAGGTTGAGATCTTCCGGGTTGTGATGCAGTGTGCATGACTTCCCATGATAAAGAAGGTCCTCTCACGGAGGAAGCTTCCGGGGAACGTCCCATAACAGACACCTGAGAAGATTGATCCACGGTTTCTGTGACGACAGAGATGCTACTAACAGAATCTTGCAATGAGACTGTTTGATTTTTAACAGAATCTGCTGAATCAACGGAGTTGGAGGATACGCATATCCTATCATTCCGTCCAACGAGATCGACAGAGCGTCTACTGCGTAAGCTCGATGGACTGGACATGGCAACACGTACCTCTGCAACTGATTGTGGAGTTGTGTCGCGAATAAATCTATCATAGGTCGATCCCACTGGTAGCAAATCTGCCTGAATACCCACTTGTTGAGTGTCCACTCCGATGGCAACAGGCGATCTTTCTGAGAGAGCGAGTCTGCTAGTACGTTCAGACATTCAGACAACCCGGTATATGACAGACTGATAGTTGAACATAATGATTCATGATACAGAAGAATTTTCTCCGTTAATTCGCATAACGGAATCGAATGCGTGCCTCCCTGGTTTCTGATGTAAGTTACTACTGTTGAGTTGTCCGACAATATCTGAACATGAGCGTCCGCTATAATGTGAATCCACTGTTGTAGCGCTAACCATATTGACATCATCTCTTTTATGTTTATGTGTTTCTCTAGGAACCAAGGGTCCCAAAGACCTTGGCGCTTCGAGTCTGTCGGGTTCAGGGTCACGCCCCAACCTGTTTGACTCACATCCGCCATAATCGTGAAAGCCGGATCCAGCAGCTGCAGCGGAACTCCGAGTTAATCACTGAATATCTGCACAAATCTAGACCTTTTGTTTTACCAGATCCATTAAAACAATACTGGTCTCGAGCGAATGCGTCTTCACACTCCAGTTCTGAGTAAAGAATATCTGGAGGGGACGTGTGCGCAAGCGACCCATTGAAATAAGATCCGCAGCCGCTCCGCACAACCCCCATCACTCGCATAAATTTCCTCGCTATTCATGCGTCTCAGTGTAGACAAAAGCGAGCATAACAACTGACTAATTTCGCTCTGGGTTACGGCAGACGAACCAGATTGTCGTGAGTCTCGATGCTCATTCCCAAGTGAATGAACAACTTGGACGGAGCTAGATGCGACTTCTCGTTTAAGATGAAGCCAAGACGCCGTAGCAAAAGAAGCAGATTCTGAACATCGTTCTGAAGAGCAGTTTTGTTGCCGTATCTCTGAAGAATGTCGTCTAAGTAAGCCGACGTTACCGCAGACAAATGAGCTCGGAAGTAAGACATTACCGAGTTCATTATTCGAGTGAAAACCCAGGGCACCAGGTTCAGACCGAAGCACATCGCTTGGAACTGATACACTATCCCTTGAATGATGAACCGTAGGTACTTTCTGAATGCCGGATGTACTAGGACATGAAAGTACACATCCTTTAGATCTTTGCATGCCGCATAGTCGTTCACTTGAATGCTCGCCCTTACTGACTGAATGGTCTCCATATAGAACTTTGGAGCTACGATAAGCTTGTTTATCCAGCTCAAGTCTATTACCGGTCGGAACGAGCCGTCTGGCTTCAGTACGAGGATCAGGTGACTGTAGAATCCTGGAGAATTTTGATTCTCGACGACCTCTATTGTTTCCTTTGATAAGAGAGCCTGTACCTCAGATAGGAGAGACTCTCTTTTGCAAGGATTTGACGGAAGATTCTTCACCGCAGACACCTTGTTAGTGGTGGTTTCGCACGGAAAGATAGTTGTAGGCCGTCCAAAGACATTACCGAGTTCATTATTTGAGTGAAAGCCCAGGGCGCCAGGTTCAGACCGAAGAACATCGATTGGAACTGATACACTATCCCTTGAACAGCGAACCGTAGGTACTTTCTGAATGCCGGATGTACCAGGACATGAAAGTACGCATCCTTTAGATCTTTGCTTGCCGCATAGTCGTTCACTCGAATGCTCACCCTTACTGACTGAATGGTCTCCATATAGAACTTTGGAGCTACGATAAGATTGTTTATCCAGCTCAAGTCTATTACCGGTCGGAACGAGCCATCTGGCTTCAGTTCGAGGAACAGGTGACTGGAGAATTTTGATTCTCGACGACCTCTATTGCTTCCTTTGATAAGAGAGCCTGTACCTCAGATAGGAGAGACTCTCTTTTACAAGTATTTGATGGAAGATTTGTCCACCGCAGACACCTTGTTAGTGGTGGTTTCGCACGGAAAGATAGCTGTAGGCTGCCCAAGTCCACACTTTTCACTCACTGGTCTTTCGTAATTGTTATCCAGTTTGTTGTGAATCTTGATAACCTTCCGCCAACTGGCAAGCAATAGAGGTCCTGACCATCACCTGTAGGACCTGCGAGGCTTACGGGAGGAGAAACCATGTCCCCCTCGCAAAGAGCCTCGACCTGCCGGCTTAGGGGCGTCTGACCGGTAGTCATGATCAGACCTACGCCCCCTTCCCAGGACGCTGTATTGACGACCCCTAGAGTAATTATAGGAGCGTTTTCTATACCCTCACGAGGAGTCCCCTTTTGACGATTTCTGTCTGGGACGTCCTCCTTTACACTTTTCAGCTGTAGCGGGTCGATTAGACACCGACTTTAGAAGCAGAGTATTAGACACTTTCTTTGTAGCTTGGTCATAAACCAATGAATGCTTGTCGTGAAATATTGTGTGTCCGGATACCGCAGCAACCCGTAGAGGGTTTTTCACCTTGTCATCTATTAAAGATGATGATGCAAGGGCACCGTCACGTCTGATTAACTCCAAATTAGCCACTGTTAAGGTGGAGTTATACATGGTAAACATAACTGCCCTGGAAAGAACTCTTAAAGAGGTACGGACATCCTCAAATTCCTTGTTGAGACACTGCGCCACTGCTCTTGAAAGGTGATCTGCGTAAGACATAACGACCAAATTCACTCTGTTTTAAGATATTGCCGTCTCAATTGTGTCTTAGTGAATTGTGAATGAGGCAGGCAACGATAGCTCTAGATCCTCAGCCTGTTCATCCAAATGCAGAGGAACTCTCTGTACATCTTCCCCGACCGTTTTAAATGAACGTGGTCCAACAAACAGTAAATTTACAGAAGATGATGTCAAGAAACCGCCTTTTTTCTTCCCACTGGAGAGTTTGAATATGGCGTCGTCTAAATGGCCGAAGGCCTGCGACACCTGCCTAGACTGAACCGGAAAAGACGGGACTTCCTCCTTTGTCCGGATAAAGTCTGCATCCAATGACGCCAGCGGTTTCCTTCTAGTAGTCGGAGCATTCTGATTCACCGGAACAAATTCAGGGTAGTATTGATGGATTAAATGTGCTGTTCCGAAAGGGAAGGGTAATCTTCGTCCATATCCCTTTCACCATCCGTTTGAATCAGTTGAGACTCTCGGTCTACGGCATCTGAACGTGCAGATGACTGGACCGACCTAGCACCATCCGACAGCTCAGGTTCTGAGGCTGCTCTTGTACTTGCTGGAATGCTGCGATGAGCTGCGCAATCTGCAACAGCAAGTCCGTTACGGAGGCCTGACGAGCAGCAGAAAAAGTGCAACGCCGATCGCAGGCGATCAGACTCTAGTCCCCCACAGCGGATGGTCTGTTCTATAAAACATGCAAAATATTTTTAGGCCTATTGGGCATTTAAAAAATAAGTTGCACGTTATGAAATGGATAAAAGATTTCAACAGCAAGTGGGAATTGAAGTCCTCTCTCTTCCATCATGTATCTGTTCTCAGGCACCTACCATTTAACAACAGGAACAACGATGTAATCATTCAATATTGCATTTTTATTCAAAAATTATTGACGTGCATCATCCTCCTATTATGTGTCACCAATGGTAAAAATATGAAAGTACAGTCTCGAAGCATCAGTGTTCGTCTCGAAAAACCTCTATGTCAGAGACTGGACCTGATAAAAGACAGGCGTGAAGGGACAGGCTAACCAGGTTGTTGTGATACTTCCTGGGATGATCCTGGGAAAGAAGATCGCGACGTAGAGGTAGACGAATCGGCCGATCAGCCAAAAGAGGCCGCATCAGATTGATCCACACCCTCTGTGGAGACAGAGGTGCGATCAGAATAATCCTGCAACTGCAAGCACGAATCTTTGCTAATACTTGAGGAAGAATCGGTGCAGGAGGAAAGGCATAGCCGATCCAACCTGTCCAGTCCAGAGACAGAGCGTTGACTGCAAATGCCAGATGATCTGGACAAGGGGAGACAAAGGTCTCTACCTGATGATTCCAGCGAGTAGCGAAAAGGTCGACCTGAGGACGGCCCCACTGCTCGCAAATCGCCTGAAACACCGACGGATGTAGCATCTATTCGGTTGGAAGGACACTGTCGCATCGGGACAGGGAGTCTGCTAGGACGTTGAGACGCCCGGGAATGTGTCGAATGGACACCCGAGCGTTCACATCCCGTGCCAACAGAAGAAGATCCCGAGACAGCCGATACATGGGAATCGAATGTGTGCCTCCTTGATTCCGCATGTAGGCCACTATTGTCGAATTGTCCGAAAGAAGTAGGACAAAATGGTCCGACAGATGAGGGATCCAAAGCTGAAAACTCAACAGAAGAGCAAGGAGCGCCTTCTGGTTGATATGAAGGCCCACCTGCTCGCTGTCCCACTCGCAGTGAGTAGACAGACCGAGAGGATCCAACGTCGCACCCCAGCCCCGATCGCTGGCATCCGCAGTAAGGATGCAATTGGCCAAAGGAAGCTCCAACGGAACACCCTGTGTCAGCCAGGGAATATCGGCCCAAGGGTGGAGGTGACAAAGCAGAGACCGAGGAATAGTGAGTTCCAGGTCCAGCGGATCTACATTCGGACGCCAATCATCCAACAGGAAGTGTTGGAGAGGTCGGACAAACAAGCGACCGGGCGGAATGAGATCTGTCACCAAGCCGCAAAGGCCCAGCATCCGAAGGAAAGTCCTGGCCGAGACCGAGGAAGATTGAAGCAGGTTCCGAGTCAAGGCGGAAAGAATCGTCGTCCGAGCATGGGGGACCGACACTACATTGTGAAGAGTGTTGAAATCCATCCCCAAATGATGGAATCGCTGAGAAAGAAGGAGATCCGACTTCTTGTGATTGACTCTTAAACCCAGAGACGCTGGCAGGCAAAGAAACTGCCCGATATCTAACTCCAGAACAGCAGCATCATGGTGCCATTGGAGGATGTCGTCCAGGTAGGCTGACGAAGTCACAGCCGACTGAGTACGGTGGAAAGCAAGCACATGTGACATCAGTCGGGTGAAGGCCCAAGGAGCCAGGTTCAAACCGAACGGGAGAGCTCTGAATTGATAAACTCGATCCCGAAACGAGAACCAAAGGTATTTCCGTGACGCCAGATGAATGGGTACATGGAAGTAGGCATCCTTCTGGTCGATACTGGCAGCAAAGTCGCCCTGATGAACTGAACGTCGAACCGACCGGAAAGTCTCCATACTGAAACGAGGAGCTATAATGTACTCGTTCAGGATACTCAGACCGATGACAGGACGAAATTGGCCGTTTTTCTTTGGCACCAAGAAAAATCTCGAGTAAAACCCCGGTGAAAGGGTGTTCCTGACCACCTCGATCACCTCTTTGGAGAGGAGATTGTCTATCTCCTGCACCAGAAGGTCCCGACGCAGAGAATCGGAAAGGACCTGAGTCGGGAGGGGCACCCGAGATAAACTGGGGTGCCGATGGAAGGACAGTCGCAGACCGGATTGAATGACGTCGAGGACCCAAGGGTCCGACTTTATCTCTGTCCAAAGGTCGTAAAACAGCGACAGCCTTCCCCCGACTGGTGGTGAATCGAGGTGAGAACCTTCACTTGCAGCCTCGATGAGGCCCTGAGAGGAGAAACCACCTCGGGAAGTGACAGTCCTGAGACCTTCCTGCCTGAGGCTGCCAGCGAGCCTGCCACGGCACTTCTTATGTGCAGAAGGAGCAGACAGAGCCGAAGGCGTAGCCGACGAGGCAGATGCAGCAGCACGCTTGGCGGGCCTGGAACGACCACCACCCGCAGCAGCAGGTTGGTCAAGCTGTCGCAGCAAAAGCTGGTCCTTCGAACGACGAAGAACTTCGCCACGAACAGCTTCCACGGAACCATGGAACAACTGAGGTCCCACCAAAGAGGCAGACCTCAGAACAGCACGTTGCTCAGAAGGAAGGGATGGAGAAGAATCCAACACCACATCCCGGCGTGCCAGCTCCAAATTAGCCGTGTTACAGGCGTGAGCGTGTGTCAAGTTCATAAGAGCCTGTGACAAAACACGAAAAGGCCATCAAACTCTCCTGGTGGAAAATATTCAGCCAGAGCAGTGACGACATGGTCCGCGAGAGATAACATACCCAGCATCTCTCGGGACAGGCCCACCATAGATTCAACTACCGACATCGGGAGAACTGCCGACTTAGGCTTAGTTAACCCGAGGGAAGAAGAATCCTCATCCACAGTAGTCATCCCTTGGAAGACTGGTGGAGAGACGGAATCGTAAACTCGAAACCGCGATGGAGGCAGAAAGGCATCAGCTCTAGAAAAGAAGGAACCCTTGAGGGCCTTAGAACACATTTTGGCGTCTAAGCCCTGGAAGGACTCAACAACCTGAGCCGATTGCAGAGGACGCAAAGCCACAGAGCTAGAAGGCTCAACAGGGTTACGGCGCTCCACAGTGGACCGTGGCTGGACGGTCACAGATGGCTGGTCTGAAGGTCCGGCAATAAGCCGAAGACGAAATCCAAAGCCTGCCCCAAGACTGACGAGGGGGGCCATCACCTTCCAGATAATCGTCATCCTCCATAGCAGAGGAGACGTAGCCCAACTCGGGCTGACCAGCAGAAACCTCCTGGGAAGACTGAGCAGTATCCAAGGGGCCAGGCGAGACATCTTGGCGACCGACCAAAGGAGATTGTGCCTCAGGAGGCACAGGGAGGCCAACTTGAGGGTTGCCAGAAAGCAACCGGGTGAGCGCCAAAACGCCTGACGCAGGTCACCCTGAGAATCCGTTGCAGCAGCATCGCCCGACGGAGTGTCCTCCCAATGGACCCTTCTGGTAGAAGAACCCAAATCCTCAGAAGAGACCGACGTTGAACGTCGATCGGCAGACAGAATAGGGATACGGTGAGAAGACACTGGAGGATGGTCCCGATTGTGATGCCCAGGGGCCATCACTGACCTATGCGAAACAGAAGGTCCTGCCTGCAAATCCTCGAAAGAGACCGACGGCGCATGGCAATTGGTAGCTGGACCTAGGACATGGTGAGAAGACACCAGAGGATTGTCCCAAGAATGACAGGAACCTGTCATTGGCCTCTGCGCGGCAGACGGCCCCAACTGCCCATACTCTGAGACCGACGGCAAGCATCGATCGACACCCAGACTCGGAACACAGTGAGGAATCACCGGAGGAAGGTTCCGAGAATGACAGCTAACAGAGGCTGTCACTGACCACTAGTGTTGTACGGTTAACCGGTTTTATAAGTCGGTTTCGGTTTTGCTTGAAAACCGAAACCGTGTAACTGGTAAATGAGTACGGTTTCGGTTTTTTCCTAAAATGTCGGGAAGAGGTGTTTTCTTTATTCAGTTAGCACTAACAATGTCTGAAATGTCAAGCTTTGTCAGGAAATAACAGTGTCGTCAATGCACGCCACATTCTGGGTGCAAAGAGGCCACTGCAGCATGTCCAGATCACTCGAGAATTATGTATGACAAGTTGTCAATCACAAATCGTTGACGTAAAAATGGGCTGTGTTTTCTGTGAGAATGACAAAACAGACAGCCAACACGCCTACATTTCACTGATTACAGGAAATACCTTGCGCAATTGGCTTCGTTTTTGAACAGGTTTATTTGACATAGTCAATCAGTTTAATTAAAATTACTTATCTACAACCTGTTGGATAGGGAATAATATCATATCAGAAAAAGATCTTGGCATTTCATTGTCGTATTCAAAAATAACGTTTGTCATGGATTGCCCCACCACGTGCATCGGATGTTGTCTGTTGCCTCCCTTGATGTGCTTATCTGGGAAGAGGTTTTACTGCAATTCAGTTTTGGGACGTTCCGACCCGAGACGATTTGTCCTGAAGGCTTCGGCCCACTAAAACGCGAAACCGCAAGTTCTTATTCTATTTAGTTCAATATATGAAGGCCCAAACGTCTTGAACCGAAACGTCCCGAGGCCTAAACGTCCCAAGACTGAATTGTCCATATCCACGGGATAAAGCTGCATTCCGTAATATCGCTGTCAATGTGCCACGGTTGCATTCCCGCACAACTTACTTTAAGGGGGCCAACCAAAGGAACAAATCAGCGGTAGAAATAGAAATTGGAATGGCAAGAGGCAAACGCAAAAAAGTTACAATATATAACAGTACACCAGTGAATTTGTGAAATCAATTCCGTTGAGCTAAAACCATTGCGTGCGCGAGGTGGGTGGGTGGGGGGGGGAGGGGAGACAATAGGTATTTGGTAAAGTGGTTCGTTTTGAAGCCCACCCAGCTACAAACAATATGACTTTCCCATTCCAGGCTGACATGAAATTATTGCTGATTATTTTACTAGGGCGGGTGGTGGCACTAGTCACCACTGTGTGTGTGTGGGGGGGGGGGGGGGGGGGGGGGGAGGGGGGTATTGAAAAGAGTGCATACATCAGTTCATTGTCAATATGTTAGGATGGGTGTCTAGGTGACCCACTTGGCAACGCTTATTATTTGCAATGCCTGATAGGGTCATTTTGTTGGGCTGCCCAGGGCCCACCTAGAAGTGAGCACTGGACAGAGCCCTGGGAAATTGTGAATTAGCTCTTTTCACACCCATGTGTTAATATCAATTCATCATAGACTCTCTATGCCTGAACTTAAAGACCAGAGGTGGGGGGGGGGGGGGGGGGAGGGGGGGCATGTGCCTAGAATTGGTGAGTGGTGATATTCTACGAACACTGTTACATTTTATTTTATTTTATATTATTATATACACTTAGCACAAATGCTAGTCAATGCCGATTAAATCATCATTGAAAATATGACAGTATGGGCATTATATCGACACTACATAGTTTCTGTTGAAAACTGCAGATGTCTTACTATAAAAAAACGAAAACTGACCTATAAACCAAGTTTTTTTTAAATAACTGAACCGAAACCGAACCGAAACAAGAAAAATAAAACCGCAAAACACTACTGACCGCTGCGAACAGCAGGCCCTGGATGCCAACGACCCGATACCATCCTGCTAGGCGGCACACTAGCCGGGGAAGGAGGAACAATAAACGATTCACTCGAGGGACGAGGTATCGCTGCCGAAGTGACCGACCGGCTCAACTGACTAGGAGCAAACCTAGCCAGATGAGACGGAGCAGACAGCAAACCCGCACAGCCCCGCCACGAGGCTAGGGGAGGCTGAGAGCACACAGACACACCAGCAGATACAGCCTCAGTCACCCGAGACTGTAGACCATCCCCAGAGGAGATGGAAGAGCCACCATCGGACAGAACAGGATCTGTAGTAACAACTTCCTCAGCAATTGTCGACGGCGTAGGAGGCAGATCGGAGAGAGTCACCAAGCTGACCTCGGAGAAGCTCTCTACGAAAATAGATGCCTCAAGAGTGACATCAGAAGACAAAGAGACCACGGTCTCCACGTCAGGTATCACTGAACTAGCACCGTCAACAGTTGCAGAGGAACTCGCCACAGAAGACAGATCAGAATCCTGTGTGACAGAGTCATCACGTGCACCAGCAGAAATGTCTGCTACGGCACGGCTACCCTTACCCCGAGAACGAGGGGTTCTAGCTCTGGACAGAACCACCTTGTTAACAGAAGCCCAGAATTTAGAGGACCAAACCCCACAAATACCAAATGACTGGGCCTGAGTGCAATTATTGCAAGTGACACATGTGGAATGAGAGTCGTCCACATGCTTCACTTGCAAGCAAGAGGTACAAGGAATAGTCTTTGGCATTATATGAATGAAAATGGAATCAAGCTTCCCGCTGACGGAAAACAGCACAAAGGTCGTGTTCACACGTGGGGGAAAAACAAGATTAAGTGTGAAGAAACAAGCAATAATGATCAAAAATAACATTAATCGAAAACAACTTTGGATAGCTTGATAAAAGGATACAATCCACTTGCACACAATGAAATGCAGAGCACATATAATAAGTTGTTCACTAAGAATAACAGCAAAGTAGCACGAGTCACAAAAATTTCAGACCATGTACAAATGACATCACGGCTGTTGCGCATGCGCTTGGTAAACGCAAGAGGTGTGCAGAGAGAGTACCTGTAATTTCAAGCGCTGGTCTCGCTCAACCCTTTTTTCGATCTTTTTCGTGCTTTTGCACTCTATTACTTTTCCAACTTGTTTGGAAAAGTTCTCTAAAAGCTTGAGTTAGTTCCGAAGTAGGGCTTGCACTTACGTTACAGCCAATTGTAAACAATTGTGAGTAGGTTGAAAAGAAACAGGTGGTAAAATAAACTCAGATACAGGTGGTAACATCAAATATAGCAAAAAAATGACAACAAAAATGGCTGCCATTCGGCCATCTTGAATTTTTTTTTTCAAAAGATTTTGGCATGCATCATCCTCCTATGATGTCTGACAAATGTTGAAACCTTAAAAACAAATATCTCAAAACATCTCTAAGGGTGATAACGTACTTGAGAATGCAAAAAATGAACAAAAATGGACGTCATTTGGCCATCTTGAATTTTTTTTTCAAACAATTTTGACGTGCATCATCCTCATAGCATCTATGAACAATGTTAGAAACCTGAAGCACATATATCAAAACATGTCTAAGACACAGGTGGTAAAATCAAATGAAGCAAAAAATGATGACAAAAATGGCCGCCAGTCGACCATCTTGAATTTTTGTTCAAAATTTTTTTACGTGCATCATCCTCCTATTATGTGTCACCAATGGTATAAAAATGAAAGTACAGCATTGGAAGCATATATGAGATACAGGTGGTAACATAAATGAGGACAGACAGATGGACAGACAGACATATGGACAGACTGACAGATGGACAGACGGGCAGGCAGAGTGCAATCCAATAGTCCCCCAAAACAGTAAAACCGTGGGGGACTAATAAACATTCTGTATAACACGTCACCCTCCCAAGAAATTTTATAAAAAATTTTCGGTAAAATAAGCCGGGGGGGGGGGGGGGGGGGGGGGGGGGGGGCTTCAAGGAAGGATAGGGAAGGAACAATTAACAAACAATGGAAAAATCATGGGCAAGAATGATGATGTCAGGCCCATGTCCCGAAATTGGGAAACATGAAATAATTTATATTAAAAATTATAAAGTTACAGCCCTGAACGTTTCCAACCACCATTGCTTCCTTCTACAGGGTTCATACAGAATTCCCATATTGAAATTCAAGGCCATTTTAGGGCTTTTTTAAGGCTATTTTTATTATTTTTCAAGGCTCTGAATGTAGACCCGCGAAGTGTGTCTGCAGTGGCACTAAGATGGAGGAGGTTCAATGAGGGAGTCTCCCCCCTGGGTTTGGAGATTTAAAAAAAAACTACTTCTAGAATTAGGCTCACCTGTGCCTTCTGAGCCTACTTTTCAATCTTTTACATTTAGCATTTCTGTTTCGCCTGCTTTCCGCGATGAACAATCAGATTGGTCTTTAGATGTTCCAATTTCAGTTTTACCACAAAAATAGTTTGCAAGTGGTTGAAAACAATTATCCGTCGATTGTTCAATACTTTTATGTTTTACACTTCTCGAATGCGATCAGAGTGCACTCTCACCCATTTTTTCCCAGATCAATTTTTTTTCGGACAACATGAGCAATACGCTTTATATTTGTCATTTCTCACTTCCTGTACCCAGCAGTATTGGCTCGCCCATTTCCTTAAGAATGTGCACCGGCCCATGTCCCTTTGAATTTTTCCAATGCGTGGTTGAAATTACAAAAGAATTTTAACATAACAAAAGCTTTCTGAATGAATAAACACGTTGTTGGATGCTTCCGGTTTGCTCGTATGTATCCGTAATGCTCCGTAATACCGACTGAAAAAACACCTCCTCGGCTGTTTGCGACTAAAGCCCATTTACCTTCAACAATCACACAGGAAGTTGGGAGGGGGGTGGGGGGTGCGCAGTCATGTTCTGAATGTTACTTTCACTTTTCTACAAACAATTAACAGTACTTTCTCACCTATTCACTAATCCCTTTCAAATTCAAGGACTATTCAAGGCTGGTGGTCAATTCTCAAGGCTTTTATCAATTTTAGGGCCTTTTCAGAGCAGACACGGAAATTCAAGGACTTTTCAAGACTGTGCGAACCCTGTTCTATCATCCAAATGTGTCCTTGGGTCCACCAATTCTACCACTGATTTGTGTTTGGCATCATTAAAACGGAGATTTAAAAGCACAGATGTCAGTTTGTTGTTACTGACAGAAGGGCCAACAAAGAATGATGGTTGGCGCCAATTTTGGTGTCTTCCTGGATACTGCGCATGCGCAGTTCGCAAAAGTATGGAGGACCAGATAGGACATGAAATTTTCGGTTTTGTATGCAAATTTGGGGGATTGGAGGGCAAAATTTGTGTTTGGCCCTGGATTAATTTTAGAGTTAGCACCAGTTAGTCTTGGCCATTGGCTGTTGTACAAAAATATCACCCTGATACAGTAGCCTTGGTAATATATTACATTAAATTAATATAGCCACTGCTGGTATTATTTACTCAAATATTACAATTAAGTTTATCAGTATCTGATGACATGTCAAGTTTGGTTTTGATAGGGACCGATAAAATTTCAAGTTCAAGGTCACTGTGACCTTGACATTTGGCACAGTGACCTAAAAATATGTAGGGTTCTTCCTCTCATCATGCTCAACCCACATGCTAAGTTGGGTTTTGATCGGAAATGCATAATTTTAATAATTAAACAGAGCCGAAACCAGCTCCGATCGATAAAATTTCAATGTCACTGTGTTCTTGACCTTTGGCATAATAACCTAAAAGAAAACAAATAGGGTTCTTCTTTTCATCTTGCTCAAATACATAGGCCAAGTTTAGTATTGATTGGGAAAGCAAAATTTCAATTGGAGAAGCCAACTCTGGTAAATGTTTAAGGTCAAGGTCATTGTGACCTTGGCCTTTGACACAATGTCCTCAAAATATAGAGGGTTCTTCCTCTCATCATGCCTAACCCAAATGCCAAGTTGGGTTTCAATTGGCCAAGCAGAACATTAATTAGAGCGGAAACCAACACTGATAAAAATTGAAGTTCAAAGTCTCTGGGAACTTCACCTTTGGCACAATGACCCCAAAATGAACAGGGTTCTTCCTCTCATCATACCTAACCCACATGCCAAGTTTGGCTTAGCCGACCAAGCAGAACTTTAATTGCAGAGCGGAAACAAACACTAATAAATATTAAAGTTCAAGGTCACTGTGGCCTTGACCTTCGGCGCAATGATCCCAAAATAAATAGGATTCTTCCTCTCATCATGCCCAACCCACATGCCAAGTTTGCTTTCAGTCAGCCAAGTGGAATTTTATTCAGAGAGCAGAAACCAACTCTTGTCTATAGACAGACAGATGGACAAACGGATGGACAGATGGACAGAACCACAGCTATATTCCCCCAAAATTCAAATTTCGGGGGTTAAAAATATAACTTGCAGCTAGACATTATCTGAAAGACACACATGGAATTTGAAACTGATCTGGTGAGAGATGGAGCCTGTAGTGTGTGCTAAAGGAATTGTGGACAAACATGCAATCATTAATGAAAACAGAAGATTCGATTGAAACAAAATTTGTTTTCTTACCAAATATCAAAAGATTCTGTCTGGTGGATCTTCAAGAAATATTCCTCATATTACAGAAATTAAAATTTGGGCTTCATGGGGAGCCAGAGTATGAACACAAAATCTTGATTTGAACATACTTGAATCTGCCCTCAAAAGTATGGTGTATACGAAATATCAAAAGTTTCTGCCACGTGGATCTGAAGAAGATTTTTAAAGCATCTTCTTCACATTGCTCAGAGTTAAAATTCAGATTCCAATCGGAGTCCAAAAAGGAACCCATGGATATGATTTTAATAAACTTGAGCCTGGCCCCTATGAGGAAGCTGTGAACCAACTATCAGAAAATTCTGACTGGTGGATCTAAAGAAGATTTTATAGAATATTTCTCATATAGCCCAAGGTTTCAGGCTAACATATGGAGTCCAAATACAAACCCATGGATTTGATTTGAACACATATCACTCTGACCACCCTGAGCATGCTGCATATCAAATATGAAAAGACCCTCGCATATAGATCTGTAGAAGAATAATTTAAAGAATTTTCCTCACACTGCACCTAGTTAAGATAACAAGAGGCCCCAAGGGGCTTGAGGGTGCTCACCTGACATGGTAGCCGAAATATCAACCCAGAGAATTGATTTCAACAAGTTGCATCTGCTGCTCCTAAGTAAAGCTTCTACCAAATATCCAAAGATTCTGACCAGTGGATCTAAAAAAAAGAAGATTTTTAAAGAATATTCCTCGGGCTCCCACAGGGAGCCCATATATAAACCAAGGGACTTGGCTTTAACAATCTTGAATCTCACCCCGCTAAGGATGCTGCATACCAAATATCAAAACATTCCGACTGCTGGAGAAGATTTTTAAAGAAAATTCCTCATTTTGAACTAAGTTAGAATTCAAGCTCCCACAGTGAGTCCAAATATGGACCTAGGGACATGATTTGAACAAACTTGAATCTCACCTCCCTAAGGATGCTGCTTATCAAATATCAAAACATTCCAACTGCTGGATCTGAAGAAGATTTTTAAAGAAAATTCCTCATTTTGAACTAAGTCATAATTTGGGCTACCACAGTGAGCCCAAATATGAACCCAGGAACTTGGCTTGAACAAACTTGAATCTCACCCCCCTAAGCATGGTGCATACCCAATATCAAAAGATTCTGCATGCTGGATCTTGAGAAGAAGATTTTCAAAGAAATTTGCCTGAAATGCACTAAGTTCGAATTTGAGCTTCTATAGTGAGCCCAAATATGAATCCAGGGGGCCGATTTGAACAAACATGAATCAGATCCACCCCTCAATGTTGCATACCATATATCAAAAGATTCTGCCTGCTGGATCTGGAGAAGAAGATTTTTTAAGAAATTTTCCTGAAATGCACTAAGTTCGAATTCGAGCTTCTATACTGAGCCCAAATATAAACCCAGGGGGCCGATTTGAACAAACTTGAATCAGATACAACCCACAATGTTGCATACAAAATATCAAAAGATTCTGCCTGCTGGATCTGGAGAAGATTTTTTAAGAAATTTGTCTGAAATGCACTAAGTTCGAATTCGGGCTTCTATAGTGAGCCCAAATATCAATCCAGGGGGCCGATTTGAACAAACTTGAATCAGATCCACCCCACAATGTTGCATACCAAATATCGAAAGATTCTGCCTGCTGGATCTGGAGAAGAAGATTTTTTTTAAAATTTGCCTGAAATGCACTAAGTTCGAATTCGAGCTTCTATACTGAGCCAAAATATAAACCCAGGGAGCCGATTTGAACAAACTTGAATCAGATCCACCCCACAATGTTGCATACCAAATATCAAAAGATTCTGCCTGCTGGATCTGGAGAAGATTTTTGAAGAAATTTGCCTGAGATGCACTAAGTTTGAATTCGAGCTTCTATACTGAGCCCAAATATAAACCCAGGGGGCCGATTTAACAAACTTGAATCAGATCCGCCCCACAATGTTGCATACCAAATATCAAAAGATTCTGCCTGCTGGATCTGGAGAAGATTTTTCAAGAAATTTGCCTGAAATGCATTAAGTTTGAATTCGGGCTTCCATAGTGAGCCCAAATATGAATCCAGGGGGCCAATTTGAACAAACTTGAATCAGATCCACCCCACAATGTTGCATACCAAATATCAAAAGATTCTGCCTGCTGGATCTGGAGAAGAAGATTTTTTAAGAAATTTGCCTGAAATGCACTAAGTTCAAATTCGGGCTTCTATAGTGAGCCCAAATATGAATCCAGGGAGCCGATTTGAACAAACTTGAATAAGATCCACCCCACAATGTTGCATACCAAATATCAAAAGATTCTGCCTGCTGGATGTGGAGAAGAAGATTTTTGAAGAAATTTGCCTGAAATGCATTAAGTTTGAATTCGAGCTTCTATACTGAGCCCAAATATAAACCCAGGGGGCCGATTTGAACAACCTTGAATCAGATCCACCCCACAATGTTGCATGCCAAATATCAAAAGATTCTGCCTGCTGGATCTGGAGAAGAAGAATTTTTAAGAAATTTGCCTGAAATGCACTAAGTTCGAATTCGGGCTTCTATAGTGAGACCAAATATAAATCCAGGGAGCCAATTTGAACAAAATTGAATCAGATCCACCCCACAATGTTGCATACCAAATATCAAAAGATTCTGCCTGCTAGATCTGGAGAAGAAGATTTTTTAAGAAATTTGCCTGAAATGCACTAAGTTCGAATTCGGGCTCCTATACTGAGCCCAAATATGAACCCAGGGGGCCGATTTGAACAAACTTGAATCAGATCCACCCTACAATGTTGCATACCAAATATCAAAAGATTCTGCCTGCCGGATCTGGAGAAGAAGATTTTTTAATCTTTTTCCCATTGCCTACAGTGTTAAAAAGTGCTGACTCAGAACTTTTTCAAAGTCCTGAAAAAAGTACCTTGTGATCAAACCAATAGGGATTTTTTTAACCATTCTATTCTACTGGATAAAAGTAAGCTTTATACAAAATAAGAATTCTCTGTGTCTTGTAGTTTTGGAGATATGGCAGTTTTAAGGTTTTTCCTATTTTTAGCTCCCAGGGTTCCCACGGGGCAATGAGAAAATTTTTTTTTGCATCAATCAACTACTTATGACCCATTATCATCTCATATCAAATTTGGTTCAAATCGACCTGACGGTTCTTAAAATAGAAATTTTAGGCGTGGCCAAAATTTTTGCCCCTCCCACTACGAAGGCAAATAATGCCCGACAAACTTCTCTTGAACAAATTTGATTCTAAACCTCAAAAGGACTCTGTATACCACATTTCAAGTCTCTGCTACTGGTGGTTCATTAGAAGAAGATTTTCAAAAAATTTGGCCATTTTTTCCCCACACCTCTGCTCAATATCAGCCGAAACCTATTTTGGATAAAAATCAAAATGCCCCTATATAACCACTACTTACATGAAATTTAATTAAAATGTGGCCAGTGGTTTAGGAGAAAGAGGCTCAAACGCCACCTTCACGCAGGACGACGGACGAAGAGTGATAAGAAAAGCTCACCCTGACTTTCAGTCAGGTGAGCTAAAAATTTGGGTTCCCATAAGGGCATCAAATATAAACCTAGGGACATAATTTGAACAAATTGGAATTGGACTCCACTAGGAGTGCTAAATACCAACAAATTTATGCCAGGTGGATCTGACAAAGAAGATTTTCAAATTTTTATTCACATATTGCACTATTTTAAAATTTGCTCTTGTCTCTAAGGCAATATTTAATCTCACCTTCTACTTGTCGAGATATGGCCTTAGAAACAATAGCCTCACTCTGATATAACATTTTGTACATAAACATGATGGTGATAATATATATTCAAAGGGTCTTGAAAGAAGTATTTAAGGACCTTCAAGGTCCTTGACAAGGGATTTTTTTAATTATAGGACTTTCAAGGAATTCAAGGAGCAGTGGAAACCTGAAAAAGCATTGATTGGATTTTTGGATGAGAAATTATTATTGTTAGGCAACACAAAGTTGATCTTGTTTCTCAGGCCCAATGCGCATGGGCATTTCCATTGTGCATTAAACATTTTTCTTGTCTTAATTAAAAACAATCCTAATGTTGTATTAATTTGGGTAAATCACCGAATCGCCCAAGTTGATTTGATATTGATTACTATATATTTCATCAAAGTTTGGAGCCCAAATATTAACCCAGGCACTCGAATTGAACAAACTTGAATCGGATCCCACCTAGAGATGTTGTATACCAAATACGAAAGTATTCTGACTGGTGGATCTGAAGAAGATTTTTGAAGAAATTCCCTCATATTGAACTAAGTTAAATTTCAGGTTTCATATTGAGCCCAAATATTAACCCAGGCACTCAATTTGAACAAACTTGAATCTGACCCCCCTAGAGATGTTGTATACCAAATATGAAAGCATTCTGACTAGTAGATCTGAAGAAGAAGATTATTAAAGAAATTTCCTCATATCGCACTAAGTAAAAATTTGGGAAACCATAGCAAGCCCAAGTATATATACCTAGGGATCCGATTTGAACAAACTTGAATCTGACCCCCCCCCCCCCCCCTCCCCCCCTGTGAATGCTGTGTACCAAATATCAAAAGATTCTGATGCTTGGTTCTGGAGAAAAGATTTTTAAAAAATTTTTTGCAAATATGCTGACTCAGCATTTTTTTGATGCCCATTACATAACACCCTAACATAACCAATGGCAATTTTTTTTACCATTCATTTCTACTGGTCCTAAGGATGCTTCGTACCAAATAACAGCTCTCTGTTCCGTGTGGTTTGGGAAATGTGGGCGTTTAAAAATATTTCTATTTTTAGCTCCCAGGGTTCCCATGGGGATGCGGGAATTATTTTTTTTTGCATGTGTCAAATACTTATGACCCAATAATACCACATACCAAATTTGGTTCAAACCGGACCATCGGTTCAGAAAATGGAAATTTGGGCAGGGCCAAAATTCTTACCCCTCCCATTACAAAGCCAAATATTGCTTCACGAACTTCGTTTTAACAAACTTGATTCTACACCTCAAAAGGAAGCTCCATAACAAATATCAAGTCATTGTACACACTGGTTCATGTGAAGAAGATTTTTAAAATATTTTGGAGCATTTTCCCCCACTCCCTCCCTATAGGGCTGGGCATGTTGAGTTGAACAAAAATGCAATGCCCCTTCGGAACCATCACTCACACATACTTTCACTTGAATTGGCCCTGTGGTTTTGGAGAAGACCAAAACAATGTGTTGACGGACGACGGATGGACGATGGATGGAGAGTGATGAGATTAGCTCAGCATGACTTTGTCAAGATGAGCTAAAAAGTCAATAATATGAGCTTGAGGTGAAAGGTCAATGTCATTAATGGGTCATGAAAGTACGCGACACATCGTCTAATGGTGATACACCCACATGCCTAATATCATAAACAGAGGGGAAAAGGTAAAAAGGTTCTGGCCCAGACAAGCTTACTTACCAAAAAATCAGTAATTTGACCTTGAGGTGAAAGGTCAATGTCATATATGGTTCATGAAGGTACACGACACATCGTCTTATGGTGATACACTCGCATGTCAAATATCATGAGCCAAGGTGAAAAGGTAAATAGGTTCTTGCCAGTGTTATATTGTGTTCAAGAAAGGGAATCCAGTTAGCTCCCCTGATGGACATGTACATTAACATATTGGAAGTTGAAAGTTATTCCCCTTGAAAATAGAAAGAGGGCACTGTGATATAATTGGAGGCAAGAATCAGTTATTAAATAAATGGTGGACTTGTTTGAATGATGAGATGATCAGGATCATGAACGAGAATAATAAATATAGATGGCATTAACTTTAGGTAAGCTCTAGCTTCACTTAACAGCCAGGACAAGTTTACTTGACAAAGAATCAGTAATTTGACCTTGAGGACAAAGGTCAATGTCATATGTGGGTCATGATAGTACATCATCTTATGGTGATACACCCACATCCCAAGTATCATAGCCTAGGTCAAAAGATAAAAAATGAAAGTGTCAATGACACTGTAGCTCAACTTGTCAAGACAAAGACATGTACATGTATAGTATGTGACACAGCAATGACAAACATCTAGGTAATGACCTGATAACAAAGGTACATATAAAGTATTGTAATGGTCTGTACATAAATACTGACTGTTGCCTGTAACAAATGTATAGGTAAAGTATTGTAAAGGTGGGTGACAGTCAGATGCTAAACTAGAAAAAAATCTTTTGAGTCCCAGAGTGGGTCTGACTGAACCCCAAAATATTTGTTCTCATGGCACAATGATAACAAAGGCACCCCAAAACACACTCATTCCTGTCCCAAGGTGAAAACAAAGGTACCCAAGAAGTTTCGTGAAGATCAGTTCACAAATATGAGCTGTGTAGAAGTTGTGACAAAAAACTGATTGGACCTAATTTCGGTACAAAATGGCCACTGGCAGCCATCTTGAATTTTGGACCGCACCCAGAAACACTCGTTCTCGTCCCAAGGAGATAACAAAGGTACCCAAGAAGTTTTGTGAAGATCAGTTCATAAATACAGCCTCTAGCACGAGCCGTATTGACATGTGCACTTACAGTGTATAAGTAGCACTGAATAAATCAAAGTTCATCTAATTTGCATAATTTCTGAACGAGAAAAAAACCCATACTATATGTGATGTATTCCATGTTACTAAACATTCATACAAAAATTTATTCAAATCAAAACTTTCATACGGATGTTCTGTACAGAAGACTGATTGCACTAATTTTGGTACAAAATGGCTGCTGGTGGCCATATTGAATTTTGGACCACACCCAAAAACACTCGTTCTCATCCCACGGTGATAACAAAGGTACCCAAGAAGTTTTGTAAAAATCGGTTCATAAATACGGCCTCTAGCCCGAGCCGTATAGGGATTTGCACTTACAGTGCTGAAAGTAACACTAAATAAATCAAAGTTAGTCTAATTTGCATAATATAAGCACGAGAAAAAAAACCATATGATATGTAATGTATCTCATGGTACTAAACATTCATACGAAAAATTATTCAAATCAGAGCTTTCATATGGAAGTTCTGTACCAAAAAAAAATTTCTGCGTCGTCGGTACAAAATGGCTGCTGGCAGCCATCTTGAATTTCGGACTGCACCCAAAAACACTCGTTCTCATCCCACGGTCATAACAAAGGTACCCAAGAAGTTTCGTTAAGATTGGTTCATAAATACGGCCTCTAGCCCGAGCCATAGCAGCTTGGCACTTACAGCTCTGAAAGTAACACAAAATAAATCAAAGTCAGTCTAATTTGCATAATTTACGCACGAGTAAAAACCCGTATTATATGTGATGTATCCCATGGTACTAAACATTTATACAAAACTTTATTCAAATCAGAACTTTCATACAGAAGTTCTGTACAAAAAACTGATTTTTGCATCATCGGTACAAAATGGCCACTGGCAGCCATCTTGAATTTCGGACCACTCCTAAAAACACTCGTTCCAGTCCCAGGGTCATAACAAAGGTACACAAGAAGTTTTGTAAAGATCGGTTCATAAATACGACCTCTAGCCCGAGCCATAGCCAATTGTTGACGTACGGACAGACGGACGGACGGACGGACGGACGACGGGCCATGACAATAGCTCAAATTTGACTTCGTCAAAGTTGAGCTAAAAATCAATAATTTGACCTTGAGGTCAAGGCCATATGTGGGACAAGGTCAAAGGTCAATGTCATATGTGGGTCATGATGGTACATCGTCTCAGGGTCACCCACATGCCAAATATCATAAGCCTAGGTCAAAAGATAAAATCAATACTTTGACCTTGAGGTCAAAGGTCAAGGTCATATGTGAGTCATGATAGTAGGCAACACATTGTCTCATGGTGATACACCTACATGCCAAATATCATAAGCCTAGGTCAAAAGATAAAACAAATCAATAATTTGCCCTTGAGGTAAAAGGTCAAGGTCATATGTGAGTTGAGGTCAAAGGTCAATGTCATGTTGGTCATCATGGTACATCATCTCATGGTGATACACCCACATGCCAAATATCATAAGCCTAGGTCAAAAGATAAAAAAAAATCAATAATTTGACTTTGAGGTCAAAGGTCAAGGTCATATGTGGGTCATGATAGTACATGACATATTGTTGGTGATACAACCACATGTCTAATATCATAAGCCAAGGTGAAAAGGTAAATAAGTTCTTGCCCGGACAAGCTTACTTGCCAAAAAAAACAGTAATTTGACCTTGAGGTCAAAGGTCAAGGTCATATGTGGGTCATGATGGTACACGACACATCGTCTCATGGTGATACACTGACATACTAAATATCATAAGCCTAGGTCAAAAGATAAAAAGGGTTCAACAACAACGAGGAGAAGAATTCAGGGTAAAACAATATGTCTCCCTTCGGGGAAGCATAATAAGAAAACTATACTCACAGGAATTTTGCTAGTTTTTAAGAACTCGACTAAAGCTTCAAGAGAGCCAATCGTTGAAGACTGCACAAAAACGCCTCTCTCGGATAATTTTATGGCACGCAATACATCTCTTAAAGCAGTAGCAACTTCATTCTGAAATTGAAAAAGCAATATACAGTAAGAAGTTTCATGTATTCATGAGAAGACATTTCATGGGATTTTCAGGACCTAAGAGGTATATTTTCAAGGGTTTTCTAGGAGCTAGAGTCCAAAAGCTACCCTCACTTATATGGTCATGAAGCTGAGGAAGTCTGTCCTCAATATTGCTAAATTAACCCTTCATCCAATGCAGACAATATAAAAATATATTATTTTTAATATTATTTTAAATTTTTCAAAAAAGTTCAATAAAACTATATAATGCAACCCCTCATTGGAACAAGCTCAATGAGCTCGTTCCAATGAGGGTTACATGATATGATATGGTTTTGAATTTTTTCTTCGACTAAATTTGTAAATCAAGTGGGCAGATGAGTGTGATTCATTTTTTATCAGGTGGAGGAAGCTGGAGTACCTGGAGAGAACTACCAAGCAATGGCGAGCAACTGCCAGACTCCCCGATTAACTACACAAGAAGGGTTAGCTCTGGCTGATGACAAGTGCACCACTGACATGCAGAATGTCTTAGTACACAGTGCCACCATGCCCCCACACGGGAAATCACGATTTAGTGCATTGACCAAGGACACAACTCAGTTACCCCTGGTGGGGATCAAACAGTGGACCTTCAAGTTTGAGGCCCAATTCTGTAACCACTGAGCCACCACACTTCCGAGGGCGATTCATTAGGAAAAGGGTTAATTTCACATCACAATCATATCCACATTCCGATCTATGGTCAATCTCATTCCACTTAGGAGATTTTTTAACCCGTTACCCAACGAATCTGCCACATCCGCCCACGTAATATGCAAATTCAGCAGCTGAAAAAATATTATTTTTCAAACAATTTCAACAAAACCATATCATGTGACCCCTCTTTGGAAAGACCTCACTGAGCTTGTTCCAAAGAGGGGTAACATGAGAAGGTTTTGTTGAAATTTTTGGAAAAATTTTTAAATAATGATACTAGAAATAATAAATTTTGATATTGTCTGTGTTGGGTAAAGGGTTAATGCCATAAAAAAACAAATATCAAGATTATCTTCAGCACCCACCCAATATTATAGCAAAAACTCAGATTTTTTAACTGGTATCATGCACCTAAAAACCAAGTAGTTAATTCAGTTTGGGTATGAGTTGACCATCACGTGTGTATCATTCTGTATTTAGGGCAAATATACAGATAACAATACTATCATTCACCCTTTGAACGCAAGAGGATGTTTTCAAGCTCAGGAGCATGATATGTCATAATTTCATGAAGTTGAATGGCTGCTAAATGAATGTGTGGGGAGACCAATCAATATTTCAACGTGCAGCCCTCAGAACCACTGCCCCATAATATGGGCATGTAAGTCATTGTATATGGTAGACAATCTACTAGAACAGTGGTTTCTAATCAACTCTTGGCTGTCTCTAGAGTCATACAAGGTTTGACTAGACATCCTTGCTATGCCCAGGGACTTGAGGCTGTGGTCTATCCTAAATTAAAAAAAAATATGTTTAGGCCATTGAAGATGAACAAGAGGCACCACGGGGCCTGAAGCATGCACCTTGAACAGAAGCCGATATAAACAGAGTCTAAGAATGAATCTACATTAAGCAATAAATCTCCATATGATCCACTGTCAATCCTTGAGACCCTCAGGAGTGACTAAAATAGTTCAAGCATCATGCCTTTTCTCCAGTTAATCATAACGTAAAAAGTGGAGTTCCCCTATGGAGCCCCTTGATACAACCTATGTGGATTAATCTAGGGGGAAATTAATAAAACATTTCTAATTCTTCAGCTACATGGCCAATTCCGGCAGCCATAGGGAGCCCAAATATTAACCCAGGTACACAATTTGAACAAACTTGAATCTCACTCCACTAGAGATGTTGTGTACCAAAATAAGAAAGCATTCTGACTGGTGGATCTGAGAAGATTTTTAAAGAAATTTCCTCATATTGCACTTTACACTAATTTCCTCACATTGCACTAAGTTAAAATTTGGGATACCATAGGGAGCCTAAATATTAACCCAGGGACCCAATTTGAACAAACTTGAATCTGACTCCCCTACACATTATGTGTACACTCAATACAAAAAAATTATCCAAAAATAGACTGAGTGTGTTATGTGTATTTACATAATGTCAGACATCCACTCACTAATCAGTGTTGATTGGACTGTATTGGGAAAAGATTCGCCAATTAACATATTAATTTCTGTTCACTAAATCTTTTTTTTGTACCAGATGCATTTTGTTTGGGAATTTTGTATATCAAATAAAATCTTTAATGGTGAAAATCGGTTCGGTAAATCCCATTATTTTGAGTGATAAATTTGATACAAAAACTGAGAATTTGTCGATCACGTGCAACAGTGTGGCTCTTCCATCAATTGGATCTACACTGCATGAAATATTCTTGAAGTCATTGGAGACCGGCGAACAAACTCAGTATTCAGTCTGTTTTTCAACAGACATGGAAAGTTATAGATTGCTTATACGTACATTTTTATTTTTGAACACCAATGGAATTTACCTGCTTTTGTCAGGGGAATAACATCATAATCCATCCAAATGTCAAATTATAACACGATTTTTGTGACATATCTGGCAGCTATTTACAGACTCGGAAATCCAGTGAAGTGGATTGTTGTCGAAACAGATCAGATCCACTCACGCGTGCCTTTTTCCGGAGCCATTTTAAAATGCAGCACCCAAATACAACTCGGACCTCTTCCGATCGATAAAGCGTGTCCCCACCAAAACGAAATGATTCCATACCAGGAATACATTACTTGAATTTATGGTTGCGAGAACAACACCGCAACATCTTAGGGTAACTGGGGGAGATGGTCATAGCAGCTTCGAAATCGCCGAAAACACCAGTTTTGCCATTTTTTGTGGGGGAGATTGTTGAAGGGAAAAAAATCGACCAAACTCGTTACTCTCAACCCAACTCGGATGATGCCATGCATCATTACTGATACTATGAGGATAATTAACGCCCCCCCTTCTTCGTGAAATTCTTGAATCGCGACTGCAGGGAGCCACCCGTCTTCTCGGTTGTCTCATTCAAAAATTTCAAACTTTTGTCTCAAAACATAGCTTATGACCCCTCATTGGTACGACTCGAGATCATCGAACTCGTTCCAATGAGAGGTCATAAGCTATGGTTTTTTGACAAAAATTTAAAACATAATAAAATTTGAATGGGGATTTTTGTGTATAGTGCTGGCCGAATTTGGCCGTTGACTTTGGGTAAAGAAGAAATGCTGCTGGTTGAAGTAACAGGAATAAGAAGTGGAACTGGTATTCATTTGATTTACACAGAAATGAAAAGGTGTGAATATTTTGAGTAACATGAACAAGAACGATACTTATTTTGCACTGAGGTTTATTTAGTTATTTCGAAAAAAAACAACCTTTCTTTCTCTCACACATAAACATAGCACATAATGTCATCTTAGCACATTATCTATAAACATGAATAATTATACAAGTATTTGCAGTCCTGTGTAAAAACATTTTAAATGAAAGTGTCAATGACACTGTAGCTCAACTTGTCAAGACAAAGCCATGTACATGTATAGTATGTGACACAGCAATGACAAACATCTAGGTAATGACCTGATAACAAAGGTACATATAAAGTATTGTAACGGTCTGTACATAAATACTGACCGTTGCCTGTAACAAATGTATAGGTAAAGTATTGTAAAGGTGGGTGACAGTCAGATGCTAAACTAGAAAAAAATCTTTGAGTCCCAGAGTGGGTCTGACTGAACCCCAAAATATTTGTTCTCATAGCACAGTGATAACAAAGGCACCCCAAAACACACTCATTCCTGTCCCAAGGTGAAAACAAAGGTACTCAAGAAGTTTCGTGAAGATCAGTTCACAAATATGAGCTGTACAGAAGTTGTGACAAAAAACTGATTGGACCTAATTTCGGTACAAAATGGTCACTGGCAGCCATCTTGAATTCTGGACTGCACCCAGAAACACTCGTTCTCGTCCCAAGGAGATAACAAAGGTACCCAAGAAGTTTTGTGAAGATAGGTTCATAAATACAGCCTCTAGCCCGAGCCGTATTGACATGTGCACTTACAGTGTATAAGTAGCACTGAATAAATCAAAGTTCATCTAATTTGCATAATTTCTGAACGAGAAAAAAACCCGTACTATATGTGATGTATTCCATGTTACTAAACATCCATACAAAAATATATTCAAATCAGAACTTTCATACAGAAGTTCTGCACAAAAGACTGACTGCACTAATTTTGGTACAAAATGGCTGCTGGTGGCCATATTGAATTTTGGACCACACCCAAAAACACTTGTTCTCATCCCACGGTGATAACAAAGGTACCCAAGAAGTTTCGTAAAGATCGGTTCATAAATACGGCCTCTAGCCTGAGCCGTATATAGAAGTTGTGTACAAAAAACTGATTAGACCTAATTTCGGTACAAAATGGCCACTGGCAGCCATCTTGAATTTTGGACCGCACCCAGAAACACTCGTTCTCGTCCCAAGGTGATAACAAAGGTACCCAAGATGTTTCGTGAAGATCGGTTCATAAATACAGACTCTAGCCCGAGCCATATTGAAATGTGTACTTACTGTGTGTAAGTAGCACTGAAAAAATCAAAGTTCATCTAATTTGCATAATTTCTGCACGAGAAAAAAACCCGTATTATATGTGATGTATCCCATGGTACTAAACATTCACACAAAAAATTATTCAAATCAGCGCTTTCATATGGAAGTTCTGTGCAAAAATCGGATTGCACCAAATTTTGTACAAAATGGCTGCCGTCGGCCATTTTGAATTGCGGACCGGACCCCAAAACACTCGTTCTCGTCCCACGGTGATAACAAAGGTACCCAAGGAATTTCGTAAAGATCGGTTCATAAATACGGCCTCTAGCCCGAGCCGTATTGGCATTTGCACATCAAAGTTAGTCTAATTTGCATAATTTACGCTCGAGAAAAAAACCTGTATTATATGTGATGTATCCCATGGTACTAAACATTCATACAAAAAATTATTCAAATCATAGCTTTCATATGGAAGTTCTGTACAAAAAAACAGATTTCTGCATCGTCAGTACAAAATGGCGGCTGGCAGCCATCTTGAATTTCGGACCAAACCCAAAAACACTCGTTCTCGTCCCACGGTCATAACAAAGGTACCCAAGAAGTTTCGTAAAGATCGGTTCATAAATACGGCCTCTAGCCCGAGCCGTATCCAATTGTTGATGGACAGATGGAGACGGCCAGACGGACGACGGGCCATGGCATAAGCTCAAATTTGGCTTTGCCAAAGTTGAGCTAAAAAAGACAGTCATAGCACATTTAGCACACAAATGAAGTGGGGCGGTGTGTGTCGGGGGGGAGCGGGTTGAGGGTCTGAGGGGGGAGCTCTCACAATTTTCAAGGGTGCACTGCTGTAGTATTTACGTGAAGAGTCAGTCAGCCAGTACATGAAACCGCAACTTATTAATATTTTTAAGGAATCAAAAATATTAATAAGCCATGTATTTGTAGCATTTACAGCCCTGAGTAAAAATATGTCAACAAAAAACATAGTCCTAGCAAATTTCAGCACACAGATCATGGTGCTGGGTGGGGTATAGGGATGGGGGGGGGGGGATGTTGCGGACGTTGACAATATACAAGGCTACTCTGCTCACGTATTTGTACCTAACATTACTGGACTACTGGTTTAAGGCATCGTAATAAGCACTAAATCTGTGAAAATTGTTAACCCTTTACGTAACGCTAATAGCAGACGACACTCGTAAAACCATTTCTTGTCTTACTAAACATTTTCATTTTTTGCTTCCAAAACATAGGTTATGACCCCGCTCGTTCCAATGAAGGATCATAACCTATGTTTTGGAAGCAAAAAATGAAAATGTTTAGTAAGACGAGAAATGTTTTTACGAGTGTCGTCTGTTATTAGCATTAGGTATAGGGTTAAAAGAGTGAGGGAGTCGACCCGGCAAAGCACTAAATCTCCGTCGATTTTAAAAATGTCTCTCTATAAATATTTTTATATTTGGGGGATGTGATATGATTATGCATAGCAAGTGTTTCTTTTCTTTTAACCTTCTCCCTAAATAATGTTTTACTTTTTGCCTTTTCAGTTGTAAACATATTCATGTATTTTCCTTTTTTAGACGGTGAGAGACCTTTCCATTCTTCATGAAGAGATGTTAATAATTTTACTATTTCGCTAAATTGCATTTTTTTAGTAGCCGCATTTAAAATGTCCCTTCTTCTATTGAGTGCATAAAAAACAGAAATGTTAGTTCCTGGAGATTTATATCTTAGTGGTGACTGATTGGTGGACTTTTTTGGCAGTTTGCGCATTTTTTTGTGAAAACGTATAGCACTTGTTTTTAAACTGAAATATTTTCGTTGTAGTGATATGTCTTTCATTACTAATGAAGTGTTTTTAAAATTGAGGGTGTAGTTTTGTATCGGTAATGCTTTACTTTCCCCAAGACAGTCCATGATATATTAATAAGAAAGAACCGGAAACCCTCGACGAAGAGCTTGTCCAATGACAACTGGAATAGTAGTATTATTTACAGCTGTGTTAGATGTGAGAACTGTGTATATTTTTGTTGACATTCCTTTACCTCTTAGTGGAATGGTTTTTCCAATCCTACCTCCGTTTTTTGTTAAAATATCCTTAATAGCTGCCTGTGTTAATTTTTGTTTGCCAAGCTTACATCAGTGTCTGTTACATCTGGGAAATGTTCCAATGCCACTTGAGAATGAGTAATATCTCATCATCAAGTTTATCATCACATTTCACAAATGCTGTATTTAAGTCACCTTTGTTGCCATTTTTGTTGAGACAAAGAAATGCAATGTTTAAATCACATTTTTGGGGAGGCTTCTGCGGTTGATTCCCCAGAAATACTGTATTTAAAACTCCACTACTCTTTGCTGGTGTTATTTGCAATTGATTGTTTATTTTGACAGTTCCCACTGATTCATGAATTTTTCTGAAAATTAAAAATTGAATACCAAAGTGTAAAGGAGTGAGGAAGATGGTGCTTCCCGGAGGGTCTATTGGTTCTCTTATTGCTTCACACGTTACTTCTCTGTTAAATTCGGCACTCCATCCGACAAATTGCACAACAAAAGTGTCCGAATCTGAAACAGATTTTACTCTGGCGTCCTCCCAGCGGCCTAACTCATCAACAGCTTGAGCAATTATCCCAATCCTCATGTTTCCCAATATTTTAAAATTCTAAAAAAACATTACTTTGTCTGAACAAGTGTACAACTAATCTGGGGAATTAAGTGATACAAAGTTATTAAGAACGTAGTTTTTATTCAGAATCCAGTCTGTCAAACAGCTAATTAAAACAGTTGTTATTCACCACAAGATTTAACTGGCTGAAATTAATCCACCCATTTTAAAATTTCACGCCCAAAAGTACATCAAATGAGGTTTGTCGGCAAAAGGCAAAAAAATAAATATCTTTTTTAAATGTCAAATTAGTGGAGGCTTTGGGGATTAGCAACAAACAAAGGATTTAAAGTTAACAGGCTACTGAACAGAAGTCAATAACTGAGCTTTATTGTATATGCTATATCATCAACACCTTTTCCAAAGCTATTACTCATTAACATCTGCCAAAGGGGCAATGCAGTTGACACCTCTATTGAACTCAAAGTTGAATAGAAATCCATACTTTCCGCGGAGAGTTATGATTACCAAAACACCTTATACAGTAGACAAAACAGTGGCAGGCAAAAGTGTTATTAGTCTATAATTTCCACCCACACAAAATAAACCCACTATTTTTAAGAAAGAGCATACCAACCGCTATGGAGCTTTCTGGCATTAGTGTCCACCCAATGGGGATAGCAAACGGCAATTGCCACAAGATAAATTCTTGAATGACTAGATTTTTCATATATTGGGTCAAACACATAGCTTATGACCCCTCATTGGAATGAGCCCAATGCACTTGTTACAATGAGGGTCATAAGCTGTGTTTTTGAAAAAAAATTGATAATATATAAAGTTTGAATGGAGAATTTTGAATTTTTGATGGGTCGGTTTTGGCAGTTACGTCAGGTAAATAGTTAACAGAAAGCTTGCTAGCGGTTTTCATGCTTTTTCCCGCATATTGAACGATTAATTTTTTTAATGAATAATACATTCTCATTTTAGTTCATCTAAACTATTTCGAATAAAAGCTCATGCTACAATAAAAATTAAATCACTGGGTTTTAACTTTGAAATGTTCGGGCACTCGGCACAGAAAAGCTCGAAATCCATAACCCTGTCTCGGAAAAGCTATTGCCGCAGCGAAACGCCAGGATGTATCGCCAAGACGGTGGACGGACGTTTCGGACTAGGACATTTCGGACCGGACGTTTCGGACATGGACGATTCGGACTAGGACGTTTCGGACCCCGGACGTTTCGGACTTTTTTTATATTTTATATAATTTTTAGTGGATATTTTTATATGGATATTGTTAGTGGGTTTTCAATTTATTTAATTTTGCACAAATTTTTGTTACAAAAGAGTTTTGCTTATTAGGGAATTTTTTTTTTGGGGGGGGGAGCCTTTTTGTAAAACATAGTGGTAATGCAAACTGATGAAAAATTTTGAAATAAAGCTACAATGTATCATACTCCATTCATTCAGTTTACTATCAAAAACACAATTGTAGGCATCTGTTTTACTTTCTTTCTCTCAGGCTTTTTAGACTTCAAAGCTTCTTATCTTCTGGCTTTGTGTTTTTATAGCAATTTCACCACAGCTACAATTAATAGCAAGAGTGTTTCTCAGCTTCCCTCATTGTTGAGTGTGTTTTTACAGTGATTCATACTAAATTTTTATGGCAGATAATTTTTAGATCAATTCTTGTTGTTGTTGCAACACTTAATTTCAAAGTGTCCTTTTATTTTTTCTGACTTATGTGGCTTCAAAACTATTCTGCTTTTTTTAATATAAATTCTCTGTTATCACTGTCTCCTCATAATTTGTTGCTTCTTAGTTGCCTCAAGATGGAAATATTATCAACAAAAAGAGGTGGAAAAAAATTGTGTTTTGAGGGACACATGTACACTATTAAGTCAATCTCAGAGAAACAGAAATCTATAACAAGGTGAATGGTATTCAGACTGTTAGGTTGAGGCGAGTGCCTCCTTTATTTCCACCTTCAAGTTGGAATGTCCATGATGTCACTATTGCCAACCTGCCCAGAACAAATAATATCTCAGAAGGTTGGAATAATAAATTTCAAGGACTTATTGGGCATAGTCACCCAAGTATCTGGAAATTGATTGAATGTTTACAATCTGAATGTGCACGTGTCAAAGGTGTGTTGCTCCAGCTTGAACGTGGTATAATTTATTTAATTTTGCACAAATTTTTGTTACAAAAGAGTTTTGCTTATTAGGGAATTTTTTTTGGGGGGGGGGGGAGCCTTTTTGTAAAACATAGTGGTAATGCAAACTGATGAAAAATTTTGAAATAAAGCTACAATGTATCATACTCCATTCATTCAGTTTACTATCAAAAACACAATTGTAGGCATCTGTTTTACTTTCTTTCTCTCAGGCTTTTTAGACTTCAAAGCTTCTTATCTTCTGGCTTTGTGTTTTTATAGCAATTTCACCACAGCTACAATTAATAGCAAGAGTGTTTCTCAGCTTCCCTCATTGTTGAGTGTGTTTTTACAGTGATTCATACTAAATTTTTATGGCAGATAATTTTTAGATCAATTCTTGTTGTTGTTGCAACACTTAATTTCAAAGTGTCCTTTTATTTTTTCTGACTTATGTGGCTTCAAAACTATTCTGCTTTTTTTAATATAAATTCTCTGTTATCACTGTCTCCTCATAATTTGTTGCTTCTTAGTTGCCTCAAGATGGAAATATTATCAACAAAAAGAGGTGGAAAAAAATTGTGTTTTGAGGGACACATGTACACTATTAAGTCAATCTCAGAGAAACAGAAATCTATAACAAGGTGAATGGCATTCAGACTGTTAGGTTGAGGCGAGTGCCTCCTTTATTTCCACCTTCAAGTTGGAATGTCCATGATGTCACTATTGCCAACCTGCCCAGAACAAATAATATCTCAGAAGGTTGGAATAATAAATTTCAAGGACTTATTGGGCATAGTCACCCAAGTATCTGGAAATTGATTGAATGTTTACAATCTGAATGTGCACGTGTCAAAGGTGTGTTGCTCCAGCTTGAACGTGGTATAAGACCAAAAAAAAGAACAAAAAAAGTATTCACTGAATTACAATCCCGTCTTCAAAATTTGTGTGAGGATAGGTTGTCTGGTCGTAAAAGCATACCAGAATTTCTCCGAGGTGTAAGCTGTAATCTGCGTGGTGGTCAACCAAATTTATAAACTCAGAAATATTTGATCAATAATTATAAATATTTCGTTGGAATTCATAAATTATATAAATTAAAAAGAACTTGGAAAAGTATACCCAACCAGTAGCATGACAAATTATTTCCGGTAGTCTATACTTAAATTTTATAGCTAAATATTCATATTCTAAATATTCATTTAAAAGCATAGAAATTTTATTTTTTCCAGTTCCTTGTAATTTATATTATATTTAAATTAAAAGAGACTTGGAAAAGTATACCCAACCAGTAGCATGACAAATTATTTCCGGTAGTCTATACTTAAATTTTATAGCTAAATATTCATATTCTAAATATTCATTTAAAAGCATAGAAATTTTATTTTTTCCAGTTCCTTGTAATTTATATTATATATAAATTAAAAGAGACTTGAAAAAGTGAAAAAAACCCAAACTTTTCATTCTAAATTATAACCCGTAATCTGTTACTAAATTTTTATAGCGAAATGTTCAGCCACCAGCATGAAAATTTTATTTTTCTAGTTCTTTGTAATTTCTATAAACTATATAAATCAGAAACAACAAGTAACATTAGAATTGTATTGTGCTATTGTTTTGCTATTGTAATATTAGTTATAACCTGTTTTTAAATGTTCATGTTTGTTGTGCTATGTATAATATCAGGTAAATTTTATGACAGTTTTAAAAAATTATAAAACTTTCAAATGTTGTTCATTTTCATTTTACAATTTACATCCCACCCCACCCCCTCCCCCTCCCTTCCACCCACAAGAGAACAATCTCAAAAGTACACCCAAATACATTCTGGCCGAAACGTCCGCCCTGTCCAATATTTCTGTCCGAAACGTCCTAGTCCGAAACGTCCTAGTCCGAAACGTCCGGTCCGAAACGTCCGTGTCCGAAACGTCCTACATTCCGCCAAGACTGTCACATTGTTGTGTCAAAAACACTGTACACCCAGAACACATTTTATTCACTGAAATACTTGTTCTATTCCATAATTTCATTTTAAAAATACAGATTACGAGAAAGAATGAAGACAAGATCATTTCGACGGAGACAATCCGATCTTCAATTATATGGGGGAGGAATCCAAATCATATATCAGCGAAAAATTTTATTTTAATATGAAAACAAATCGAAAATCTCACGAATTAACGAATGGCTTTTTTCAATTCCTATATTAAACCGCAGTACAGAGTTCTGGAAATGAAAGATATGGCATTTGTATCTGAATATTTTATGAAATGTAGGTTTTAGAAATTTTCTGACTGAACAATATAATTGCTAATCAGGGACAGTCTCTGAAAGATTTTTCTCACCAAACATTAATTGGTTATGTAATCCTTCTCACATGACCGCACTATAACAGATTTTCATACCCGGTTGTTTGTGTATTAACAGGTGCGGTTTTGTATGCAGTGTACACATAATGAAATGTTGTAAACCAAATATAAAAGGATTCGGACAGCTGAATCTGAAGAAGATTTTTGAAGATATTTCCTCTTATTGCACTAAGTTCAAATTTGGGCTACCATAGGGAGCCCAAATATTAACCTAGGGACCCGATTTGAACAAACTGGAATCTGACCCCACTAGAGATGTTGTATACCAAATATGAAAGGATTCTGACTGGTGGATCTGAAGAAGATTTTTAAAAAACTATCCCCTATATTGCACTCAGTTAAAATTTAAAGTTAAAAAGCCCAAACATTAACCTAGGGACTTTGTTTGAACAAGCTTGAATTTGACCCACATAACAATGATGTATGCCAAAAATTAAAAGATTCTGACTGGTGGATCTGAAGAAGAAGATTTTTAAAGATTATTCCCCATATTGCCCCAAGTTAAAAATTTGGCTTCTGTATTGAGCCCAAATATGAACCAAGGGCTTCATTTAACAAACTTGTATCTGACCCCACTAAGGATGCCGCCGTAGACCACATCTTCGTGGTTTGGAAAATATGGGCATTTTGAAAATATTTCTATTTTTAGAACTGGGGTTCCCACAAGGAAAGGTTTTTTTTGCACAAGTCAAGTACTTATAACCCAATAATACCACATACCAAATTTGGTTCAAATTGGACCATCGGTTCAGAAAATATAAATTTTGGGCAGGGCCAAGAATCTTGCCCCTCCCATTACAAAGCCAAATAGCGCTTCACGAACTTCTACTTGATTCTACACCTCAAAATGAAGCTCCATACCAAATATCAAGTCATTGTACCCACTGGTTCATGAGAGGACGATTTCAAAATATTTTGAAGCATTTTCCCCCACCCCCTTCCCTATGGGGCTGGGCATGTTGAGTTGAACAAAAATGCTTTGCCCCTTTAGGACCTTCACTCATACAAACTTTCACTTGAAATGGCCCAGTGGTTTTGTAGAAGTCCAAAACATAGTACTGACGGGCGACGGGTGGATGGATGGACGGAGGACGGATGGAGAACAATTAGAAAACCTCAGCTTGACTTTGTCAAGGTCAAGGTGATCAAAAAGTAAAATTGCAATAAAAAATTAAGGAATGCATACTAACTTTGTAAAATTCAGTTTCATCATCATCATGTGAAACATACAACGGAAGTCCAGCAAGGGAACTTTCTAGATCTTTTGCTATTATCTTGACACCTTGAGCAGCCATGACCTCTTTATGATGTTCATACTGGTTCTGATAATAAAAATGGTAAATAAAAATATAATCACATCATTTCAGCAGATCCAAGATACAATGAAGTCTAAAAAGAATTTCAAATTGAGTGCCTGATAAAATGTGTTGTCCCAAATAAATTATATTTAAGATTCCCAAATATTTTCTGACAAATCTTAAGAAGCAAGCTAATGCAAAGCACTGATAATGTTTGAACAGATTCACTGAGACATGAACACTGACATGCCAGATTAAATAATGCTCTCTATGGGACTTTTGAAATTAATGCTGATCTATGTATGTTCAGAGGATATTGTAAAAAAAATTTTACTGGAGTATTTAAGATTGTCAGAATTTAAAAACGCTGATGATATCAAAATTAATTATTTTAAATATTATTTTTTTAAATTTTTCAAAAAATTTCAACAAAACCTTATCATCTGACCGCTCGTTGGAATGAGCTTGAAAGAGGGGTCATATGATACGGTTTTGTTGAAATTGTTTGAAGCATAGTATTTTTTCAGCTGCTGAATTTGCACATTACGCGGGCGGATGTGGCCGATTCGTTGGGTAAAGGGTTAACTGGAAGAGTGCTAAATTACTTTTCAATGGTTATTTGAAATGCAAATTCTTTCAAAATACCACAACACTAGCAAAAGGAGCCTTTGTTTAGCAAGATGTTACTCACAATTGTTTTGTTGCAATATATTGCAGAGTGCCATCAAGTAGGGCCCTGATAGTGGCTTCTGGCATTCAATCAGCTATTAAACCAAGTTACAGGGGCTTGAGAAATTTGTAAATACAGTGGTACCCTGTTAATTGAATAGCCACTTTTCCAATGAAAATTATTCAATTAACGGGAGTATTCAATTAAAAGGGATTGTGTCACTTTCCTGTATTCTAGAGATAATCTTGGCATTTATTCTATTATAACTTGTTTGACAGAGCTCCACGAGCTCTGTCAAACAAGATATAAAAATGCCAATAGGATCACCGATCCAATGTCGAGTTGTGACTGCACAAAAGTGGGTTTAATTATCAACATTTTGTCCGGAAACCAGTTGTTTACAGTTTACTATGTGAAGGGTCACTGTCACCTTGACCTTTGACCTAGTGATTCCAAAATAAATAGCGCTCTTTCTTGCACCAATGCCAACCTGCCTATGAAGCTTCATGAATGTGGGTCAAACCATTATCAAGTTATCATCTGGAAACCAACTGTCTATGATTTTAATATGTTGAAGGTCACAGTGACCTTGACCTTTCACCCAGCGAGTGCAAAATAAATAGGGTTCTTCCTCTCACTGATGCCAACCTACTATGAAGTTTCATGAAAGTGGGTTGAACCATTATAAAGTTATCATCTGGAAACCAATTGTTTTTATTTACCAGGTTCAGGGTCACTGTGAACTTGACTTTTCCAAAATAAATAGGGTTCTTCCTCTCAAGAAGGCCAACCCACATATGAAGTTTCATGAATGTGGGTTGAACCAGTCAAGTTACCATCCGGAAACAATTGTTTACGATTTACTATGTTCACTGTGACCTTGACCTTTAACCTAGCGAGTCCAAAATAAATTGGGTTTTTCCTCTCACCGATGTCAACCTACCTATGAAGTTTCATGAACTTGGGTCAAACCATTATCAAGTTATCGTCCGGAAACGAACTGTTTATGGATTTACTATGTTGAAGGCCAGTGATCTTGACCTTTCACCTAGCGAGTCCAAAATAAATAGGATTCTTCCTCTCATGAAGGCCAACCTACCTATGAAGTTTCATGAAAGTGGGTTGAACCATTATCAAGTTATCATCCGAAAACCAATTGTTTTGATTTACTATGTTCAGGGTCACTGTGACCGTGATCTTTGACCTTTCATTAATGTGGATTCAACCAAAGTCAAGTTATCATCCGGAAACCAATTGTTTATGATTTAGTATGTTCAAGGTCAGTGACCTTCACGTTTGACCTATGGAGTCCAAAATAAATAGGGCTCTTCCTCTCACCGAGGCCAACCTACCTATAAAGTTTCATGAACATAGGTCAAACCATTATCAAGTTATCATCTGAAAGAGCAGGCACTCTCCAATAAATTGTAATAATGCAAATCGATGGAGATGAAGTAATTGTACTTCCAAGATAATATAAAGGACATCAACAGAATATGAAGTCTTTAACATTAATTGTAACAAGACAAAAATAAGTGAACAAATCTTGAGGCTGAGAAAAAGTATAGCACTCCACCAGTAAAATTACTCAGAATTTACCATTCAAGATGCAACTTCTGGCTAACCGGTCATCCATTCACGTAGATCTAAATTTGCGTAACCACCCTGTGAACGAAACGAACATTCTCGCCAAATTTTGCGCACTGATGTAACAGTGTCAAATATGTGCATTTTTGTGACAAACTAATGTCCCAACTTTGCCCTTATTACAGGCTTGGACACAATTACATCAAAAAAGATCAGCTACCTATAGTGTGCCCATGTAAACTGATAATAGTTTTCCCATACAATATCACTGGCATGCATTCCTCAAAATTGAAAAAAAAAATTGACCTATTTGATCTCAAGACATCCAATACTGGCATCCAATCAATTTTATCTTACAATCAACGCGTATTTTGTCTGTATCAACTCCGCAACTGTCGTGTATCCGACACCCTGATACAGATGTTTGTGTCAGGGGGGCGGATACAAGCACTTTCCTTTTGCATGAGTTCCATTTTTTTTCTTTTTGTTCATCCGTACGCATAAATAGTTTGTTATAAATTTGTCTACATTCTTGACTTATCCCCAATATATTGTAAGATAAAATGATTATTACCATTATGTGGATGTACAAAATATGTATCCGAGTCTCGCTCCCGGTTCTAAGGATAGATCACAACTCGTCGTCATGATCTACCCTTAGACCCGGGAGCGAGACTCGGATAATGGTAATAATCTCTATATATCTGCTTTGACAGATCATGATGATATAATAGAATAAATGCTCAGTTTATCTCTAAAATACAAAAAAGTGATAAAATCCCTGTTAATTGACTAATTTCACTGACAAAATGGCTATTCAATTGACAGGATGCCAAAAGATTTCCACAATTCTGTCCTTAGTTTGTGGTTAACATAAAGCAAAATCATTTCCGGAAAAAAGCTTGTTATCATTCCATTACAATTTCATCAATTAACCATTTCAACACTACCCCTGTATCTATACCCCTGGCACTTACTTTCACCCGAAGTTCTTTCATAGGCTGTGGCATTAGTAGACCTCTTATTTGAGTAACTACTGGTCCTCCGGTACCAGCAATAACAATAGTATCTCCTTCTTTGACTGTTCCATTAACCAGACAAACATCTATTGTGGTTCCTAAGCCTGGTAAAGCTTTAACCTGCAATGACAAAAAAAACACAATGATCAGATATTAAAGTTTAAGTGCAACCTGTGGAGATTTCCATTGGGGGTGGGGTTGGGGACATCTAGTGGAAATAAGAATCTATTGAGAGTAATGGGCAGATATAGTAAAGTACCAGTTAAACCTGACAAGAACCAGATGGCCAGGTCCATAACCATATTCAGAATTTGGAGGAGGGGTGGGAGCATGAGGATGTTGTATACCAAACATGAAACGATTCTGAGTGGCCAATCTTAAGAAGATGATTTTTAAAGAAATTTCCTCAAATTGCACCAAGTTAAACTTTGGGCTCCAATAGAGAGCCCAAATACTAACTCAGGGACCCGATTTGAACAAACTTGAATCTGACCCCCCTAGAGATGTTGTATACCAAATATGAAAGCATTCTGACTGGTGGATCTGAAGAAGAAGAATTTTAAAGAAATTTCCTCATATTTCAGTAAGTTAAAATTTGGGCTCCAATAGAGAGCCCAAATCTTAATCCAGGGACTCGATTTGAACAAACTTGAATCTGACTCTCCTAGAGATGTTGTATAACAAATATGAAAAGATTCTGACTGGTTGATCTGAAGAAGATTTTTTTAAATTTTTGAACAAATTTATGGGTGCTATCAGAGTTATGCCCCTTCTGATGCCCCGTGGGCGCAGCAAGTTTATTTGTACAAACTTGAATTGCTATATGATAAGGAACATGCACACAAAATTTGGTTCAATTTGGTTGTGTGGTTTGTGAGGAGAAGTTAATAATGTAAAGTTCACGACGGACGACAAGTGATAAGTTAAGTGATAAGTGGTTCAAAGTAGTATTTTAGGTTACATTCAGTTAGTCATGGTTCATTAACACTACAGAGGAATGAAGTCATAAAATTATTCATAACCCTGGAGTCCATGTCAGATGATTATTATTATAGGTCTTCATGCCTGCTTCCAATTCTATGAGCTGCAGACAAGCACTGCCAAACTTTCAAGGGTTGTCATGTCACTGCAGTTTGAAAGGCAAATTTTATGGAAAAACACTAAGGAGTGGATCTGAACAAAATTGCACCTAATATGCCCCCCCCCCTCCCCATTGAGAGCCCAAATATTAAGCCCGAGACTTGAATTGAACAATCTCGAATCTGATCCCAAAGAGATGTTATACACCAAATATGAAAGAATTCTGACTGTCAGATCTGAAGAAGAAGATTTTTAAAAATTATCCCCCATATTGGAAACTCAAACATTAACCTGGGGACTTGGATTGAATCTTGAATGTGACCCTCATAACAATGATGTTGTATTCCAAAAACAAGAAATCTCCTCATTTTGCACTAAGTTAAACTTTGGGTACAAATAGAGAGCCCAAATATCAAAAAAAATTTCACTTGTGTTTCTGATGAAGAAGAAGCTTTTTAAAGGATATTCCTTATAAAACACAAAGTTAAATTTTGGGCTCCAGCAGAGAGCCGAAATATTAATCCAGGGACCTGATTTGAACAAACTTTAATCTGACCCACCTAGAGATGCTGTATACCGAATATGAAAGGATTCTGACTGGTGGATCTGAAGAAGATTTTTGTTTTTAAATTCCCTTATATCGCACTGGGAAATTGCACTAAGAAAAAATTCTGGCACTCATAGGGAGCCCAAATATTAACTCAGGGACTCGATTTGAACAAACTTAAATCTGACCCTCCTAAAGATGTTGTATTGTAAATATGAAAGGATTCTGATTGGTGGATCTGAAGAAGAAAAGTTTTAAAGACATTTCCTCATATTGCACTAAGTTAAACTTTGGGCTCCAAGAGAGAGCACAAATATTAACCCAGGGATGCCATTTGAACAAACTTGAATCTGCCCACCCACCCCCCTCCCCTTGAGATGTGTATACCAAATATGAAAGGATTCTGACTGGTGTGTCTGAAGAAGAAGCCTTTTTAAAAAACTTTCTTCATACTGTACTAAGTTAAAATGTCACATACCAAATATGAAACGATTCTGACTGGTGAATCTGAAGAAGATGATTTTTTTAAGAAGTTTCCTAATTTTGCACTAAGTTAAACTTTGGGCTCCAATAGAGAGCCCAAATATTAAACCAGGGACCCAATTTGAATAAACTTGAATCTGCCCTCCACCCAGAGATGTTGAATACCAAATATGAAAGGATTCTGACTGGTGGGTGTGAAGAAGACTTTTAAAGAAATTTCCTCATATTGCACGAAGTTAAAATTATTAACCCAAGGACTCAATTTGAACAAACTTGAATCTGACCCCCCAGAGATGCTGTGTACCAAATATCAAAAGATTCTGATTGGTGGATCCGAAGAAGAAGATTTTTAAAGATTATTTCCCATATTTCACTGAGTTAAAATTCAGGCCCCCATAGGAAGCCCAAATATTAACTGAGTGACTTGATTTGAAAAAATTTGAATCTGACCCTCAGAACAATGATGTATACCAAATATTAAAAGATTCTAACAAGTGGTTCTGAAGAAGAAGATTTTTAACGCTTATTCCCCATATTGCCCTAAGTTAAGATTCAGGCTCCTGTAGTGAGCCCAAATATGAACCGAGGGGCCTCAATTTGAACACACTTGTATCTGACCCCGCCTATGGATGCTGTATACATATACCAAATATCAAAAGACTCTACAGTACAGGTCAAAATAAGTTGTAGGATAACCACTATAAACAATGGATCTTTCTCTTCCTACACTGATAAGACCAGAAACTGACAACATATTCTGGAAAGCTCTCACGTATTCTGGAAAGCAGTATACTTAGTTTACTGCAGTTATGCTACAACTTATTTTGACTTGTACTGCATCAGTGGTTCTGGAGAACATTTTTTTTAATTTTTGCAAATATGCTGACTCAGCATTTTTTCGATGCCCCCCCCCCCCTTTACAGAACACCCTACCACAACCGATGGCAATTTTTTTTACCATTCCATTCTACTGATCTCAACGATGATTCATACCAAATATAGGAAAATTTGAAAATATTTCGATTTTTAGCTCCTGGTGTTCCCACAGGGGACACAGGCATTTTTTTTGCATGAATCAAGTTATTATGACTCAATAATACCACATACCAAATTTGGTTCAAAAACAGACCATCGGTTCAGAAAGTATAAATTTTTTGGGGGGGAGGGGGGAAATGAAGGCAAATATTGCTCCACGAACTTCATTTGAACAAACTTGATTCTACACCTCAAAAGGAAGCTCCATACCAAATATCAAGTCATTGTACCAACTGGTTCATGCGAAGATTTTTAAAAAAAATTGGAGCATTTTCCCCCAACCCCCTCCCTATGGAACGTGGCAACTTTATTTGAACAAACTTGAATTGGCATATAATAAGGACCATGCATATCATATTTGGTTCAATTTGGCCCAGAGGGTTTATGAGGAGACATCAATAATGTAAAGCTCACGCTGGGCAGATGGATGGACAGATGACAGACAGAAAGTGATCACTTGCGCTCCCCCTGACTTTCAGTCAGGTGAGCAAAAAAGCATGAAATTCAACCTTGTGAGTACCATTTCATCACAATTCACTGAAAGATCACCATGTTGAAAAAAAAAAATCAAGGCAAAATGGTTTTGTCTTGGCAATTTTTTGCAGACTCGATTTTTCCAAATTCTCAGGGTTGCAACAGTCACACAAGAGAAATTGGCTAAAGTCTGTAACGCAGTTCCCAAAAAGTATATGAGTAGAGAACAGAATGTATTTCAGGCTGTTGCAAATAACACTAATAACCAGATACAGATCAGTGACAGGAAAATACATGTGTGGGTTGGTGCATATCCTTTGATGAAATCTATCTGATGCAGAGTTTTAACTAAAATCTTTGCAGCTGTTTAACTGGTGGAGTGCTGGAAGCCCTATTTTGGGCTTTACTAAAAGTGACAGGCCATAACTGTCTGTAGCTACATTCTGCCCGAGGAAGCCTTTATTGTCCCTGATATGAATCAGATTTTTTATACAATACCTTGCTCTCTGACATTTAATTGGATAGTGCCTATAAGGCATTATCCAATTAAATGTAATAGAGCAGTATATGATGAGCTTTGATTTGTTGTCAGAAAAAACTCAACACTTTACCAGTTAAGAGCAGAAGAAAATATAAATTTACATAGCAAAATCATAGATACGAGAATGGACAGTCAAGAAACCTACTGTGAGCCACTTTTGAGAGCCAATGCCAAGTTTACAAACTTGTAGATTGTGACAAAGAAAATTAAGAAAGGTGAAGAGGATGGTAGCTTTGAAATGCTTTGACTATTTCACTACCTTTCAAAGAAACAAAAAGTTTTTCCACAATTTTAAAAGACTGAGAATCCAGTTTATGGAATCACAACAGAAGTTCTAATGTGCTATTGTGTGAAAATCCTGCAGACAGCAGTGGAACAAAGATTTGACCCCAAAGCACCAATGCCACTTTTTGTAAAATTGCATGTGGATAGGTGTTTTTTTATTTTATTTTTCATTTTTATATTTAATTCTTTACCATCAAAAGTTCATGTTTTGGGTTAGTTTTATGTTTTAAGCCTCATAATCAACAGAATAGCATGGGTGGTTGTGTATTTTGTCCCTTGAGTGCAAGAAGGCTTTGCAATGCTGAAGCACTGCAAAGCCTTGTTGCACTTGAGGGACAAATTTATCAATTTTATTAACTTTGGTAAAACATCAGGCATAAACAATTTTAATTTTTCTTTTCTTTTTAAGTTTGCATTGTTACAAAAAGAAAACATGTGGCAGTCAAAAAGATCATGCAGGAGGGCCTGAGAAACAAATTAACTATTTTAGGCCCTGAGAAAATATATTACCTTTTTGACATTTTCATATGAAGTGTAAAAATAATCAAGCAAATCTGCACTACCAATTAATAACACACTCAAGATTTGATGGCTGCATTTTGTAAGGCTTGTTGTACAAATGTAGCGACTTCTTCAGTACTTTTTGTACCATGTTAGAAAAGCTTATATCAGTTTGGTATTGCCTTCAGTCACTAAAATTTCTTGAGTGTACAAAACGGATAAAGAGTGTTTCTAATGCTCAAGCGCAAACAGCCAGTGGAAAATCATATATTACAAAATCACAATGTGTTTATAAAACCATGTAATCATTATACAGCTCCTGTTTGACTTGCTCTCCAGACATGACACACACCATTGTCAACCGACAGGAAGTGTTGAATGGAGGGAGGAGATTTAGGTCAGAGAGCAATCTCACAACTTAAACAAAATTGAAAAAAAAGAAGTGGATTTCTATAGGGATTACAAGTAAATCTCATTCTTTATGTGTATCAATTTCAAATAATTCTGCACTGCTTTAGAGAAAAATGGGAAATTATAATTTTTTTTTTAATCCTTAAAAGAAGACACATAGCACATACAGCAACCTGAATCAAAATTTCCCTTTTATGCTCATTCTTTGGTGTTCACCCTTTACCTAGCAATTTATTCAATTAAATTCACCCAAAGAAAAGAACATGACAATTTTATCACAGAGAAAACTTTATGTATTAGGCATACCAACAACAAAAAATACTGCTTGTGGAACACGGAAATCCTCCAGGGCCAATTTTAGGGTTTAACTCTTTACCCAACGAATCGCCCGTATCCACCCGCGCAATATGCAAATTCAGCAGTTGAAAAAATATTATTTTTCAAAAAATTTCAACAAAACCATATCATGTGACCCCTCGTTGGAACGAGCCCGTCGAGCTCGTTCCAATGAGGGGTCACATGATATGGTTTTGTTGAAATTTTATGAAACATTTTAAAAAATGATACTTAAAACAATAAATTTTGATATCATCTGCGTTGGGTAAAGGGTTAACTCTTTACCCGCTAAGTATTTTCATTTTTCATATTTTTCATCAAATCTAGTTATGGCTGCTGCAGTTACCAATTAACCCTTTAACCAACATACACAAAAATGAAAATTTGTTATTTTAAATATTATTTTCTCAATTTTCACAAAAAGTTTCAAAAGAACGATATCATCTGCCAGCTCCCCCCTCCAGGCAAAGAGCTAGAGAACCCCATTTCAAGGAGGGGACCATGATATGAGTTTGTTGAAAGCTTTTAAAAAATAATATTTTTAGACCTGCTCAATTTGTATATTACGTGGGTGCTGTGGCCGATTCATTAGGTAAAGGGTTAAATACTAAAACATAATTTCCCAGAACTCTGCTGGACTTTCAAGAAAGTCTCATTTTTAAGCACTATCAAGAGATTGGAATTTCAAGTTTTAAAATTCAAACATCACTTTGAAGGACCTCGTTACAGGTACCCTATTTGAGAGAGATTTTTAAAAACATCCTTGTTAATACTTTTCTGTTTTTCTCATCACCAAACCATCAACTGTATTCTCTTTACAAATCTGACAAGTTTTTTTTACAATATTTTGGAAATGGGACGCAGGGCATCTTCAACAATGAAATTAACAGTCATTAGAAGGAATGAGAATTTTGAACATTTGTGAAAAGTTACTTTCATCAAGTTTCTTTCATTCATTTCCTTTTATGAATTTTTCCCAATTTCCATTGCAACCTGTGGGATTTGGAGTTAATTAACTTGTAGGTGGTAGGTGCATCTATTATGGCCCCACCGAAAAGTGATGATAGCCACTTTAGTGGCTTTACATTGTATGCACTGGCTTGTTAGGCTAAAAGTGTTTTTGTTCTCAGACAAACCCTCATTAAATCTGAACCCCCTCATTGGACATTTTTATTGCCTTTCAGTGTCTTCCAATATTAGCAAAAACTCAGGGAGACCCGAAACTTTTTACATTTTTTGACTGATGCATATTTATTTAGTTGCATCTCCAGTATGTTTGCCTTGTTATAATTAATGTGAGAGTGCCTATAGGCACTCTCCCATAAATTGTAACAAGTCAAATCCCCATGCATTAAATACTTTTACTTCAAGGATAATATGAAGAGCATCGGAAGAATAAGAAGCCTTTTAATTTCAGTACCTGCAGTTTGTTTTTAGAGGAATGTTTTATTTTTCAAATTAAAAATGAATTTATTTGTATAAATGTACACTTTGTATATTTCTGGGTGTAAAAAGACAGCCAAAATTCTATCATTGTTTGCTCACTTTTTGCAAAAAAAAAAATTAAAATTAAAAATAAAACCCTCCCTCACTGAAAAAAAAAATTGCCTAAGAAACAATTACTTTATTTTATGTGGCCTTACTTGCTCAGCAGAGAAATTAACTAGTAGAGTGCTGGAAACCCATATTTGGGCTTTATTCTGAAGTGCAGGTCCAGCAACTTGATGGCTTCATATTCTGTGGAGGTGTTTCTTTGAAGTTCAATTATTTTGTCTGCATGGATTTTCCTTGTTACAATTTATGGGGGAGTGCCTCTAGGCACTCTCACATAAATTGTAATAAGGCATAGACAAGTGAACAAATTTTGATGACTAAAAATAATTTTACATTCTACCAGTTAATGTTTATATTATTTTGTTTTATTGATAGTTATCTGGAAAGTGCCAATATGCACTCTCTAAAATATTGCAACAAAACAACTAGATCGAGGAAATTAAGTTCATTTTCGGAATTTATTACTATATATCATGGTCACAACAAAATATTAAGTTAAATGTATCCAAATGATTTATTAATATGCTAGGGAAAGCCATCCAAGTTGTTGGTTACAGAATCCTGTTATATCAGTGAAGCAAAACTAAACTACTGCAGTAGAGAAGCATATGGCTATGGAGTTCATATGAGGAGCACAATGCCATGTTTACCTCCAAAAGCTTGTATACAGCCCCAAGTACAATGCATGAAGACTGAATTACAGGTAAAGCAATTGTGGAAATGAGTTTCAACTCAGATAATAAGAATTCAATTCCTGTGATAGTGCATGAGAATGACAAGCACAGTTTAGACAATGGTTCTATGAGTTCAACCCAGAGGTCCACTGGCTGAAATTTTGCTTGGCATTCTAATTCTTGTTCCAAAACAAGGAGTTTTTGTCATGATGGAGACTACATTCTATGAGTGATTCAGTAATAATCCACTCCCTACATACTGTATAACCAAACAAACAAGAGTGCAAGTATCGCTGAAGCAATACAATTTCCCTACCGGACTATTGAGCATTAATAATTATTATACAAATGTTATAACCTAGATGTGATCAGCATGAATTCCGTTGAAGCGTTTCCAAAAAAAAGTCCGGAAAACTGATATGTTGGCGCTTTTCCATATTTCCAAGGGTCATAACTCACACAAGAATAAGGCAATCAGCATGAAACTCAAACCTGATCTGTAAGTCATCGTTCTCTAGTAGGTTACCAAAAATAAAATCATTTCGCTGAAGCGTTTCCAAAAAAACTCCGGAAAACTAAAGTGTGACTGACAGACGGACAGATGGACAGAGTGCAAACCTATAGTACCCTCCGGCAATGCCGGTAGAGGACTAATAATTGCAAACATTGTAAAAATGAACAGTTCACTCAAACAGTTAAAGTCTTCCCCAACCGTGAATAGTGTATTTATTTGTTTCGAGAAGCACAATGTCATGTTTACATCCAAAAGCTTGTTTTTAGCCCGAAGCACAGTTCTTTTATTTATTTATTTATTTATTTATTTATTTATTTATTTATTTATTTATTTATTTGGGTTTAGTTTAAACAATATTTATTTCCAACTTTCAGAATATACATGAAACAGTATAATGATGTATGTTGATTCGACAAAGAGCTGATAGCTTATACAAGGTCGTTTCCACTCGCATTGCAATTACACATAAATAGATACGAGATGACAGTCATACAGCTGTGACAATCCAAAATTTCGATTCAAACTTTTAACATATGTACACATTGCTGAGTTCAATAAATTATCAATAAACAGCTGAGTATAAGCATAAGTTGAAAACAGAATTATGTGAATGGAGCTCAAAATATAAGAGAAAGAAGAATGGGTAAACAGAGAAACTTATGGACTTAGCGAGCCCTCCGCATTACCCCAACCGGAAATCGGAGTCGTTTCTACAGCTAGTACTTTCAAAACATTTTCCAATCTTCCACCTTTTTCTGATTTATGATTGTGCAGAGGGAGGTCGCTGGGCCGAATTTCCTGCTGAAGAAATGCGGCAGGCCCCAATTTCTAAAATGAGAGACCTTCACAGACAGCATTATAAGTGTTGGTTCAGAACTGCTACAATTTGACTGGACTGATCACAGTAATCTTGAGATGTAGATAGATAGATAAATAGAGAGAGAGAGAGAGAGAGAGAGAAAGAGAGAGAGGCTACGCTTACGGGACAAAAGAAGCATGTATAGTCATTCCAGAATGCTGAGAAAGTCTCCCGTCATTCGGATTGAGTATAGGGTGAAAGACAAAACACTTTGTCTGAGAAGAGGATTAAGTGGAATAGGTAAACTTGTCCTTTGGAATGACGTTGATTTGGTAGTTGTGGCAGACCCCTGACCCCAGCCTCCGGCGATGGTGCCCCAGCTGAAAAAGTGGCACGTAAACACCTAAAGTAACTTTAATTGGGACTCAGGTCTCATGGAAACCTTTCTGATTTGAGAATAAACTTGTGAACAGCTTCAAATATTATTCGATTGTCTGTACTATTATAAAATTCACACCCAAACAGCAATATATTTGTATCAATTATGTGTGGGAGATGGCCTAAAGTCTCATTACGTATATTAACATACATGGGACAATTTAGTAGGAAGTGCTCCGTAGTCTCCATAATTTTATTTGGGTTTGATGACACTTTGAACAGTCTGGGTTACCTCATGTGAAATTCAATTCCTGTGGTAGTGCATGGGACTGACAAGCACAGTTCAGACAATGGACATTGGCTGAAACTTTGCTTGTTGTTCTAATGCTGGTTCCAAAACAAGGAGTTTTTATCAGGGTGGAGACTCCACTCCATGAGTGATTTAGTAATAATCCATCCCTATGTACTATATAATCAAAACAATTTGCAATCATTGTAAAATGAACATTTCACAAACAGTTAAACTCTTCCCCAACTGTGAATAGTGTATTTATTTATTGGTGTTCAAAGTCACATATTTCGGCAAAATGGCTGACTGTGACTGCAACGTGGAGATGAAGTCCAGTTAAGTCAATCGTTTATACTCATGTTGCTCATTTTAGAGGACTTCCACTCCAAGCATAGCTGACTGGGACCTTTTTTACCAGCAAAACAGAGCTTGTTTACCACTGTGAACAAGCACTGCTTCATTTATCGGGGTTTACCATAGGGCCATAAATAGTGTATGATTCTAGGAAAACAGTTCTTGTTTAACTAAAACAATTCATTTTGTGTGTTTTTGTTTTTTTTTTTAGGCAGAAAATGAAAAGAAAAAAAATTTTACTGGGATTTGGGGAATAGTGCTATCAGATCTGACAGCCCCTATTTTTCTTCCCACTGAAAATACAATACAGTTTTTGAAGAGTGGACTACCACTGAAACACTCATGTGAGAGGATTCTATCCAACTTCATGGGCAACTCTGCAAAAAAGTATAAGAATCAAGAGAAAAGTTTCAGTCAATGGACCTCCAGGAAAAACCCTTGATCATGCTTCTTGCGCTTTATCAACGAATTTTAGATTATTACATGGGTGGAATCTCCACTGTGCAGGTGTTCTAAGGAAATCTACATTCCACATACTGTATGAGATCATCTCATTAGAGAAGCCAAGAACTTGATGCAGGTGTGCAAAAAAAACTAGCTACAATCACAATGCTAGTCGGCTTTTGAAATATGTGTAAACAGTATCAAACTTGAGTAAACAAAATCCTTGTTGTAAAATCTGAAGTTTTTGTGTAACAGAGACAGTCACAGAATACAACCCTAAATGAAAAGCAAGTTCAAATGAAAACAGCTCAAAAGACTTTAAGTATAAGGTGACACAAGTTACAAAATGGATTAAACAGGATGTATCCCTAACCACATTTGAACAAACAAAATGGTCGAAAAAAGAAAATATTTTTTTTAAATAGTTCTTTTGATCTAAACAAAAAATTGAATATCATATCCTGCCTTTGTTACAAGTCTTTAATACAGCTTAGAAAAATGTTTAAGTCAACACCTTAGAGATGCAATATCGTTTTCTCCATTTTATCTAATAGCTCATTATGTAAATATTAGTTTAACTCCTAACCTGCTGAGTAATTTTCAGGAATTTTTCATCAAATCTAGTCATGGCTGTTTTGAAGCAGCCAAGACAAGATTTGATGAAAAATCGCGACATCGACGCCGTAGCTGCGACGGGTGGTGCAATCTCACAAAATTCTAAGTTCATCAAGGGCCATAACTCCAAGAAAAATACTTGGAACAACACATGCATTGAACCGAGGCGAGACATCAATAAGATACACTTACATGCCAAATATAAAGTCATTCAATCAAGTATTTCAAAAGTTATTGAGTTTTGAAACTTGTTGGCCACAGAGAGACCGACCGACAGACCGACCAACCAACAGACCGACAGACAGACAGACCGACCGACAGACAGACCAACATTGCCACTTATAGAGCTGCTAGTTGCAGCTAAAAAATCATAAAAATCTGACTCGAGAAATCAATGGTCAAAAAAGTCTATGCAAGTTACAGGGAAAATTAGAGAAATGGTCCAATTTTACATATTTTTAATCTCGAGAGATTTCCTCTCCTGGGCAAGAATATCCACCGACAACATGCAAGGAGTTAACCCTTCCACTGATGAATCATCTACATACAACAGCAAAACATGAAAAATGGGAATCATTTATTATTTTTAAACATTTGTTCCAAAACATCTCAGTACAGTGGAGACCACAGAACTGGATATCTGCGTAGGAATATCATCAGCAGCAGGAGTTAACCCTTCCACTGATAAATCATTCAAATCCAGCAGCAAAACATGAAAACTGGGAGTCAGTTATTGTTTTAAACATTTGTTCCAAAACATCCGAGTACAGTGGAGTCCACTTAACTGGATATCAACTAACTGAATAACCCTGTTAATTCAATACAACTTTCAAATGCAAAATGATTTATCATACCTTCGATCAAGCCTGAAAATAACCAATCTGTGACGTGTAATTTGCAGATGGAAGTCACCAAAGGGTGAATTTGCGAATGCTATCACATACAATATGCTAGAATCCTCCTACATATCATCTGGGTTCCTCTTTCTGTTTAGGCTCGAGACCTTGATTCTTATTGAGGTTCACAGAGGGTAAATTTAGTGATGCTACCCTGCTGTGCAGGGTGGCATCACCAAATTCACCCTCTGTGTACCCCATTCTGCAAATGACAGTCTGCTTATTCCAGGCTTGCCTTCAATACAAATTTAACCTGCTAACTGAAATTAAGCAAGATTAACTCCTGTTAACTGAATAAAAAAATCTTGTAATATGTCAAGAAATAACCTTGACAGTCACCAAATTCCTCTTGTTTATACACCAATTTTGTCTGCAGTACAACCAATACAAGGGATTTAATCTATTACATCTTGCTTGACACCGCTCCATTTGCTCTGTCAAACAAGTTAGAATAGAATAAATGCTCAGTTTATCTCCAGAATACACATTCTTGTGGCCACATTCTTGTTAATTGTATACTCCTGTTAAATGAATAATTTTTACTGGCAAAGTGGCTATTCATGTATTTAACAGAGGTTCACATTCTTGTTAAATGTATACTCATGTTAACTGAATAATTTTTACTTGCAAAGTGGCTATTCATGTATTTAAAAGGGATTCACCATATAATTAATTCTCTACCAAACATAACTAGCAAACCACACTTGCAAAAAACCTTTTTTGATAACTGCAATGGAACAAGCTCAATAAGTTCATTCCAATGGGTCATAATCTCTTATTTAGGAAGCCAAAATTCAACAAGAGGTGCACATCCGGATGCAGGCTTCTAGTTGTGGCTACTTTCTTCATGCACTCTCTATTGAAAATCAGAAAAGTAATCACGCCAAGCTCAAAATTCGTAAAAATTCGGACCACGACAGTTTTCGAACTCGCTTCAGGTATTATTGCAAAAGACCGGTATGGCAAATATTATTCAAATTGGAGAACATTTGTTCAAGTTATTGCACTAACGAGCTCAAAATTCATATAAATTGATGAATTAAGGCCCATAACTCTGTACTGAAAAATTGGGATGGGCCAGTTTTTCGAACTCGCTTGAGATATTATTGCAAAAGACTGGTATGGCAAATCTTAGTCCAATCAGAGAATGTATGTAAAAGTTAATGCACTAACGAGCTCAAAATTCATATAAATTGATGAATTATTAAGGCTCATAACTCTCTAATGAACAAGAAGAATGTTACTAAGGTAACACATGCCCCCCCCCCCCCGACCTTCACCTTGCAGATGCGGCGGAAACTATTATACACGACACACCTTCTGACTGTCCTTAACATTTATATTTATTTTATTGATGTTTAAGGTCACATATTTATGCACAATGGCTAAGCATGACCGTGACAGTTTTATGGGTGGAGGAAGCCGGAGTACCCGGAGAGAACCACCGAGCAACAACGAGCAGCTGCCAGCTCCCCAACATCGTAACTCCGCAGTGCAGGACATGCAGGGTTAGATTGGTTGAAGACATGCGTACCATCGACGTGCAGTATGCCTTAGTACACGTCGTCATCGTGCCCCCACGCGGGCAATGGAGATGAAGTGTCTTGCCCAAGGACACAACGCGGTTGCCGCAGGTGGGATTCGAACCGAGGACCTCTCGACTTGCAGCCTGCACCTCTACCTACTGAGCCACCGCACTCCCCCTTAACATTTATAAAAAGTTTAACAATTGTACTATGATTCGTTTCTGAGTTATGGCTGAGACATGAATATTGGCAGATTTTTAGCGTGTCCTTGACCTTCAAGGTACGAACCCAGCTATGGTGTGTGACACATCCTCCCGTGGTCCTTTATAATTGTGTGAAGTTTGATGACTGTAGCTCTAATAGTTTTGGAGTTATGGTTGAGACACGATTTGTGACCCTGAACATAAAAAGGTTCACCCTGCAGATGCGGCGGAAAGTATTATATGCGACACACCTTCTGACTGTCCCTAACATTTGTAAAAAGTTTAACAATTGTACTATGATTCGTTTCTGAGTTATGGCTGAGACACGAATACTGACCGATTTTTAGTGTGACCTTGAAATATGACCTTGACCTTGAAGGTACGAATCCAGCTATGGTGTGTGACACATCCACCCATGGTCCTTTATAATTGTGTGAAGTTTGATGACTGTGGCCCTAACAGTTTTCAAGTTACATGGAGGGACACATGGACACTCGCACACTTCAATCACTATATGCCACCCGACTTAAGTCAGGGGGCATAAAAATTGGGCCAGGCCAGTTTTTGAACTCGCTTGAGGTATTATTGCAAAAGACCTGTATGGCAGATATTAGTCAAATCGGAGAATGTCTGTACAAGTTATTGTGCTAAAAAGCTTAAAATGCATAAAAATTTACGAATTAAGGCCCATAACTCTATAATGAAAAATCACCCCAGGCCAGTTTTCGAACTCGTTTGAGATATTATTGCAAAAGACCCGTACAGCAAATATTAGTCAAATTGGAGAACGTTTTGTTCAAGTTATTGCACTAATGAACTAAAAATTTGTAAAAACTGACAAATTATGACCCATAACTCTGTAATAAAAAATTGGGCTGGGCCAGTTTTTGATCTTGTTTGAGATATTATTGCAAAAGATCTGTATGGCAAATATTAGTCAAACTGGAAAATGTTTGTTCAAGTTACTGCGCTAACAAGCTCAAAATTCGAAAAAATTGGCGAATTAAGGCTCGTAACTCTGGAATGAAAAATCGGGCCAGGCCAGTTTTCAAACTTGTTTGAGATATTATTGCAAAAGACCTGTATGGGAAATATTAGACAAATTGGAATATTTGTTCAAGTTATTACACTAACAGTGCAAGGATGCCTAGATGCCTGTCCACCCAGATGTACACCAACCATCGCCAAACTATAGGTCTCGGTTGCTAACACAACAAGATCAATGAAAGTGTCAATGACACTGAGGATCAACTTGTTTAAGACATGTACATGAATAGTATGTGACACAGCAATGACAAACATCTAGGTAATGACCTGAAAACAAAGGAACATATAAAGTATTGTAACGGTCTGTACATAAATGCTGACCGTAGCCTGAAACAAATGTATAGGTAAAGTATTGTAAAGGTGGGCGACAGTTAGAGGCTAAACTAGAGAAGAAATCTTTGAGTCCCAGAGTGGGTCTGACTGAACCCCAAAATATTTGTTCTCAGAGCACAGTGATAACAAAGACATCAAAAACACTTGTTCATCTCCCAAGGCGATAACAAAGGTACCCAAGAAGTTTCGTGAAGATCAGTTCATAAATACAGACACTAGCCCGAGCCGTATTGAAAGGTGCACTTACTGTGTATAAGTATGACTGAATAAATCCAAGTTCATCTAATGTGCATAATTTCTGCACGAGAAAAAAACCTGTATTATATGTAATGTATTCCATGTTACTAAACATTCATACAAAAATTTATTCAAATCAGAACTTTCATACAGAACTTCTGTACAAAAAACTGATTGCACTAATTTTGGTACAAAATGCCTGCTGGCGGCTATCTTCAAATTTGGACCGCACCCAAAAACTCTCGTTCTCGTCCCACAGTGATAAAAAAGGTACCCAAGAAGTTTCGTAAAGATCGGTTCATAAATACGCCCTCTAGCCCGAGCCATGTTGATGGCGCGAGCCGTATAGACATATGCAGTAATTGCATTAAAGTAGCACCGAATAAATCAAAGTTTCTCTAATTCGCATAATATGTGCACGAGAAAAAAAAACGTAATATATGTGATGTATTCCATGTTACTAAATATGCGTACAAAAATTTATCCATATCAGATCTTTCATATAGAAGTTCTGTACAAAAAACTGATTGCACCAAATTTCTGTACAAAATGGCTGCCAGTGGCCATCTTGAATTTCGGACCTGACCCCAAAACACTCGTTCTCATCCCACGATGATAACAAAAATATCCAAGAAATTTCATAAAGATAGGTTAATAAATACGGCCTCTAGCCCGAGCCGTATTGGCATTTGTAGTTACAGTGCTGAAAGTAACACTAAATAGATCAAAGTTATTCTAATTGGCAAAATTTATGCACGAGAAAAAAACCTGTATATCATGTATCCCATGGTACTAAACATTCACACAAAAAATTATTCAAATCAGCGCTTTCATATGGAAGTTCTGCGCAAAAAAACTGATTTAACGTAATTTTGTACAAAATGGCTGCCAGCGGCCGTCTTGAATTTCGGTCCAGACCCAAAAACACTCGTTCTCGTCTCACGGTGATAGCAAAGGTACTCAAGAAGTTTTGTAAAGATCGGTTCATAAATACAGCCTCTAGCCCGAGTCCTATGTACGGCACGATGGACAGACAAAAGGACGACGGGCCATGACTATACCTCAAATTTGGCTTCGCCAAAGTTGAGCTAAAAGCCACACTGAAATCCAGGGCATATAGATAAGTTAACATGTTGCAAACGACATATCATTAAGTTGTCTTTTCGGAGTAGACAGACTGGAATTTGATAATGCAAGGTATCCGTTGGGTAGATTCATGCAAACATTCTGCAGTTTGTGCCATACTTACTGCACAAATAATCAAATTCCTTGTGCGTCTCAGTAAATGAGGGTTCATTTAAAATGCAGAACATCGCAATCCCGAAGGGTGTCCAAACGAAACTAGAAAATTTATTATCTTTGCTATTGCAGAGAAATAGGCTTGCCGTTATTAAGCAAAAAGTCGACTAATCGTCAGTCGTGCCGATTGATTGACTTTAAATTTGAAAGTCAACTTTTTTTACTTTTTTTTACCCCGCATGTATAATGACACCACTGCCTGGCCAGAACGTGATCACGCTGTATATACATGATGGGAACTTTTCTGGATGTATAAACGACAGTGGTCGACCTTATGGAGGTAAAGGAGGGCGGCTTCAGGCTCCCCCCCCCTTCAAATAAATCGTCATTTTTCTAAGTCCGATTCGGAAATGTTTGCGGTAATTACCTCCCACTTTAATGATTTTTTTTTGTGGAAAGTTAAAAAATTTATAGTAATTTATATATTTTTTATACTTACCAATGACCCAGACATAGCTGGTGCTAACTCTTAAAATATAGGGCCAAACACAAATTTTGCCCCCCAATCCCCAAAATTTGCATCTAAAACCAAAGAAAACATGTCCTGAATGGCCCTCCACACTTCATCTCTACTGCGCATGCGCAGTGTCAAGGATGTTCCGAAATTGGCGCCATTAATCATTCTAATAACCAGTGCCTGGTAAGCGCTATGTACTCAGCGGGGAGGTAAGAGTTCCCAACTCCTGGAAGGGCCATCCCCCTCTGGGTCATTGGTAAGTATAAAAAATATATAAATTATTATAAATTTTTTAACATTTTTATACTGTACCAATGACCCAGACATAGCTGAATAGTAAAAAGGCTGGAGGGTCAAGGACATAGAGCAAGATGGAATACGCTCAATTATATAAAATAGAGTCATCCCCTCTAGGGAAAAAGAAGTATTAGGCCTTACATGTATCTTTCTTATTTATGATAAATTAGAAAGATACAACACCTTCCAAAATTGAGCATCATACATCCATGTACTCTATTAATATCTAGTATAATCCTTATAGTAATAATTTTTAAAGCAAGCCAATAAATAAAGTAAGTCTAGAGAATAGAGACTCTTTATACTTCTTAAAAGTGTCTGAGGATTGTATAATAATGTCCGTTGACACGTGCTATATTCAAAAGCTATACTTTAAAAACTAAGACCTGAATGAATTTTTAAAACATAAACTTCTCACTAAACAACCATCCCAATAACAGCTCAGAATTACTAACTCCGGAGGAGGTATCCCCTTGTTTTCATAGTAAAACAGGTGACCCAAGAGAACACCCTCCCCCCCCCTTTTTCTTGCCCTGGGTCAAATAGCCCAGAGCGAAGAGGGCAGCAGAAAGGAGTCACTGCCGAAACAGACAGCCTACCTAGCTATAGTAGCAACTGTTAAGTGAATGACATTCTGAGCAGTAGATAATAGACCTAACAATAGAGGCCTCCAGAAATGGACTCAATATTTCTGAGATAAAAATTCATGAATGTGGATGGCTGAGTGCAATGAGCAGCCTTCAAAAATCTATAATAGCGACACTATTAATGTAAGCCCAAGATGTAGAAGAACTCTTACTTCATGAGCCGAAATCGCAAACACAACTGCTAAGTCAATGATATACCATAAGCAGTATCGATAGTTAATTGAATCCATTAGCAGTAGAATGGAGCGTAACGTCCTTCTATTAGGCATCAAAGACAGAAGAAGCTTACGCCCGTAGTAATAAACAGATATCTGTTTATAAATACATAAACTCTAACCGGACAGAGTAAAGGCCTATGCCCGTACGAAGACGGAAGGACCTTAATAACAATAGGTTCTGGATATTAATTAGGAGCCTGACTCTTATGCAAAAATCCAACCTAAATAGTAAAGGAAGTAGTGATTCAGAAACTACGAAAGTGAAAATCATCCACCGATAGTGCATGAAACTCACTGACTCTTCAGTAAAAGAGAAGCCAACAGAATTACTGTCTAAAAGGTCAGAATTTGAAAACTACTGTTTCCAGAGGCTCAAATGAATACTTAGCTAAACAAGAACCGAAGTTAAATTCCATATAGGAATTTAATCTAATGATTCTAAGTCTATTTATCGAAAAGTTACTAACTGACTTAGATAAAGAGACATAAGACTCAATTGTAAACTATCATAGAGTGCATAGGTATGAGGTAACATAAACCTATAACCTTAATAATAACAGGCTGCAGTAGATCTTGTCAAACAAGTATACTAAAAAGTTGCAATATCAACATAGTGATCCCTACACCAACAACAGAAGAGCCTCCACTTTAGCCGCATAGTATAGCGAAGAAGAGGTTCTCCTATATAAGAAATCGCGTCCAAAGCTCGTCCAGTACAATGCTTACAATGCAATAAGGACCACACAATGGAATACGTGAAGGTTGAGACCTTGCGGGTTGTGATAAGATGACACGATTTTACCCAGCGAGAAAAGATCCTCTCATGGAGGAAGATTTCGCGTTAAGTCCCACAGTAGACATCAGAGTAAATTTACCCACGGTCTCTGTGAAGACAGAGATGCTATCAACAGAAATGTATTGTGGTTGTTTATCATAGCAATACTTGCTGAAACAACAGTGCAGGAGGATACGCATATCCTATCATTCCGTCCTATTAGATCAATAGAGCGTTAACAACATAAGCTCAGAGATCCGGACAAGCAAACACATACGTCTGCAATTGACAAGCAAGTTGTGTCGTAAATAAATTATCATTGGGCGCTCCCATTGATAGCAAATCTGATTGAATACTTGTTTGTTGAGAGTCCATTCTGACGGCAACAAGCGACCCATAAGTGAACGGGAGTCCGGTAATACAATCAGACGACCCGGAATATGACGGACCGAAGCAGAACTTGGTGTACTATAACAAACAGAAGGATTCTTTCCATTAAATTGAATAACGGAAACGAATGAGTGCCTCCCTGGTTCCGGAGATACGCCACTACCGTCGAATTAACGGACAGGATTTGGACATGCGTTTCTGAATAATGTTCATCCAATGACATAAAGCAAGTCTAAAAAAAAACATTATTCCGTGGAAGATAAGTGCTTGCTTAGAGACTGCGGAACCCAAAGACCCTGGCATTTCGAATCCGTTGGGATCAATATTATATCCCAACCTGTTTGACTGGCAACCGTCATAATTATAAAACTTGGATCCGGCAACTGCAGTGGCACTCTCTGAGTCAACCACCGAATGTTTGCCCCAGTCTGAATCTCTTGCTACACTAGATAGACAAGAGAACGTGTAAATCGAGCAATTCATGGATTGCTGAAAAGTTGCCGTCGAAGAGAAGCTTCTCCGAGAACGAAGCGACTCTGAGAGAGTTCTTCACCTTACTATCCACGCGCGTGGATGTAGCTAGGGCAGCGTCACGTCTAACCAACTCCAAGCAGCCACTGAAGGGTGGAGTTATACGTGAACAAACTACTGCCCTCAAAAGAAATCACATTGAGGATAATATCCCGGAATTCTTTCTCTTGAAGACGTAATGATAACGCCTCCGTAAGGTGGATTACGTATGATAAAGCATCTAAGTTAAGTCTATTAGACATCATTGTCGTTTCCAACATTGTGGTTGGAAAAGACATAGACGGCGAAAAAGAATACTTCCAGTCTTTAACCACGCCGTCTAGACGCATATGAACTTTTGGTATGCCCTGTTCTGCCAAAATAAATTATTCGTATAAATGAAAAAAGGCAGAAATGAGCCTTGCGGACAAGAAACTAAACTATCATGCTTGGTAGCAGGCTTATATATATATATAGCGTCGATAAATAATACACATGTTCTAATGACATTTATTGGACTGTGTCGGTAAATCAGGGACAATGTCCCTGAACCGATCCAAAATTCCGTGTCCAATGATGCTATAAGACTCTTATCCAACATCGCAGCAATGTAGTCCGAAATAACAATCACTGGAAGATAATGCCGGAAGATATGTATGGCAGTTTCCGATGCTACGAAAGGGAAAACTCGAAATCTTTCGAATCCCTTTCGCCATCCTGTCGGACCCTATAAAGCGTTCGGTTGTCCGTACCTGATGCAACCGCGGACCGCACCGACCCAGCGCCGTCAGATAATTCCTGGTTCGACCAAGAAACTGTTGATTGCTGGGATGCTGCGAAAAAACTGTGCTAACTCGGATAGCACGTCCGTCACTGAGGCCTGTGGAGAAGCGGTCCTACGATGCATTGCCGCTGGAAGCTCCGTGATCGTTACCCCGTGCATACTACAAATATGCGAGCGAACGGAGTGTATAGACCTCGTGTCTCTTGGCTACTGGATGGCGTGACCTGTTCGCCGTGGAATCACTGAATGACGAAACTGATCGGATACTCGAGGTCACGTAGCCAATGTGCGGTCGTGTATACTGCTGTGAGGATAAGGAAGCATTATCGACAGTCTCTCGGACTGTCAATATAATGGAGCGTCCCGAGCGACGGACATATGCTCCGAATGTAAAATATCTGAACCACAACATGCGGTCCTCTATGTTGTTGGACGAGAGAGGGACCTCTCTCGCTCACAGCCCGGACGGACCTGGACAAGCCAGGAACCGGACTAACAGGCTTCCTCCGATCTGTCCTCAATCCGCCGTCACTGGGTGAGTACTGAAGTAATTATAGTGTTCGCATCACCCAAATCTCCTTCCTAGACCGCAACGGACGAACCCGGCAGCCGAACCATTCAATGAATGTACGCTACACCGGGTGAGCTAGCGAATGTCACTCCGTCGATCCTACAAGGGACCTCTTAGGCGATAGACATATTCCATGAGCACTTATTGCCGCTAGCTCTTCATTAACTATGACGACAGAGGCACACTTTTGAAAGACATCTCCGTAACTTTGCGAACAAGAAACCAGAAATGCTTGGTAATAGCAAGCATATAATAATAAATATATAGCGTTGTTCAATAATTTCGAAAGTTTGTGTGACATTATTGGACTATGTCGGAACTGAGGGACGAAATCCCTGAACCGAACCAAAAATTTCTAAGTCCACCGACGCTATCAGTTTCTTATCCGGCATCGCAGCATTCTGGTCCGATGAAAGAACCTGTAGAAGATCAAGTCAGATGACATACACAACAGCATATGTTGTTCCGAAAGGGAAAGCTCGAAATCCTCCGAATCCCTTTCGGTATCCCGTCGGACCGGATGAAATTTTCGGACGTCCGTACCCGCTTCCGCGGAGCGTCCCGACCCAGCATCGTCAGATAAAACATATGCGACAGATTCAGTTGTTGCTGGGATGCTGCGATAAGCTGTGCTATTTAGGATAGCACGTCCGTCCCCGAGGCCTGTGCAGAAGCGGTCTTACGATGCATTGCTGCCGGAAGCTCCATGTACGTTGACTCCCGCACACTTTCCTATGCGAACGTCCGGAGTCTGCAAGCCTCGTGTCCCTGGCTACCGGATGGTGTGACCTGGTCGCCGATGATTCTCTGACTGGCGAAGCTGACTGGATATCCGAGGTCACGTAGCCAAGAGTGGTCGTGTGCGCTACCATGAGAATGAGGAAGCCTTACTGACAGTCTCTCCTGACTGACTATATGTCAGAGCGTCCCGAGCGACGGACGTATGCTCCGAATGCGAAACATTTTGTACCACAACATCTGGGGCCAGATGTTGTTGTACGAGAGAGGGGCCTCTCTCGCTCGCCGTCTGGATGGACCAGAACGAGCTATGAACCGGACTAAAAGGCTTCCTCCGTTCTCCCTCTAATCCGCCATCACTGGGTGTGCATTTGGTTGATTTATAGTGCTCGCATCACCCCAAAACTCCTTCTAGACCGCAACGGACGAACCCGGCTGCCGAACCATTCGATGAATGGACGCTACACCGGGCGAGCTAGCGGACGTCAAAGGCCGTCGAACCTACTAGGGTCCTCTTAGGCAATTGGCGTATTTACATGAGCACTTTTCCGCTAGCCCTTCATTAATTGTGACGACGGAGGCACACTGTTGGAAGACATCACAGATACATCACCCTAATCTTGATCGTCTGAAATAGAAATTGATAAAGTAGAGTGACCCTGCGGGGAAAGGACCGGAATGTCCAATTCCCCACTAACATACCGTGACATACGCTTCCCATGTTGTCATCGAAATCATCAGATACAGAACAGGAGTTAATGCGAGTACACTGACCACATATAGAATGATTATAAAAGTCAGAGGAAGACTTCCTCTTATTACAATTGATCAAAATCCTTTCAATGTGAAAAGAAAACAAGTCCTGGTACTCGCACCAACCCCTGGCAATCAAAATACATAATAATAATATGATCCATTAAAATAGAAAAAATAATTGAAATCAAAATATTTTGAAAAAATATTTTTTCAGAACAGCCCAAGTTTCTGAAAAGTAACGTTGAGCCCCAATGGATCCCAAGCCTAAGTGTGGACAAAAATTTTAAAAATATTTTAAACAATTTATTCAACACTTACGAACAATAATAATGTATCTAGTTATGATTAAAATAACATCAAGATATTATTTTCAAGAAATCCCCCCCCTCACACAGAGGGCTGTTGTAAATGTAAACAATGAGTGTAAAAACACTAAAATAAGACTCCAGGCACCCAGGCCCGGAATCAGTTACCAAAAATACACTATCTGATGCAAAACAGAGACTTCCAGGGAAGAAACTTCAGAACATCAGATGGTAGATGCAGAACACAACGCCTAACCACCCGTAGGTGAAGACGTAAACATGGGGAAAAGAACAGAATTCATTCTGTTATTCAGCTAAGACTCCCAAGAAAATTTAGTAATAATAATTACAGGAACTATGCCAAAAGCATGGGAGGATAGCAAGAGGGGACTTAAAGGAAAGGGAGAGAGGAAAACACTGAAAAATCAGTGTAACTAAATAACCAGAATGACAACAAAATGGCTGCTGCCTCGAAAATAGGTAACTTAACATAATTTCATGAAAAAATTTTAAGTTACAGCCCTGATAATATTCTGTCACACATTTTTCCTCTCCTCCTTCTCTATCCTCCTTAGAATCACCATTTCACTAATATTTATGTGTCTGGCATCATTTAAACTGAGATTTACAAGCACAAAGATCAGTCAGATGTTAACTGATGAAGGGCCAAACTTAGAATGATTAATGGCGCCAATTTCGGAACGTCCTTGACACTGCGCATGCGCAGTAGAGGTGAAGTGTGGAGGGCCATTCAGGACATGTTTTCTTTGGTTTTAGATGCAAATTTTGGGGATTGGGGGGCAAAATTTGTGTTTGGCCCTATATTTTAAGAGTTAGCACCAGCTATGTCTGGGTCATTGGTACAGTATAAAAATATATGAAAGTTATTTTCAAGTATTACTGCTCTCACCATGTCAACAACATGTCCGTATTTTAAACAACATCGTTTCCAATAACCATTCTTTGCTCATAAATCTTTTATTTTGAACAACACAAAATGAAACTCGCTGCGTTTGAAGAAATTTCAGTATTTTGCATCACAAAACTAGAGTTAGCTCCCTTGGGTCACTGATTCGTGTTGGAAATCCGAAAATCACAATGTTTCCCACCATTGATAAACTATCATGAGTGTGTGTGCAGAAGGGGAATGGGGGGGGGGGGGGGTGGGAGGGGGCAGAGTGTGTGTGGGGGGGGGGGGGGACTTATTACATCCTTAGTGCCCTTACAGGGTCCAGCAGAAATCCCTCTCCCTCAAATCAGGCCTAGTTCCTTCTGGCTGCTCACTGTTATGTTTCATCTGAATTTCGGGCGTCACGGTATGGCAGACGATCGACCAACTTAACAGAATACGGTCAACGAAATGTTCATTCCGACCAAGCCTTATAATGTGGGAATGATGGATCGTTGAGTATGTCACCATGTTATTTGAAATGTACACGGCACACGCCCAGTTACACCTACCTTTAGGACCATTCAGCCATCTCGTTTTAGTCGACCCTTTGTTAAAAAAACGTGGACAAAAAAGTTGACTAATTGTCGATTTTGGTCTCTGATTAATTGACTATGGAACTTCATAATCGTGGCAAGCCTACTGAGAAAGACCACATATATGCATGGACACCTGTGAACTGCTAATATATTACACACAGCATTCACCAGTAATCGATTCAATGGAAACTAAATGATGACCCCCTAATGCACGTTGGTATGAACCCAGTCTCTTCATGTAGTTGTAGACAATAGACAGGAGATAGCTTGGCAACGTTGTAGGCTGTGAAGCAAACATTAATTGTTAACAGGTATGGCCACAGCAACAATGTCCTTCAATACACGAAATTAAAAACTTTGAGAATATTTTTTTTAGCATTGTTTATTTATATCAAAAAATGCCCCTCCAGATATTAAAACCTTGTATTTGTTTCTTATAAGGAACATACTTACATGTACTAACTTTGGTGGTGAAAGACGGCAAAGGAGTTTTTGAGAGAAATATGGGGTGTGATTTTGCCAGAATATTATGAACTTGAGTGCAGAAAATTTCAAGTGAATGCTGATTTCATTCTTGCAAAAGATTGACAGTTGAAGAAGTTTCCTTCAAACTTTTGACACATGAGTTGATAGTCCAGGCCTGTTAACCTCTGAATATGATTTTCAGTGAGATTTTGGTGAGCTGTCAGGGAGATTTTCATGCTTGTCACGGAGATTTACACGTGCAGCAAGCTAATCAATTATTTACATTTCATGCTTCCCGCCCCATCCTTACTCCATCACAGGCCTGAAAATAAGCAGTCTGACATTTTCAGAATGAGGTGCCCAGAGGGTGAATTTGATGATGCTATCCCATACAGTGGGCCAATTTATCCTTGGAGTACCTCTTTCTGTTTATTCTTGAGACCCTGATTCAGATTGAGGTTCACAGAGGGTAAATTTAGTGATGCTACCCTGCTATGCAGGGTAGCATCACTAAATTCACCCTCTGGGGACCTCAATTTGCAGATGACAGTCTGCTTATTTTCTGGCTTGCTCCATCCTAATACATTATAGATTAGATTAAATGTTTTATTTAATGTTATACATGATATTCCAGATTACAAATATAAAGTGAAACATACAATTATAGAATGAAGCATCCACATCATAGGGAGATGGCATAGCCAGACTGGCTCTCTACCCGCCATCCCCAGCAAATATTTCTCTCAACACTGCATATGGAAAAAGGTTTTTTGTGCATTACTAATATTAAATTGTGGGAGATTCGTAGTAGTTATGCACAATGAATGGTGCCCATCTGGATGGATATGATTTGGTAGTTGAGTCAACATAGGAAGCAGACGAGCTGATCAGACAAAGTATGAAATATCGATAGACCTATGCTCTAATGTGTGGGAGTCTAATGGAAGATTTACTGGATGGGCACGCTTGGATGATTTGTTAATTAGTTGGCGCTGAATTGGCACTTGTGACAAAATGGGTTATTACACTGAATATAATCAAGAGTACGTAGATGAGAAAGAGTATAACTTCATCTATATTAACATAAATTGCATCTGACCATGCCACCTCTCATGCTAATTCAAGTCTCACTAGTCTCTACCACTGTTGAAAACAAAGTTAAAGTTTCCAAACAATGTTGACGATGAGCTGTTACTAGTGGCTAGTCCTCTAGCGACTAGTCCTCTAGCGACTAGTCCTGTGCAGTGCTTAGAGCTAATAAGTCTCACACCCATTCCTGGGTAATATTCCAACAACAACATCAAGGCATGCCTCCAAGGAAGCAATGTCTTGATGATGTTGCTGAAATATTTTATCAGTCGGGACTTGAGCCAACAGAGTCAGATCAATGAGGTTTATAGACATCTTCTACCCTTATCAGTCATCTTCGATGTGCTCAGAATTTGATTCGAGATTCGATTCTATTTCTTCGAATAATAGACCTGATTCAATTTGAGATTCAATTTAAGAGTCGATTCAAGATTCGATTCGAATCGAAAATGAGTGATTTGCAGGGCCCTACAAACAAGCTCAGAATGATATAAACAAGTCCCAATGCCTAATATGAGGCATTGTGAATAGTTTTCTACCTCATATTGATGTAAAATCTGGCTGAATTCCACTAAAACTAGTTTTGAGACAGAGTGGGTGTTGGCTGGAAAGCAGAAAAAAAATGCAGAACAGTTTTGAAAATGCACATGCAGATGGTAATATCCTTTAGATTTTACTGAAGGCTGCACGTTGAAAATATTAATTGCTCTACCCTCAAATCATGGATATGGACTCTACCACTTTCTGCCATTTAACTGGCATAGAAGATACCACCAGTGTTGAAAGGGTTAAACAAGAGGTGCACATCGGAGATGCAGATGCCAAGTTGTAGTGGCAATGTGAGTTGCTGCATGTCCATAATTCAGTTATCAATCATATAACAGTTATCAATCTGGAACCTATGTTCAAGTTAAAATGTGAACAAGTTCGGAATTCATAAAAATTATTTAAGGCCCATAACTCTGTAATGAAAAATTGGGCCAGGCCAGTTTTCAAACTCACTTGAGACATTATTGCAAAACACCTGAATGGCAAATATTAGTCAAATCGGAGAATGTTTGTTCAAGTTATTACGTTAGCAAGCTCAAAATTTGTTAAAAAAAAAAAACAGACTAATTAAGGCCAATAACTCTTAACGAAAAATCGGGCTGAATTCGCTTGAGATATTACTGCAAAAGACCTGTATGCCAAATACTAGTCAAATTGGAAAACGCCTGTTCAAGTTATTGCGCTGACATGCCCATAACTCTGTAAGTGAAAATGTCAATGAAACTATAGCTTAACTTGTCTGTGTGTTGTGTTTGATGAAAAGGATAATGTTCAATGTTAATGAAAGGATTATGAAATAAGACAAGAATTGTGATAATTGGGAATATGTTAATTTCTATTCCCCATACGCTATGTTTTTAATAAAAATAATATGAGGTATAGAAGACTGTACTAAAGAACTGAGGGTTGGGTTAATGTGGCCCTCACAGTTAACGTATGTCAATGAGAGTTACCAAGTTACAGTGAAATTATTCCAAAACGAGTCATCCTATCAAGGTACATTGAAATCCCTTCATAAATATGGCCTGTAGACTGAGTTAAAGGTTTTCGGGCTTCAAGCCTGTGTAGCCGTCATGGCTGAACGATTGCAAGTAAAAGGGGACGTCCACATCTCGACATTATACTGAGTCATTCTACCAAGTTACAATGAAATCCCTTCACAAATACAACATGTAGTCTGTACTAAAGTTTTTCGGGTTTTGGGCTGGGGCAGCCATCATGGTTGAATGATCGCGACCAAAAGGGGACGTTCTCATCTGGGCATTATCTGGAGTGATCCTACGAAGTTACAATGAAATCCCTTCATAAATATGTCCTGTGTTCTGTGCTCAAGGTTTTCGGGCTCCTGTAGCCGTCACAGTTGACCAATCACGACCAAAAGGGTATGTAATCATCTAAGCATTATATGGAGTCAACCTAACTAGTTACAATGAAATCCCTCCATAAATACGACCTATAGAGTATTCTAAACGTTTTTGGGTTTTGGGCTCGGGCAGCCATCAAGGCTGAATGATTGCGACCAAAAGGGGACGTCCTCATCTAGACATTATTTGGATTCATCCTACCAAGTTACAATGAAACCCTTCATAAATATGACCTGCAGACTGTGCTAAAGGTTTTCAGGCTTCTGGCCCCGTAGCTGTCACAGTTACCCAATCGCGTCCAAAAGGGGACGTTCTCATCTAGATATTATATGAAGTCAACCTACCAAGTAACAATGAAATCCCCCCATAAATATGACCTGTAGACTGTGCTAAAGGTTTTCGGGTTTTGGGCTCGGACAGTCGTCACGGTTGACAGAATGGGGAAGTTCTCATCTAGACATTATATGGAGTCATCCTACCAAGTTACAATTAAATCTATATGAGTATACATGTGTACTTGTCAGGTTACATATACTTGCCACCAAAAAATCATGAAAATTGCTCAAAGTCCAACATGTGGAAAATTGCCTATATTTTGATGAATAAAGTCCCATAACTCTGGAATGACAAATCAGACAGCGACACAAATCGAAAGGGAGATTCCTTCTATCAACATATACTTGCAACCAAAAAATCATGACAATTGTTGTAAGCATTTTCAAGTTATTGTTCGACATGTGAAAAATAAAGTCCCATAACTCTGGAATGACTAATCGAACGGCGACACCAACCGAAAGGGAGTTTCCTTCCATCAACATAAACCACCTACCAAAAAATCATGAAAATCTCTCGAAGCATTCTCGAGTTATCGTACATGTAAAAAATCAACAATTTTCTAAGTAATAAAGTCCCATAACTCTGGAATGACTAATTGAACGGCGACACTAAATGAAAGGAGCTTCCCTCCATTGATATACACCACCTACCCAAAAATCACGAAAATCTCTCAAAGCGTTCTTGAGTTATCGTACGACATGTGACCGGACGGACAGATGGACAGACAGACAGCAGTATACCATAATACGACCCGTTTTTTCAAAACGGGCGTATAAAAAATAGAGTTCCCAATCTTCAAAGAGCATGGACAACAAACCATGTACCAGTACAACGTGAATGGAAAGAACTTGCATATAGTCAAACATTCCATCGTGTTCAAGTAAATGTATGTCTATGTCTGGTACCTATCTCTTCCAAAAGGAACTAGACTATCCCAGATGGACATGTCCATAACCCCCACCACCATGATTATTCTAAGATGAAAAGTGGCACAACTCTGGTAAAAAAAAGTCTGATCGAAACTATAATCGCAAGTGCACAGGTTACCATAGTAGTGAACATCCTTACCAAGTTTCGAAAGAATCGACCCATAAACATCTGAGAAAATCTCCGGACTAAATTCAGGAATTCCAAGATGAAAAGGGGCATACCGCTGGGAAAAAACGTCTCATCAAAACTATAATCGCGGGTGCAAAGGTTCCCATGGTAGTGAGCATCCTTACCAAGTTTTCAAAAGAAATGACCCATAAACATCTGAGAAACTCTCTGGACAAAATCCAGGCATTCTAAGAAGAAAAGGGGCATAACCCTGGCAAGAAAAGTACGATTGAAACTATAACTGCAGGTGCATAGGTTCCCATGGCTGTAAACATCCATACCAAGTTTCAAAGAAAGCGACCCATAAAGATTTGAGAAAATCTCTGGACAAAATTCAGGCATTCATGATGAAAAGCAGCATAACTCTGGGGAAAAAAGTCTGATCAAAACTATAATTGCAGTTGCACAGGTACCATACCAAGTTTCAAGGAAATTGACCCAGAATCATCTGAGAAAAGCTCCAGACAAAATTCTAGGCAATTCAGACATGACACCAAATCTCCATATGAAATTTCGTGACGATCAGACAAGAACTATCGGGTGTAGCCTGTGCTAAAGGAAAATGTGAACAGACTCACAGACTAACAGGCTTCCGCACGCGTGATGGCAATAGCTTATCTTGACTTTGTCAAGTTAAGCTAAAAATCAGTGCAGGACATTTTTCAAACACACTTGAAATATTGCAAAAGGCCTGTATAGCAAATATTAGTCAAATCAGAGAAACTTTGTTCAACTAATTGTGATAATGAACTCATAATTTGTATAAATTGACTAATTAAGGCCGATAACTGTAACAAAAGGCTGAGACAGCTGGGGAAGGGCCAGTTTTCATACTTGCATGAGATATTACTGCAAAAGTCCTGTACGACAAATATTAGAGAAATCGGAGAACGTTTGTTCAAGTTATTGCGCTAACAAGTTCAAAATTTGTAAAAATTTATTAAGGCCCATAACTCTGTTAAAAAAAATTAGGCCGGGGCAGCTTATTATTTGAAAAGACCTGCATAACAAATATTAGTCACATCAGAAAACGTCACTTCAAGTTATTGCACTAACAGTGTGAGGATGCCCTGACACCTGCCTGCCCGCCCGCCCGCCCACCCGGATGCACACCGACCATTGCCAACCCATAGGTTTCAGTTGTTAACACAATTCAACCAATAAACTAAATAACACCACATGTGGTAACTTAATCAGCTACGGTTCACTTGTGGCATTGATCCTATTTTGCCATCTCATTCAATATATCTTCAGTATTTTTACTATGTTTTTGTATGAGGACACAAATGCCCGGTCATGCACCATTATAAAGAAGATGATCTTTCATATAAAAGATAGGAATAAAAAACATTTTGAGGAAGTCATTACACCATGCAACAATATACAAAAAATAGAGTTCACAATCTTCAAAGAGCATGGACAACAAACCATGTACCAGTACCACGTGAATGGAAAGAACTTGCGTATAGTCACACATTCCATCGTGTTCAAGTAAATGTATGTCTATGTCTGGTACCTATCTCTTCCAAAAGGAACTAGACTATCCCAGATGGACCTGTCCATAACCCCCACCACCATGATTATTCTAAGATAAAAAGTGGCACAACTCTGGTAAAAAAAAAGTCTGGTCAAAACTATAATCGCAGTTGCACAGGTTACCATAGTAGTGAACATCCTTACCAAGTTTCGAAAGAATCGACCCATAAACATCTGAGAAAATCATCCGGACTAAATTCAGGCATTCTAAGATGAAAAGGGGCATACCGCTGGGAAAAAAAAGTCTCATCAAAACTATAATCGCAGGTGCAAAGGTTCCCATGGTAGTGAGCACCCTTACCAAGTTTCAAAAGAAATGACCCATAAACATCTGAGAAAATCTCCTGACAAAATCCAGGCATTCTAAGAAGAAAAGGGGCATAACTCTGGCAAGAAAAGTACGATTGAAACTATAACTGCAGGTGCATAGGTTCCCATGGTTGTGAACATCCATACCAAGTTTCAAAGAAAGCGACCCATAAAGATTAGAGAAAATCTCTGGACAAAATTCAGGCATTCATGATGAAAAGCAGCATAACTCTGGGGAAAAAAGTCTGATCAAAACTATAATTGCAGGTGCACAGGTACCATACCAAGTTTCAAGGAAACTGACCCAGATTCATCTGAGAAAAGCTACAGACAAAATTCTAGGCAATTCAGGCATTCTAAGTCGAAAAAGGGGCATAACTCTGGCCAAAAAAATCTGATTGAAACTATAATCGTAGGTGCACAGGTTCCCATGGTAGTAAACATCCATACCAAGTTTCAAAGGAATCGACCCATAAACATCCAAGAAAATTTCTGGACAAATTTCTAAGCCTGCTTTTTCCAAGTCGTAAAGAGGAATATTCTGGCAAAAATAATCCGACCGGAACTATAATCGCAGGTGCACAAGTTCCCATGGTGGTGAACATTCACAACAAGTTTCGAGCAGATTGGTCCATAAACGTCTGAGAAAATCTCCAGACAAAACTAGAGGTACTGTGAGCAAGCTCAGAAAGTGATACCCCCCACCCCCCCGCGCCTGAAATGTATAAGTTAGATTATCTCCCCTTGGAAATGTCAGAACAGAATTATATTGCTTCATGCACATCTTCATATGGAGTTCTTCCATTGTGTAAAGTTACATGAAAATTCTTCAAACGGTTTAGGAGGAGTTGCACTTATAAGGATGGACAGCGCCTGAAATGTATAAGTTAGATTATCTCCCCTTGGAAATGTCAGAACAGAATTATATTGCTTCATGCACATCTTCATATGGAGTTCTTCCATTGTGTAAAGTTTCATGAAAATTCTTCAAATGGTTTAGGAGGAGTTGCGCTTTTAAGGATGGACAAACAGGCACATGGACAGACGGACTGTATGACGGACGGACAGGGTGATTCCTATATAACCCCCCCCCCCAACTTTGTTTGCAGGGGGGGGGGGGGGGTATAATTATGTCTATGGACGGACAGATGTACGGACGAGGTTATTCCAGTATACCCCAGAGGGTATAAAAAGTGACATCAATGAAGATGGTTTGATCTTGTGCTCACAGCTGTAGTTCAACAGCCGGCAATGTCTCAAATATTCTACAAAAGTGTCAGTCAACATGGAAACTAAAATAATAAGTGAAAATAATTTGGGCATATCTTGTTGTTCCTATATTATGTCTTGATATCCTGGTTCTGAATCCGTGGGCCAATTGATGTAATTTACAGCCATCATTTCTTACAAATATTTTAGCAAACAACCTCACAGTTAAAGATGACCTGAATGCACACATGCACATATAAGCTTTGTTACTGATGCTTTGTATTAATATGGGTCCTGCAAAACCAGAACAGGGCAACTGCCCTGGATATACCCACACTCCATTGCAAGCCACCTAATATGGTACTATCCAAGCTGAATTGGACAGAATTAATTAATGAAATAAGGTCCATAACTCAAAACATTTGACCTTGTGGTTTTCAGAAAAGATTTTTGAAAATCCATCAATCAGAATCAAAGAATGCCTCTGCGGCCATGTTTTCCATCCCACGAGAACAAAATGAGGATCGTTCGTAGAATACCTCCCATAGACCATTCCTGTCACATTTGGTTCACATCGGCTCAGTAGTTCCAGAGATGCACTTGAAAATGTTATTTCCCATGGGGTCTCTATAGTAACTATAAGCCATAATTACAGCCATGTTTGCAACCCAATCAATATTAAAGGAGGATCGTTGGAAGAGGGTGCTCCAGTCATCAGTCATGTGAAGTTTCAAGATATTTAGCCTTTTAGTTTCAGAGAATATTTCTTGAAAATCCACACATTTATGAATTTTGTTTCAATAAAAAATCGGTAAAAGAAGGTTACTTCAAAGAAATTATTCTGTGGCGACATCAAAGTAATCATAAAGCACGATTTTCGTCCTTTATGATTACTTTGATGTCACCACAAAATAATTGTACGGTGCCATGTTTGTCTGCGATCTCGGGGACTGGGTCGGTTTAAATGTGAATTTCTCCCATCTGATTGTGATATGTTGCCCAATTGTTGATTTGTCCAGGTACCGGTGCCAGTTTTGGGGGGACAGGCTCTGTCCCATCCCGGTTATGTTAGTACCAGCGGTATTTTGACATGCCTGCCCTGTATATATGCATACAAGAACCCTCAGAGATCACCACAATGAGATACTTTTTTAGCGTACACCCAAATTGTTCAGGCCTTTCATGGTTAATAGGAGATAATCCAAAAGTTAAAAATTTTATAGTAATTTATATATTTTTTATACTTACCAATGACCCAGACTTAGCTGGTGCTAACTCTAACAAAACCAGGGCCAAACACAAATTTTGCCCCCCAATCCCCAAAATTTGCATCCAAAACAAAAAGAAATCATGTCCTAAAGGACCTCCATACTACGCCTCTACTGCGCATGCGCAGTGACGCAGTCGTCCCGAAATTGGCGCCAATTATCATTGTTACTGGCAGTGCCTGGTCAGCGCTATGTACTCAGCGGGGAGGCAAGAGTTCCCAACTCCAGGGAGGGCCATCCCCGTCTGGGTCATTGGTAAGTATAAAAAATATATAAATTACTATAAATTTTTTAACATTTTTATACTGTACCAATGACCCAGACTTAGCTGAATAGTAAACAGGCTGGAGGGCCTAGGACATAGAGGAAAATCCAATAAGCTCAACTATATAGTAAAGAGGTAACCTCTTAAGGAGAAAAGGAGTATTAGGCTTTACATGTATCTTTCTTATTTAATATTAAATTAGAAAGATACACTACCCTTAATAATTGAGCACAATAACATTCATGTTCTCTATTAACATCCAGTATAACCCTTATACTAATTATTTTTAAAGCAAGCCAATAAATAAAGTAGTCCAGAGAATTGAGACTCTTTATAGTCATTTAAAAGTGTCCGAGTATTGTATATTAAAGCCCGTTTGACACTTGACATATACAAATGCTTCACACCGAGCTACACTTTAAAAATAAGACATGAATGAAATTAAACATTAATATTACACTTTAAAACCATCCCGGAAGCGACTCAGAAATACTAACTTGGAGGAGGCATTCCCTTGCTTTTCACTATAAAGCAGGTGACCTAAGGGAACACCCGCCCCCCCCCCCCCCCTTCCCCTTGCCCTGGGTCAAATAGCCCAGAGCGAAGAGGGCAGCCGGACGGAGTCACTGCCGGAACAGAAAGCCTGCATAACTATAGTTGCAACTGTTTAGTGGACGACATTCTGAGCAACAGATAACGGACCTAAACAATGCAGGTCTCCAGAAATGGACTCAATATTTCTGAGATAAAAATTTGTAAATGTGGATGGCTGAGACCAATAAGCAGCCTTCATTAAATCTGTAATAGCAACACTATTAGCATAAGCCCAGGAAGTAGAAAGAGCTCTTACTTCATGAGCAGAAATCTTAAGCACAGACTGCTGAGAAGAAGATAAATCTTCATAAGCAGTACGGATAGTTAACTGAATCCATCTAGCAATAGAATGGACTGAAATGTCCTTTCTATTAGGCATCAAAGACAGAAAGAAACGTTTCCGTCCCTTTCTGATAAACTGAGATCTCTGTTTATAGATACGTAGTGCTCTAACAGGACAGAGTAAAGGCCTACGCCCGTCTGAAGACGGAAGAGCCTTAATAACAATAGGTTCCGGATATTTATTAGGAGCCTGATTCTTAGCTAAAAAAACCCACATTAGTAGTGAAGGTGATAGTGTTCCCAACACTACGATAATGAGAATCATCCACCGATAGTGCATGAAGCTCACTGACTCTTCTGGCAGAAGAGAAAGCTAAGAGAAAAGCTGTCTTATAGGATAAGAATTTGAAATCTACTGTCCCAAGAGGTTCAAATGGCTTTTCCTTCAATTTAAGGAGAACCCAAGCTAAATTCCACTTGGGAATTAATCTAAGAGTTCTGGGTCTATTTATCGAAAAGTTTCTAACCAACTTCGATAAAGAGACATTAGATCCAATTTGTAAACTATCATGATGTGCATAGGTATCAGATAACATAGATCTATAACCCTTTATAGTAACAGGCTGCAGTTTGATTTCGTCAAACAAGTATACTAGAAAGTTTGCAATGTCTGGTATAGAGGGATCAAATATATCTACAGAATGATCCCTACACCAACGACGAAAAACCTTCCACTTAGCCGCATAGTTTAGCGAAGAGGAGGTCCTCCTACAGTTAGAAATCGCGTCCACTGCTCGTCCTGTAAAGTGCTTGCCATGCAAGAAGGACCGCACAACGGAAAAACGTGAAGGTTGAGACCTTGCGGGTTGTGATGGAGTTGGCGCGATTTCCCCTGCGAAAGAAGATCCTCTCGTGGAGGAAGCTTCCGCGGTAGGTCCCACAACAGACACCTGAGTAGATTTATCCACGGTCTCTGTGGCGACAGAGATGCTACCAACAGAATCTTGCATTGAGATTGTTTTATCTTTAGCAATACTTGTTGAATTAACGGCGCTGGAGGATACGCATATCCTATCATTCCGTCCCAAGGGATCGACAGAGCGTCTACTGCAAATGCTCTTGGATCCGGACACGGAGACACATACGTCTGCAACTGATTGTTGAGATGTGTCGCAAGTAAGTCTATCATTGGCCGTTCCCATTGGTAGCAAATCTGATTGAATACTTGTTTGTTGAGAGTCCACTCCGACGGCAACAAGCGACCCTTTCGTGAAAGGGAGTCTGCTAGCACATTCAGACGACCCGGTATGTGACGGACCGAAAGAAGAACGTGATGTTCTAACGCAAACAGAAGGATTCTTTCCGTTAGATTGAACAACGGAACTGAATGAGTGCCTCCCTGATTCCGTATATACGCCACTACTGTCGTATTGTCGGATAGGATTTGGACATGAGCATCGTGAATAATGTCCATCCAGTGACGTAACGCAAGCCAAATTGACATCATTTCCTTGATGTTTATGTGCTTGCACAGGAATTGCGGATCCCAAAGACCCTGGCATCTCGAATCCGTTGGGCTTAATGATGCACCCCAACCTGTTTGACTGGCATCCGTCATAACGGTAAAACTCGGATCCGGCAACTGCAGCGGAACTCCTTGAGTTAACCACTGAATGTTTGCCCAAGTCTGAATCTCTTGTTTCACTTGATCTGACAAGAGAACGTCTACATCGAGCGAATGAATTTTCACACTCCAATTCTGAGTCAGGAAAATTTGAAGAGGACGTGTGCGTAGCCGCCCCATCGGAATGAGATCCGCGGCGGCTCCGCACAGACCTATCAGTCTCATAAATTCTCTCGCCGTGACTTTGTCTGCGTGCAGACAATAGCGAGCGTAACAACTGACTAATTTCGCTCTGGTTAACGGCAGACGAACGAGATTGTTGTGCGTCTCGAAGCTCATTCCCAGATGAGTGAATGACTTGGACGGCACCAGATCCGACTTCTCCTCGTTTACTATAAAACCGAGACGTCGGAGCAATAGAAGAAGATTCTGAACATCGTTCTGAAGCGTTAACTCGTTGCCGTATCTCTGAAGAATGTCGTCCAGGTAGGCCGACGTTACCGCAGACGAATGAGCTCGGAAGTAGATCATTACCGAGTTCATTACCCGAGTGAAAGCCCAGGGTGCTAGATTCAATCCGAAGCACATCGCCCGGAATTGATACACCACTCCAAGGACTGCGAAGCGTACATACTTTCGGAATGTCGGATGTACCATGACGTGAAAGTACGCATCTTTGAGATCTATGCTCGTTGCATAATCGTTCACCCGAATACTCGCTCTGACCGATCGAATCGTCTCCATATAAAACTTCGGAGCGACGATCAGCTTGTTTATCCAGCTCAAATCTATGACTGGACGGAACGAGCCATCTGGTTTCGGAACCAGAAACAGATGGCTGTAGAATCCCAGAGATTCCTGGTTTTCTACGACCTCTACCGCGTTCTTCATTAAAAGAGACTGCACCTCTGATAACAGAGCGTCTCTTTTCTGTGGATTTGACGGAAGATGAGTCCACTTTGGGCTTCGAGTTAATGGAGGCTTTCGTTTGAAGGATATCTTCAGACCTTCCGAAGTCACTCCTCTCACCCAAGGGTCGTCCGTAATCGACACCCACTCTTGTGAAAAACTCGACAACCTTCCGCCAACCGGAACGCGATAAAGGTTTAAGCCATCACCTCCTGGACCTGCGAGGCCTGCGGTAGGAGAAACCACGTCTTCCACGACCCGCACCTCGCCTCGTCGACCTCGGGCATCCGACCGATTGTCCCGGCCTGAAGGACGTCCCGAACGGGAGTCGCTATCCTGACGGTCTCTCGAATAAGACCAAGAGGACGCACCGGAACCTCTATAGGAACCTCTCTTGGGCGCATTAGACCCAGAAGTGCCTGTCTTATTCGTGTCTGCTGTATCCGACTTCTTAGGAGCCGATCTGAACAACAGAGAATCATTAGCTTTCTTTTTAATTTTATCATAAATAGCGGAAAGCTTGCCGTCAAAGAGAAGTTCTCCTGAGACCGAAGCGACTCTAAGAGAGTTCTTCACCTTAGAATCCACTAGTGTGGATGTAGCTAGGGCTGCGTCACGTCTAACCAACTCCAGATTTGCCACTGAAAGGGCGGAGTTACACGTGGAATAAGCTACTGCCCTTGAAAGAAGTCTTAAAGAGGATTGTATATCCTGAAACTCTTCCCCTTGAAGGCGCAGTGATAACGCCTTAGTAAGGTGATCTGCGTAAGATAAGGCATCTAAATTGGCTCTCTTAGACGCAATAGCTGTTTCCAACACCGCGGTTGGAATAGAAGCTGACGACGGTAATGATAGCTCTAAGTCTTCCGCCTCGTCGTCCATACGCAGAGGAACTCTCGGTATACCCTGTCCTGCCGTATCGAATTTATTCCTTGCATTAATGAAAGGCAGGTTGAGAGTATTAGCGGACAAGAAACCTGCTTTCCCCGTCCTGGAAGCAAGTTTAAATATAGCGTCGTTCAATAATTCAAATGTTCTTGCAACATTATTGGACTGCGACGGAAACTCGGGAGCGATGTCCCTGAACCGCTCAAAAAATTCAGAGTCCAATGACGCTATAATTCTCTTGTCCGGAAGCGCAGCAGTCTGGCCCGACGGAACTTGAGGGAGAAAGTGCCGGATGAAGTCCACGGCAGCTTTATGTTGTTCCGAAAGGGATAGCTCCAAGTCATCCGTATCCCTTTCACCATCCGGTCGGACCTCATGATGTTCCCGGTCGTCCGCCCCCGATGCTTCGGCGGAGCGTACCGACCCAGCGCCGTCGGATAATTCTCGATCCGACACCGTTTCTGTCGGCTGCTGGGATGCTGCGATAAGCTGTGCTATCTGCACAAGGATGTCCGGCGTCGAGACCTGCGGAGGCGCAGTCTTTCGCTGCTTCGCCGAGGGCAGCTCCGCATCAGATGGCTCCCGCATACTTTTCCTATGCGAACGTCCAGAGTCCATCGGTCTCGAATCCCTGGCTGCCGGATGGTGTGACCTGGTCGCCGAAGAATCCTTCATCGGCGAAGCTGGTAATATATCGGCGGTCACGCAGCCAAGGTGCGGTCGTGTGCGCTGACGAGAAGAGGAAGCCTTAACAGTCTCTGCGGACTGCTTATACAACGGAGCGTCCCGAGCGACGGACGTATGCTCCGCTAAAGACACATTTTGTACCACAACATCTGGTCCCAGATGTTGTTGTACGAGAGAGGGACCTCTCTCGCTCGCGGCCCGGCTGGACCTGGACGAGCTAGGAACCGGACTAAAAGGCTTCCTCCTTTCTCGCTTACTATCCGCCGTCACTGGGTGTGCATCTATTATGTTTATAGTGCTCGCATCACCCAAAATATCCTCTTGGACCGCATCGGACGAACCCGGCTGCCGAACCATTCGGTGAATGGACGCTACACCGGACGAGCTAGCGGACGACATATGTCTAATCTCCATGAGCACTTTTGCCGCTAGCTCTGAATTCATTTGTGACGACGGACGCACACTTGAAGAAGATAACATGGAAACATCACCCTGTTCTGGTTCCTCTGAAATAGAAACTGAGAGAGTAGAGTGACCTTGCGGAGAAAGAGCCGGCATCGCTCTTTCTCCAGAAACAACATATCGTGACACACGTTTCCAATGTTTCTCATCCCAATGTTCACATATAGGACAGGGATTAATGCGAGAACACTGACTACAATTAATACAATGATCATGAAAGTCAGAGGAAGATTTCTTCCTATTACAATTTGAACAACGTCCCTTCATTGTGAAAGAACAACAGTAAGTCCTAGTTACTCGCAAAAACCACTGACACAAAGATACATAATAACATGATCCATTAATAAATGAAAAAACAATTGCAAAACAAAATAATTTTGAAAAAATATTTTTTCAGCAAAGCCCAAGTTGCTGAAAAGTAACGTTGAGCCCCGATGGATCCGATGGCAAAGTGTGGTCAAAAATTTTAAATTTATATAAAATAATTAATGAGACACTTTCGGATAATATAAATGTATCTTATAATGAGATAAACTACAACAAAGGCAAACAGCCCCCCTCAAAAAAGGCTGTTGCCAATGAAAACAAACAGTGTAAACACACTAGAAAACATGACTCCAGGCACTGAAAAAACTGGCCCGGAATCAGTCATCAATTACACTCTATCTGATGCAAAACAGAGACTCCCAGGGGAGAATCTGTAGAACATCAGATGGAAGATGCAGAACACAAACGTTATACACCCATGGGTGAAAACGTAACTATGGGGAAAATAACAGAAAACATTCTGTAACCAAGCAACTCTCCCAGGAAATTTTAGAAATGAAATTTCTCAAAAATATGCCAAAAGCATGGGAGAATTGCAAGGGGGGACTTTAGAAGGCTAGGGGAGAGGAAACACTGAATAAGCAGTGCAACAATTAGCAAGAATGACAACAAGAGGCCCATGCCTCGAAAATAGGCAACTTAACATAATTTCATCAAAAAATTTTAAGTACAGCCCTGATTATTTTTTGCCACTTCTTTTTCCTCTCCTCCTTCTATCCTCCTTAGAATCACATTTTCTCCAAAAATTACGTGTCTGGCATCCTTTAAACTGAGATTTACAAGCACAAAGATCAGTGAGATGTTGACTGATGAAGGGCCAAACAGAGAATGATAATTGGCGCCAATTTCGGGACGACTGCGTCACTGCGCATGCACAGTAGAGGCGTAGTATGGAGGTCCTTTAGGACATGATTTCTTTTTGTTTTGGATGCAAATTTTGGGGATTGGGGGGCAAAATTTGTGTTTGGCCCTGGTTTTGTTAGAGTTAGCACCAGCTAAGTCTGGGTCATTGGTACAGTATAAAAATATAAGTTTTGTTCTGTCCTGTTAATTTTGGCCTTGATACTATAACATTTCAACATATATATTTGTAACTGCATCATGCATCAAAAACAAGTCGCAGGTACTTAAGTATCTGGCTAGTAATCACAGGAAGGTATAACCTATTTTTTAAAATGTCAGCATGACTTTTTTGTAGTCTCTGCCACTATCTCTCCCCGAGCCAGAAAATAAGCAGACTGTCACCTGCAAAATGAGGTCCCCAGAAGGTGAATTCAGTGATGCTACCCTGCACAGCAGGGTAGCATCACTAAATTTACCCTCTGTGAACCTCAATCTGAATCAGGTTCTCAAAACTAAACAGAAAGAGGTATCCAGTGGATAAATTGGCCTATTGTATGGGATAGCATCACCAAATTCACCCTCTGGGGACCTCATTCTGCAAATGCCGGATCGCTTATTTCCAGGCCTGTCTCTCCCCAAGATGCATACATGTGTCAAGTTTGGTAACCCTAAGTCAAATGGTTTAGAAAATATAAACAAGAATTGTGCTTGAGGAAGGCAGATGACAATGAAACATGTATGCATGGATGTACAAACAAAGCCAGCTACTAAGTCAGGCCTTAAAATTTATCCTATTTTGTGAGAATAGATGTTCATTCTGGCAACTTTATGCTGCGAGAATCAATGTTTTCTGTTCTTAAATAACTTATAAATTAACAGTACTGCTACACCTGTATTAGTGCCACCACTAAATATTCCCCAGTAAAGAAAAACAAACCTCATATTTATATATTTTCTCAAGTTTATCTCCTAACCCACTGAGTATTTTCAAGATATATTTCATCAAATCTAGTCATGGCTGCTGAAGAGCAGCCATGACTAGATTTGATGAAAAACATTTCTAATTTTATCTACAAAAACCATTGGTGAAAAATTACATTCAATTTACAGGATAGAAACTGGACTAAATGTGATATAAGTATGTAGAACACATTCCAACATGGTGGTCTTGCTGATGGAAGTTACAGTACATTGACTGTGGTTTCTAGTGAATTCTTGACACCCTGTACAAGGACAGCAAAGACTTCACTGGGCTTCACTACTAAGTCAAAGTGTTACCTTATTATGAGGGAGATAAAAAATAAGGAGAATTATCCTGGACTTTATTGACACTTTCAGAATCTATGAAAAGAATCAAAAGAACATTTTGCGAGAATGAACAATGACTGTCACTGCTTTTCTTGTCAGAATAATTTGCAAGGATATATTCTGATTCTCCTAGGAATTGTAGGCCCTATTCATTAATCAAAATGCCTGTTTTAGTTTACCTATGGCCTATAGTTGCAAAATTATGACTTGTTTATTGTATAATTCTCCAAGCTTTTAAACAAACTTACAGAATCTATGACAAGAATCAATGAACACTTTGCAAGAATCAAAGTTGATTTTCACTGTTTTCTGTGTGAGAGTCATTTGCAAGAATCAATTGTGATTCTCGCATGAATCTGAAGCCCTGTAATTTGCCTCTTAATTGTTGAGAATGTGGGCGATGTAAAAAAACTCAATAACTAATGGCGTCATGCAACCAGAAGCGGGAGACATCCCGTTAATGAAAACAAAATTAATTAATGGCCTGCCGTCAGCTTCCGGTCATGGTAATAAAAGTAAGAACATGATCTTGGAGAGCTCCCTGGTTTCTATTAATAGTCCTCAAGGACTGAATAACAGCTCTCCGGCTTATTAATGGCCCTCGACTTTCTATCAGGTTGGTAATAAACCCTTGGACTATTCATTCTTCTTGGGCCATTAACAAACCAGACTGCCCACCAAACTCATGATATTGTTATAGTAACTTCTGGCACGATGAAAGAAGATTTTTTTAACCAATGATCAGTATATGACCCAGATATTTGGGTGAATTATTTTCTGCTGGACTGAATCAAGTGAAGATTTATCTATTTATTTATCTTTTTTTATTTTTAAGAAAACCATCACTTTTATCCATGAAAAATTCAGGTTAAATAGATAATAAAACTTGACAGTGTTCATGATGTTGAAGATTTGTATTGCAAAAAAATGACAGCATTTGTACTGAGTTACCAAACATACCTCATATTTCTCCATGCAGTTAATAAAGGGTACCTGGTGTTTTTGAGTAGATACCAGATTTATCTCATAAGGAGACTGCAAGGAAATAGTCTGTGTGTGAAAATCAAACCATAGGATTTCCCGGTGGTGACAAATAATTCTGGAACCTACTCAATGACAGTAGGCAAGCTTTTTTGATACATGTATTTTTATGTTTTAGCTGCAATTAAAACACCCCAGTGCCAAAAATATGCAGTGAAATCAGCCTAAACTTATTAGGCCTAAAAAAGTTAAAAATCTGTTTCTCAGGCCCTTCCGCATGGTCCTTTTGGCTATCGCATGCTATCTTTTTACAACCATTGAAAAATTCAAAAAATAAAAATTAAATGGTTTATGTCCGATATTTTATCCAAGTTAATAAAATTGATAAATTTGTCCCTTGAGTGCAACAAGGCTTTGCAATGCTTTAGCATTAACATTGTAAGGCATTCTTGCACTCAAGGGACAAAATACACCACCACCCATGCTGTTCTGGACTGTAGATTATGAGGCCTATGACATAAAACAACCAAGAACATGAACTTTTGATGGCACAGAAATAATTACAAAAAATAAAAAAATAAAATAAAAAGCCACCTGCCCGCATGCAATTTTACAAAAAAATGGCCTGAGAAACAGAAAATCTACTTTTTCAGGCCTTTTGTAATGCATAACATTCAAATTGATATTCTCATTTAATACATTTTTTTAAATTATACAAGCTTCCTGATTGGTCAGTAACTAATGCATCCAGTATGGTACGGCATCCAGTATGGTACATTTAATCCCAACAGGGTATTCGAAGTTCAAGGGGGTTATGAGAAAATCTTGTGACAGCTAAAAGGGGTGTACAGGCATTCTATGGTACACTTCGCCGCTTTCCCTTTCACTCATTGCCTCAAACATTTTCAATTAGTAATAATAAACATTCAGACTCACAAACAAAATGAGAACATCACTGTTTTATGAGAACATTCTGAAAACTTGAAATAAAAGATGTGTACATTCCGCCAATGTCTGATTATACTGTCGAGAAGACGGATTCTGTTGTGGTGTTTCTTCACTACAGATCTGTTGTGGTTTCGAGAAACATGCAACCTATCCCGTCATATGAATTGTCTCTTCACTGAAACTTATTAAAGCACTTTTACAAGTTTGAATATAGTGTCCCAGATTCTCCAAGACACCACTGTATCAAATAAAACACTTTACAATAACAATAAACAATAATAATGACACGTCATTTCCAATGTCCTTGAATTGAAGTCTCCTGAATGTTAGAGTTCAATCAAAGGGAAATAATTCCAAATCATCTTGTTCAACAATATAGAAAGATATGCTTCTTTCAGTTTCTCTAATTATTACTTTTATCAAGGTTTTTGTCACTGGAATACCATTTGCAGATTATATAATAAAACAAAACTCAACACACTGAAGGGGCACAGTAATAAATTCAGCACATGGTGTTTCAGCAGGATGTACGGGACTGCAGGCCTTTAAATTCTTCCCAACTAATGACAGTAAATGCTGTGCCCAATCAAGATAATGATGAATTTGAAACTTTTTCCAAAGTTTTGCAGTATTTCGGCAATATATGGTTTGGCCAGGTTTCCCTGATGCTTGCAATATAGTTTAGAGCTTAGAGAATCAAACAATGCAACAGATAAATTTTTTTTTTTAAAACCCACAGAGTTCGCCATAGAAAAGCTATCGGCGTCGACAGTGTCATGTATGACACTGTCGACGGCGATTGCTTTTCTGTGGCGAATTCCATATGATCATGCACTTAAAGCTTGAGGTCTATTATATTCACGTTTGTGGCATTTCTCAGTAAACGCCATGCATATTTAAATTCAAATAGACATTTGGCTCGACACTGGGAAACTAGGAAGCCTTCTCGAGTTAGTCGAGTAAACTTACGTTGAAGGGTGGTGGGAGGGAACCAGTGATAAAGGTGAAGATCTATAACAAGGGGTTGTAAACAAGCATTTTAAGACGGGGGATCTAAAACCTAAAACAGACGCCAAGAAGAAGAAAATATCAATGTTTTTTCTCCAACCATGCATGCCACATCCATATGTGCCGTTGTGCCCAAATTAGACTGATCTAAAGGTCTCCGAGACTGTAACTAATAATTTCAATCAGGACAATAGATGGCAAAATATATCTACTAGATATTTTCCACCATCTAAAAAGATATTATATCATACAATTATGGACTTTTGTGGTGGTGAATATGATGTGATATAAACCTAAAAAACTTAAATTGACGGAGGCATTAGCCGAGGTCAATGTAAGTTTTTTTTGGTTCATATCACATCATCTTTACCACCACAAAAGTCCATAACTGTTTTATTATATACACCATCCTCAAAAAAACAATCTTCTATATGTCAATTAAAAGTTCAATTATATCAACCACAAGTATTTTTATTTAACAATAAAATAGTTATTATCTGCAAAATAACATAAAAACTAGAGGATGGCCACCAAAGGGTGGCTGATTCCCCCGAAAAAAGCCTTGATAGCCATTCCAACCTTATTCGCGACACACCCTCTGGTTGTGGGCAATAATAATACCAAGTATCATTAATATCCTTGAAGGCTGTAAGAAGTTATGGAGCGGACACGAATTCCGTCTATGCCCGGACGGACAGATGGACAGACAGACGGACAGAAGGACGACGTCACGGCTAGATTCCCCCGAATCTTTTTCGGGGGAATAATGAGATGGAAGTCATGTTGACTAAGCATACATGTCGATTGAAATAGAACTAGAGAGGGGATTTCCAAAAGCTATATTTAGAAAGTTGATATTCACTGGAAAACCGGTGCACATGGATTTTTGAGTACAAGTCACATGCATAAGATCCAGCCAATAGAAATGTGGTTACTTATAATGTATAAAATATTATATAATAAAATAAAATTCATACATACCTCCATCACAGTAGCTTGTAATTCCTCACAAAATGCTAATCGTTTGGCCAAATGATTTTGTGTTAATTCACATATAAGAGCTATCAAATTCCCCATTCCATCACCTGTGTGAGCTGAGGTAGGCACTAATGATATGTATTCTTTGGGATTCTTGTTTTCATAATATAAAGCAGCATTTAAACTCTGAAAAAAATCAAATAAATGTATTGTCCTGTACGAATGAATGTCCTCACATCAGGTGCTTTCAATTCTATTTTTGTTCAGAAATTCCAATGATGAGCTGTTTCAATCAATAAATCAGTGAAAAACTGCAGTACCCCCGAGTGAGCTAATGGACATGAACAAAGGCAATTTTGGAGTATGTTGTGACATAATACGTTACGGGATGGTTAGTGGTCAGATATGGTGTCATGTGAGGTTGAGTGAGGTCAATATTAGGTGAGGCGTTAGCCTCACATGACACCACATCCGACCACTAAACATCTCATAACTTCTAGTAAGGTACTGGTAGATATTCCAGCCTAGGATAGCAAACACCTGGCCACTAGAATAAGTATAATTTGGAATTTTTAATCAAATATATCCTTCTAAATTTATCAATGTCATGATTAATAATTTATTGAGTAAAATTTTCATGATTTTTTAAATATCTAGTCAATGCTTCTGTGAAGCAGCCGTCAAAAAAACACTCAGCAGATAAAGAGGTAAAACTCACCTGCTCGGCTAGCTGTACGATAACTTCTCGTGCTCTCTCCTCAAACTCCTGTTTTGTGTGTATTTGTTGTTTTTTAATTGTATTCTGTACATCACTAGTCGGATTAGTTTTCCACTGAAATAACCTGTCAATCTGTAATACAAAATACTCATTACCTCAAGTAACAATTATATCCATGTGCAAAATTTCGAAAATGACACTAACCGACTGACCGCTCTCGTGGGCTGGAGATGGCTAACCAAATGCTCGGCTATGTAAAAATTCATGGGAAACTGTTTTTTTTATCATTAACAAATATTCCTATATTGCATGGAATTGAAATATATATAGCCTCTCATGGCAAAAGTCTAATGAAAGTGTCAATGACACTGTAGCTCAACTTGTGTTAGACATGTACATGTATTGTATGTGACACAGCAATGACATACATCTAGGCAATGACCTGATAACAAAGGTACATGTAAAGTGTTGTAAAGGTCTGTACATAAATACTGACCGTAGCCTGTAACAAATGTGCAGGTAAAGTATGACTAAACTAAGTTCTAAGAACGTTGGCAGCGGCAACATTTTTTGACGGAAATTGAAGAAAATCGATAGCTCCCATCTAGAGGTCTCCCCAAACAAGCATGCCAGGTTTCAAAGCAATCCGATTATAAATGTGCCCTGTAGGGTGTGCCAAAGGGAAATATTGAGGTCTTCTGACTAAACTAAGTTCTAAGAACATTGGCCGCAGCAACATTTTTTGACGGAAATGGACAAAAATCGATAGCTCCCATCTAGAGGTCACCCCAAACATGCATACCAGGTTTCAAAGCAATCCAATCATAAATGTGCCCTGTAGGGTGTGTCAAAGGGAAATATTGTGGTCTGACTAAACGAAGTTCTAAGAACGTTGGCCGTGGCAACATTTTTTGATGGAAATTGAAGAAAATCGATAGCTCCCATCTAGAGGTCACCCTAAACAAGCATACCTGATTTCAAAGCAATCCAATCATAAATGTGCCCCGCAGGGTGTGCCAAAGGGAAATATTGTGGTTTAACTAAACTAAGTTCTACGAACTTTGGCCGCGGCAACATTTTTTCACGGAAATTGAAAAAAATTGATAGCTCCCATCTAGAGGTCACCCTAAACAAGCATACCAGGTTTCAAAGCAATCCGATTATAAATGTGCCCTGTACGGTGTGCCAAATGGAAATATTGAGGTCTTCTGACTAAACTAAGTTCTAAGAACGTTGGCCACGGCAACATTTTTTGATGGAAACTGAAGAAAATCGATAGCTCCCATCTAGAGGTCTCCCCAAACAAGCATACCAGGTTTCAAAGCAATCCGATAATAAATGTGCCCTGTAGAGTGTGCCAAAGGGAAATATTGAGGTCTGACTAAACTAAGTTCTAAGAACGTTGGCCGTGGCAACATTTTTTGACGGAAATTGAAGAAAATCGATAGCTCCCATCTAGAGGTCACCCTAAACAAGCATACCAGGTTTCAAAGCAATCCAATCATAAAGGTGCCCTGTAGGGTGTGCCAAAGGGAAATATTGTGGTCTGACTAAACTAAGTTCTAAAAATGTTGGCCGTGGCAACATTTTTTGACGGAAAATGAAAAAAAACGATAGCTCCCATCTAGAGGTCACCCCAAACAAGCATACCAAGTTTCAAAGTGATCTGATCATAAATGCGACCTGTGAGGTGTGCCAAAGGAAATTGTGGACGTACGTACTAACGTACTAATGTACGTACGAGAAGTGAGGGCAATAGCTCAGCTTGACTTTGTCAAGTTGAGCTAAAAATTATCAAGATACAAGAAAGACTGATTAACTGGTAAAGTGCGAGAAACCCATATTTGGGCTTTATTCTCAACTGCAGGTACCTGAAGTTAAAGGCTTCATATTCTGTGGATGTCCAGCATATTATCTTGTAAGTAAAAGTACTTCATCTCCATCGATTTGCATAAATTGTAACAAGACAAAAATGCATGAACAAATCTTGAGACTGGGAAAAAATTTAGCACTCTATCAGTTAAGTGACTCAGGCTTTACCATTCAAGATGCAACTTTTGGCTAACCGGTCATCTGTTCGCGTAGATTTAAATTTGCATAACCACCACAGAAACGAAACGAGCATTCTCGTCAAATTTTGCAAACTGCATATACAGCCTACACCACATGCAAACACTGTGATTCAAAATATTTCAACCAATACAAGACAAGCCTATTTGGATGCGCTGAGGCAACTTAGGTCTATAAATATATTTTTCATTTTCTGAAAAAGACTTGATTCTTAAATAACTTTCAAGAAGCATTACAATTTTCAAATTCAAGAACTTTTAAATGCCTATACAGTGGAGCCCACTTAATTGGATATCTCTTAACTGAATAACCCTGTTAATTGAATATAATTTCCCAACACAAAACCATTTATCATATCTCCAGTACAAATTTGACCTGTTAATTGAATATAGGTAAAAGAGTCAACTCCTGTTAATTGAATAAAACATCTTGTAACCTGTTAAGAAATTACCCTGACTCTCCCAATTTTCCTTTGTTTATAGACCTATTTGGCCTCAGTGCATCCAATACAGGCATTTAATCTATTATATCTTGTTTGGCAGAGCTCATGGAGCTCTGTCAAACAAGATATAATAGAATAAATGCGGAGTTTATCTCTAAAATACAGGAAAGCGGCACATCCCTGTTAATTGAATAGTCCTGTAAGCTGTTAATTAAATATTTCCATTGGAAAAGTGGCCATTAAATTAACAGGGTTCCACTGTACCAACTGTAGTATTTTCATTTGTGTCTTAATTATTGTCAGTACAAATGATAAAACATTAGTAGAGTGTATTAAGACAAAAAGCATATGATTTATGTATTCTTGATTTTGTTAACCCTTTACTTAACGAATTGGCTATACCCGACCTTACATGTGTAATTTACAATTAAGTAGCTAAAAAAAATATATTTTTCAAAAAATCTCAACGAAACCAAATCATGTGACCCATCATTGGAACGAGCTTGTTCCAATGAGGGGTCACATGATGTGGTTTCATTGAAATGTTTTGAAAAATTTGAAAAAATTAAAATAATAAATTTTGATATCGTCTGTGTTGGGTAAAGGGTTATGGAGCAGAGTTTGACAAGAATGAAATTAAAATCAAATGGAAGGAGTCAATTCTAAAAATTGGGATCCTACACTTGAATGAGTAGTAAATTTTTGGAGTTTCCATGACCATTCTATTTTCAATGGCTTTCAAGAAGAGCGAGATGAGAAATTGAAGGATGTTCTGGGTCAAAAAACAAGAGATCTCCCTACTAAGAACTGCACATAGTTGCCTGTACATGAAGTCATGGGAGTTTGTTCTAGATCTACACCAAGACTAATGTCCCATCATAATCATATCCACAATCTTATACATGATTCTCATTCTATTATGCAAACATTCAGTACAACAGAGAACATACATTCCACCAATAATGTTGAAATAAATCTCCACTGATACATCACTTTTCAAAGGTTTTCAAGTAAAGTTTCAATAGTCAAGGAGTTTCCAGGAAGTTTATAGTACAGTCACTGTGGACTAGTCATAATCCACACGTGGGCAGTGATATCCATTCATGAGCTTAGCAAGTAATAATAATGAAAGTGTCAATGACACTGTAGCTTAACTTGTCTGTGTGTTGTGTTTGATGAAAAGGATAATGTTCAATGTTTATGAAAGGATTAAGAAATAAGACAAGAATTGTGATAATTGGGAATATGTTCATTTCTGTTCCCTGTATGCTATGTTTTCAATAAAAACAATATGAGGTGTATACTGTACTAAAGAATTGAGGGGTGGATTAATGTGGCCCTCACAGTTAATGTATGTAGCCCTCACAGTTAATGTATTTCAATGAAAGTTACCAAGTTACAGTGAAATTATTCCAAAATGAGTCCTCCTATAAAGTTACAATGAAATCCCTTCATAAATACAGCCTGTAGACTATGCTAAAGGTTTTTGGGCTTCGGGCCTGTGTCTCCATCACGGTTGACCGATCACAACCAAAAGGGGATGTCATCATCTAGACATTATACTGGGTCATCCTACCAAGTTACAATGAAATCCCTTCATAAATATGACCTGTAGTCTGTGCTAAAGTTTTTCGGGTTTTGGGCTTGGGCAGCATCATGGTTGAATGATCGCGATCAAAAGGTGACGTTCTCTTCTGGGCATTATCTGGAGTCATCCTACCAAGTTACAATGAAATCCCTTCATAAATATGACCTGTAGACTGTGCTAGAGGTTTTTGGACATCGGGCCCCTGTAGCCGTCACAGTTGACCAATCATGACCAAAAGGGGACGTTCTCATCTTGACTTTATATGGAATCAATCTACCAAGTTACAATGAAATCCCTCCATAATACGACCTATAGACTGTGCTAAAGGTTTTCGAGTTTGGGGCTTGGGCAGCCGTCACGGCTGAATGATTGCGACCAAAAGTGGATGTTCTCATCTAGACATAATCTGGAGTCATCCTACCAAGTTACAATGAAATCCCTCCATAAATACAACCTATAGACTGTGCTAAAGGTTTTTGGGTTTTGGGCTCGGGCAGTTGTCACAGTTGACAGATGGCGACCAAATGAGGAAGTTCTCATCCAGACATCATACAAAGTCATTCTACCAAGTTACAATGAAATCCCTCCATATTATTAAATATGACCTGTAGACTGTGCTAAAAGTTTTTGGGTTTCAGGCTAGGGCAGCCGTCAAGGTTCACAGATCATATCCAAAAGGAGACACATTCATCTAGATATTATACAGCGGCATCCTATCAAGTTACAATGAAATCCCTTCATAAATACAATCTGTAGACTGTGCTAAAGGTTTTCAGGTTTTGGGCTCGGGCAGCCATCACAGTTGACCGATCGCAACCAAAAGGGGACGTTCTCATCTAGACATGACCCCAAACCTGCATATGAAATTTTGTAACAATCAGACAAGTGCAGGGTGCAGCCTGTGCTAAAGAAAAATGTGAACAGACTAACAGACTAATAGACTTGCGCAATAGCTTATCTTGACTATGTCAAGTGAAGCTAAAAATCACCATCAGCAAAATTATAATTAATGATACTGGGTGCTTCATTAATTAAATTTTTCATGATTATTCCTATAATTAATGTTTGTATCTAATATTATTGCGGCCATGGAAATATTGCTCACCCATGGAAAGTGGTCAGTTCACGATGGCTGTACTATACAGTGGAACCCCATTAAATGATAAATTGAATGGCCACTTTTTCAGAGAAAAATATTCAATTAACACTTTAAGGCCTTTTACTGACATTTATGGCCTCAAAAAGAGTGCCGTTAACATGCCATCATGAGGAGATCCAGCTGACAAGAGGCATATTATCTAGGCAGGGGTTTCTAGTCAAGTCTTGTCTGCTTTAACCCTTAAGTATTCAGATTAACTTAGTGTTCATAACTACTGTATATGTTACAGTCAATGTCCAAAATCAGTCAATTTGTACATTGCCTGAAGTTTTTAGTCAATTTGTAAATTGCCTGTTTCAATCAGTCACTTTGTAAATTGACTAAAAAATGAAAATTACTTTGTCAAATCATCTGCCATATTAATACTAGCCATAATAATTGAAACAAGAGGCCTCAAGGGGCCTGAGGGCGCTCACCTGACATGGTAGCCTAAATATCAACCCAGAGAATTGATTTCAACAAGTTGCATCTGCTCCTCCTAAGAAAAGCTTATACCAAATATCCAAAGATTCTGACCAGTGGATCTAAAAAAAAAAGATTTTTAAAGAATATTCCTCATATTGATCTAAGTTATAATTTGGCCTCCCACAGGGAGCCCATATATGAAACCAGGGACTTAGCTTTAACAAACTTGCATCTCACCCCTCTAAGGATGCTGCACATCAAGTATCAAAACATTCTGACTGCTGGATCTGAAGAAGAAGATTTTTAAAGATAATTCCTCATTTTGAACTAAGTTACAATTCAAGCTCCCACAGTGAGTCCAAATATGGACCTAGGGACATGGCTTGAACAAACTTGAATCTCACCCCGCTAAGGATGCTGCTTACCAAATATCAAAACATTCCGACTGCTGGATGTGAAGAAGATTTTTAAAGAAAATTCCTCATTTTGAACTAAGTTATCATTCGGGCTCCCACAGTGAGTCCAAATATGGACCTAGGGACATGGCTTGAACAATCTTGAATCTCACCCCCCTAAAAATGCTGCATACCAAATATCCAAACATTCCGACTGCTGGATCTGAAGAAGATTTTTAAAGAAAATTCCTCATTTTGAACTAAGTTATAATTTGGGCTACCACAGTGAGCTCAACTATGAACCCAGGAACTTGGCTTGAACAAACTTGAATCTCACCCCCCTAAGCATGGTGCATACCCAATATCAAAAGATTCTGCCTGCTGGATCTTGAGAAGAAGATTTTCAAAGACATTTGCCTGAAATGCACTAAGTTCGAATTCGAGCTTCTATAGTGAGCCCAAATATGAATCTAGGGAGCTGATTTGAACAAACATGAATCAGATCCACCCCACAATGTTGCATACCAAATATCAAAGGATTCTGCCTGCTGGATCTGGAGAAGAAGATTTTTGAAGAAATTTGCCTGAAATGCACTAAGTTCGAATTCAGGCTTCTATAGTGAGCCCAAATATGAATCCAGGGGGCCAATTTGAACAAACTTGAATCAGATCCACCCCACAATGTTGCATACCAAATATCAAAAGATTCTGCCTGCTGGATCTGGAGAAGAAGATTTTTAAAGAAATTTGCCTGAAATGCACTAAGTTCGAATTCAAGCTTCTGTAGTGAGCCCAAATATGAATCCAGGGGCCGATTTGAACAAACTTGAATCAGATCCACACCACAATGTTGCATACCAAATATCAAAAGATTCTGCCCGCTGGATATGGAGAAGAAGATTTTGGAAGAAATTTGCCTGAAATGCACTAAGTTCAAATTTGAGCTTCTATACTGAGCCCAAATATGAACCCAGGGGGCTGATTTGAACAAACTTGAATCAGATCCACCCTACAATGTTGCATACCAAATATCAAAAGATTCTGCCTGCTGGATCTGGAGAAGAAGATTTTTTAATCTTTTTCCCATTGCCTACAGTGTTAAAAAGAGCTGACGCAGCACTTTTTCAAAGTCCTGAAAAAAGTACCTTGTGATCAAACCGATAGGGATTTTTTTTTAACCACTCTATTCTACTGGATAAAAGTAAGCTTTATACAAAATAAGTATTCTGTGTGCCGTGTAGTTTTGGAGATATGAAAGTTTTAAGGTTTTTCCTATTTTTAGCTCCCGAGGTTCCCACGAGACAATGAGAAAATTTTTTTTTGCATCAATCAACTACTTATGAGCCATTATCATCTCATATCAAATTTGGTTCAAATCGACCTCACGGTTCTGAAAATAGAAATTTTAGGCGTGGCCAAAATTTTTGCCCCTCCCATAATGAAGGCAAATAATGCCTGACAAAATTCTCTTGAACAAACTTGATTCTAAACCTTAAAAGGACTCTGTATACCACATATCAAGTCTCTGCTACTGGTGGTTCATTAGAAGATTTTCAAAAAATTTTGCCATTTTTTCACCACACCTCTGCTCAATATGAGCTGAAACCTAATTTGGATAAAAATCACAATGCCCTTATATAACCCATACTCACATAAAATTTCATTAATATGCGGCCAGTGGATTGGGAGAAAAAGGCCCAAACACCACCTTCACAACGGACGACAGATGACGAACGACGGACGAAAAGTGATCACAAAAGCTCACCCTGACTTTCAGTCAGGTGAGCTAATGAACTGAACATACGTGTAATAATGCACTACTCAATGTACATCATTTTGAAAATTCTTTTATAGCCTGGTAGAAAGCTGAAGCCTAATGACACTCTAATCCAATGGCTTCTATCAAAATGAAAGTGTCAATGACACTGTAGCTTAATTTGTGTGTTGTGTTTGATGAAAAGGATAATGTTCAATGTTTATGAAAGGATTATGAAATAAGACAAGAATTGTGATAATTGGGAATATGTTCATTTCTGTTCCCTGTATGCTATGTTTATGATAAAAATAATATGAGGTGTACACTGTACTAAAGAGCTGAGGGGTGGGTTAATATGACCTCACAGTTAATGTATGTGGCCCTCACAGTTAACGTATATCAACAAAAGTTACCAAGTTACAGTGAAATTATTCCAAAACGAGTCATGCTATCAAGTTACATTAAAATCCCTTCATAAATATGGCCTGTAAACTGTGCTAAAGGTTTTTGGGCTTCGGGCCCCTGTAGCCGTCAGTTTCCCAATTGTGTCCAAAGGGGACGTTCTCATCTAGACATTATATGAAGTCAACCTACCAAGTTACAATGAAATCCCTTCATAAATATGACCTGTAGACTGTGCTAAAGGTTTTTGGGCTTTGGGCTCTGGCAGCCATCATGGTTGAATGATCGCAACCAAAAGGAGACATTCTCATCTGGGCATCATCTGGAGTGATCCTACAAAGTTACAATGAAATCCCTTCAGAAATATGACCTGTAGACTGTGATCAAGGTTTTTGGGCTTCGGGGCCCCTGAAGCCATCACAGTTGACCAATCCGGTTATGTCATCATCTAGGCATTATATGGAGTCAAACTTATGGGTTACAATGAAATGCTTCCATAAACATGACCAACAGACTATGCTAAAGGTCTTGGAATTTTGGGTTCAGGCAGCCATCAAGGCTGAATGATTGTGACCACTGACCAAAAGGGGACGTTCTCGTCTAGACATTAGTTAGAGTCATCCTACCAAGGTACAATGAAATCTCTTCATAAATATCACCTGTAGACTGTGCTAAAGATTTTCGGGCTTTGGGCCCCTGTAGCCAACACAGTTGTCTAATGGTGTCCAAAAGGGGCTGTTCTCATCTAGACATTACATGAAGTCAACCTACCAAGTTACAATGAAATCCCTTCATAAATATGATCTGAAGACTGTGCTAAAGGTTTTCGGGCTTTAGGCTTGGGCAGCCATCATGGTTAACTGATCGCAACCAAAAGGGGACATTCTCATCTGGACATCATCTGGAGTGATCCTATGAAGTTACAATGAAATCCCGTCATAAATATGATCTATATTCTGTGCTCAAGATTTTCGGGCTTCAGGCACCTGTAGCCATCACAGTTGACCAACCACGACCAAAAGGGGATGTCATCATCTAGGCATTATATGGAGTCAACCTAACAAGTTACAATGAAATCCTTCCATAAATACAACCTACAGACATGCTAAAGGCTTTCGGGCTCGGGCAGCCATCAAGGCTGAATGATCATGACCAAAAGGGGACGTTCTCATCTGGACACTATTTGGAGTCATCCTATCAACCTACAATGAAATCCCTTCATAATTATGACCTGTAGACTGTTCTAAAGGTTTTCGGGCTTTGGGCTCGGGCAGCCATCATGCCCGAATGATCACAACCAAAGGGGACAATCTTATCTGGGCATCATCTGGAGTGATCCTGCGAAGTTACAATGATATCCCTTCATAAATATGACCTGTAGACTGTGCTCAAGGTTTTCGGGCTTCGGGCACCTGTAGCCATCACAGTTGACCAATCACGACCAAAAGGGGATGTCATCATCTAGGCATTATATGGAGTCAACCTAACAGGTTACAATGAAATCCTTCTATAAATATAACCTTTTGCCTATGCTAAAGGTTTTTGGGCTCGGGCACCCATCAAGGCTGAATGATCACAACCAAATGGGACGTTCTCATCTAGACATTATTTGGAGTCATCTTACCAAGTTACAATGAAATCCCTTCATAAATATGACCAGTAGACTGTGCTAAAGGTTTTTGGGCTTTGGGCACCTTTAGCCGTCAAAGTTGCCCAATCATGTCCAAAAGGGGACGTTCTCATCTAGACATTGTATGAAGTCAACCTACCAAGTTACAATGAAATCCCTTCATAAATATGACCTGTAGACTGTGCTTAAGGTTTTCGGGCTTCGGGCTCGGGCAGCCATCATGGTTGAATGATCGCAACCAAAGGGGACAATCTCATCTGGGCATCATCTGGAGTGATCCTATGAAGTTACAATGAAATCCCTTCATAAATATGACCTGTAGACTGTGCTCACGGTTTTCGGGCTTCGGGCACTTGTAGCCATCACAGTTGACCAATCACGACCAAAAGGGGATGTCATCATCTAGGCATTATATGGAGTCAGCCTAATAGGTTACAATGAAATCCTTCCATAAATATGACCTTTTACCTATGCTAAAGGTTTTTGGGCTCGGGCACCCATCAAGGCTGCATGATTGCAATCAGAATGGGACGTTCTCATCTAGACATTATTTGGAGTCATCCTACCAAGTTACAATGAAATTTCTTCATAAATATGACCTCAAGACTGTGCTAAATGTTTTCGGGCTTCGGGCCTCTGTAGCCGTCATAGTTGCCCAATCACGTCCAAAAGGGGACTTTCTCATCTAGACATTGTATGAAGTCAACCCACCAAGTTTCAATGAAATTCCTCAATAAATATGACCTGTAGACTGTGCTAAAGGTTTTCGGGTTTTGGGCTCGGGCAGTCATCACGGTTGGCAGATCATGCCCAAATGGGGAAATTCTCATCTAGACATCATAAGGAGTCATTCTACCAAGTTACAATGAAATCCCTCCACATTAAACATGACCTGCAGACTGTGCTAAAAGTTTTTGGGTTTCGGGCTTGGGCAGCCATCACGGTTGATAGATCATGCCCAAAAGGGGACGTTCTTATCTAGGCATTATACATAGGCATCCTACCAAGTTACAATGAAATCCCTTCATAAATACCACCTGTTGGCTGTGCTAATGGTTTTCGGGTTTTGGGCTCAGCCAGCCATACCGGTTGCCCAATCGCGACCAAAAGGGGACATTCTCATCTAGACATGACCCCAAACCTGCATATGAAATTTCGTGACGATCAGACAAGAACTGCGGGGTGTAGCCCATGCTAAAGAAAAATGTGAACAGACATCACAGACTCACAGACTAACAGACTCACAGACTGACATACTTCCGCACTCGTGATGGCAATAGCTTATCTTGACTATGTCAAGTTAAGCTAATAAGACTATGTTCGACTTCTATTAAAACAAGTGTAACCAATAAATTAGGCATCAATCAGCTTTTATTTACTAAACTTGTTTGTCTTCTATCAAAACATGGCAAACTATCAGCTTTGGTTTATTAACCTTGTTGGTCTTGCACACCAAAATTACATTCAGCCAATCTGTCAAGAAATCTCCTTTATTTTTCAGGCAATTTGTAAATTGACTGACTTTCTTAGTCAATTTACAAATTGACTGATTGAAACGGGCAATTTACAAATTGACTAAAAATTTCAGGTAATTTACAAATTGACTGATTTTGGACATTGACTGTAACATATATACATGTAAACAGCTGCAGATGATTTAACAGTGTTTCTACATTATTGTTGCCTGCCTGTACAGGATGTAAAAAAAACACTGTCAAGATAAATGCATCCTATCAGTAGAGTTGTCAAGGATGAATACTCACGGGAGATTTGCAGAGCAATATAATAGGGGCAGTTCATGGCTGTATGAGAACTTAAGGGTTAACAGGCAGCCAAGACCTAACAAGAAATCAATGCTTAGCAACTAGATGTATGTAGACTGTGGGCTGGTGAGAATATGGGACACTTTTCCAGGCATTCCAGTGCTAAACTAAGCATTTATTCTATTATACCCTGTTTGTCAGAACTCTGACAAAGAAGATACACCAGTGTAAAAGCATGTACTATATAGGTCTATAAACCTGGGGAGTTTAGTGGTTGTCAGAGTAACACTTAGAGACAAAATATGAGTTTTTATTCATATAGCAGGAATTTACTATAGGCCATGTACAACAGGTCAACCTTTTAGTGAGGGTATGGCAAATGGTTTGGCATTTATTAGTTACATGCAATTAAGCAGTGGTGTGATTGAGGAAGAAAAAAATAATCTGAAAATGAAAAAATCTGAAGTACTAAAGATCCTTGAAGTGAGTGCCACAGGCACTCGCAATAACATGTGGGTCTGGGTGGGTTCTCCCCCCAGAAAAATTTTGATTTATGGATGCTCTGAGATGGCATCTGGAGGCATGCTGGGGTCAAAAACCTTAGGACTGCTCAAGAAAAAAATGAGTATTTTTTACTGTGAAATTTGAGAAAGCCCAAAAACTGAAATCATTACTCGCACATGTTCATGTAGCATAGATCTCTTCTCATTAGCAGATACATTTGAATGGCAAATAAATTCATTAGCAGATCAAGATGAATGGCAAACAAGTTCATTCATGTATTTCTGGTAGAATTATACATGTTAACTTTCCAAGAAATACTAAAATATGTTGACAGAATATATTCACACTATACAAAACTTGAGAATGGTCCACAAGTACAAGATCTACCATAATATTAATTGTAATAATATGGCAGTGCCTGTACCTCAGGCCACTCAGTGATTTGAAATAAAACAATACACAATATGTATATTACACCTATTTACTTTTTCTGTAGAAGGAAAAGAAAGTATTGTGCATGCAGCCAAAGCCTTTGGCAACATGTACAATACTCTCTATTCTTCCTACAGGCAAACTGAAAGCAGTCAATGTCATCATATCAATTTTCTGTTGAAGCAGACAGCTGTTTAACATACTGCAGACCAGCTTTCTTTGCAGCCTTTGAACTCAGTTCTTTAGCTTTTTGCTTGGACACAATCTTGGTATTTTTCACAGAAAGACTGGCTTTCTTCTCTTCAGTAAGTTCTCTTTTAACTTTTACTTCCTCTCAATAAGCACGACTAGTACTGTTCATGTTCTGAGTCGAGAATCAACCCTTTCATGCAAGAAGTCCTCTTTCTGAAAGTACTCAATTGCAGGCAGCCCTGACCCAGTGATTTAAGTGATATTCAAATTTGAAATATCCATTATACCATGATCATTGTGTGTATTCAACGTTACCCGATACAATAGACATAGAAAAATGTGCTAGGTGCACCACACATGGAATCCAGCCTATGTGTAAGAACACCATGTAAGAATGCATCTGAATGGTCCTTAACAGGTTGAGGGTTAAATTATTTTTGATGGTCTGAATTTGTTATTCAAAATTTGTTTTATTACAAAATATTGGAGTGCCCACTGGCACTCTCCAATACTTTGTAATAGAACAAATTTATATAAACAAAATATTATTTGCATTTGACTGAATATGAAACATGAGCAAGGAAAACATTGGCTTTTGCTTTGGTACCCTCCTTTTTATGAAAGCACTGATAGAAGAGCTGAAACGGTTAAAGGGTGTTCTTGATCGATGAATCACATGGATTAACCTTGGTTAACCAATTAATCACTTACCCTAATAGGTATCTGAATAATCGCTGTACCGTTGATGATTTACAGCATATTAACTCTTTACCCAACATGACAGGGAAAAACCGGCCAGCGCTATATAAAAAAAGTCTCCATTCAAATTTTATTATATTTTTAATTTTTGTCTCAAAAGCATAGCTTATGACCTCTCATTGGAACGAGCTCATTGGGCTCGTCCCAAAGAGGGGTCATAAGCTATGTTTTTGGAACAAAAATGGAAATTTTTTAGTAATTTAAGAATTTATTTTGCAAGTATCCTCTTTCAACCGCATTGGGTAAAGGGTTAAGAATGACCATTTCCAGCCACTGATACATGCACGTGAACAAGTATGTCGGCACGTAACTTGCATGCTTTGCTCTGTCTCATATAATTGATGTGAGTCAGTGTGACAATGTGAGCCTGTTTTTGGAGCAAGTTTGTTCCTTTGTTAACCCATATAATACAATAGTTCAAAAGTAACGGTTAATCGATCAATTACTGTTCTGATCGATCAAGACATTGATCATTGGTTAATCGATTAATAGGTTAACCGTTTCAGGTCTACCTGACAGTGGCTTCTAGCACTCAACCAGTTAAGCATCTGATGGTTTTTATGCATCTGATGGCCTGACATTCTGATGTGAATGGAATGCTTCGACAAAAAACAGTGTCAAGCAAGAATGTAAACAGATCCTCGAAGCTGATATTTTTCTTTACTATATCGGTATTATCCAGTAATTAAAGTTTTGTTGTGGTATAAGTAGAGAACATAACTTGTGTAAGTATGGGGAAGAATCAACAACCTTTGGGGGATTTTTTTCTGTATTTACTGTGTGCCCTTCAGTGTTCAACCGATCATCTGAACTGGCCACCACAATCGGCCAATTGTTGGTAATCGGATGACAATGGCAACAGCTCCTGGAACATCGGTTGACAAGCATTTTGTGATGACTCATTAACCACATTTTATTATCTTCTGCAACTGTTCAATCGTTAATGTAAAATGATGTCAATGATATCATTCAATGAAGTTGAGAAACAACAACAATGTGCATTCTTAATCTCTCTAGATGCCCCTTTACAGGATATACAAGTTAAACGGCATGTTGCACTCCACTGACTCCTGTTGCAGTAAAATTACCTGTCGCATGCACATGGGCGGTACATGTGGCTCAGAGAGACACGTTTACTGCAGGGTTTGTGTTTTGTCGCGGCCGATCGGCACCGGCCCCGAGAAGGTTGTCGTGGAGGCCATTTTTCCGGCCGCGATCGATCCGCGAACTACAATCTAAACTAACCCATCTGCCGCGAATATGCAGTCCTTCGATTTTAGCGTGCGCTGGTGCACGCAGTACGCAGGTAAATGCCGATGGTAGCGCGTTATGTTGGGCGCACGTAGCCGTTCAAAAAGTAGCGCTTGCAAATAAAAATAGACAGTCAAAATGTCCGAGGCCAACATTATCTACCCCAAATCACAGGCCCTCATGGTTTGATCAGTATTAAACACTGGCTTTTTTCAAATGTAAACAACACTTTCAAAGGAAGTATCCCTTACACCTGCGCAGTAAGGTTACTTCAGGAAAACATCTGTCAAATATTGAACATCGAGCATCGTTAACGCCCACGACAATTGTCAGTCTCCAACACTTGCACGGAAAATACGCCCACTCAATCACCAAACATCTCGGCACTCACCAGTTTCACCTGTCAATAATTTTGCAGTCTGCTCACACACCTACCAATTTCCAATATCGGACAAAACGTCTCCAACTGCTGTAAATAACCGGATTTCATAACACTGTTAACACTGTGAAAAATGTTCAGTTTAATGTAGTTCTTTCAAGCCATGACTTGTCTAGTAGAGCACAGTATTACTATCGGAATCAGAATCGGCCAATTGTGAATTTGTGAGCTCAAATAATTGGTAATCGGTCAGCGATCATTTTTGGTAATCACTTGGACACTAGTGCTCTTGGTGCTTGTGAAATACAGAATAAAAATCATAGATATCATAGATTAAATTCCATATTGTGTTTTTAAAGAGAGAGAACTTGAGATGAATGAAAGAATTTTAAAGAAGGTGCATAGGAGTTAACTCTATAAATGGAAGAGTGAAACAATTTTGAACATAGAGAAATGTTCCAATCAGACTAAAATCATTGCCCTCTGATTGGATGAGAGTTCGCTTAGTTTTTTCTAGGTTTAAGGCTGTAGTGGCATATGTGACCACCTGACATCACCAAGTGAAATATTTGAAAAGATGATAACAATGGGAAGAGATTCAGAGTGCATAATTTCTATAAAATTGTATTTTTCAAGGCCAGTGATCATTCTATGAATGTATACTCACAACACGCTTATAAACTAGACTAAAGCATTCCCATGAGGTTGAAGAGAAAACTGTGATTTGTAACTCGTACATCAGCTGTGTCTGTAAGACACATATTATGCCCCCACAAAGTCTACCACACACAAACCACACAAACCTGTACCATACAGGTGAAATTCTACAAAAAATTGACCAAGTTCAAAACACGTGTAATTTTGTGAAATATTGAAGCAAATAAAAATCCTCACAATAAGCACACCTCTGGTATATGTACAAACATCCTATGAAATAAAAAAGTCCTAGCTTGAAAACTGTGAGAGGAGTTAGCTGGACAAACAATGCACCCAAGATGTGGACAGATGGATGTACAGATGGATGGATGGATGGATGGATGGATGGATGGATGGATGGATGGATGGATGGATGGATGGATAGACGATGAGCAGATGGATGGCAGTTGGAGAGATGGATGGACAGACTGATGGACAGGGGTAAAACAATATGCCCGTGACTATTCATCGCAGGGGCATAAAAAGTTGAGGCTACTCCATCTCAGTTCAAATCATGAACTTGTTCATAATTTGAACTGAAATGGAGTAACCTCGACCTTTATCTGAGTTATCTAAGTTGTTGATTTTTTGTTGTTCAGTGATGTTGTGGGGCACATGAGAGGTTTATTTACTAAATCTGTTATCGTTAAAGTTGCCTTATTCATTGAAGTTGACTTGTTCATTTCACCATGTGGATTTTGGGCTTTCGGTGGGGTCTTATTGGAACATATAAATTCACGTCTCGGTTGAACATAAGCTCTGAGTCACAAACCTCAGACCATGTTACCGTCAATTCATCACAATAACTTAGATTATCTCGCAATTTTGACCAATAGTGAAAAGTAGTTTTGTTCTCACATGATTTTATAAATCTATTTTTTTACATACCTTGTTTAATGCAACAACAAATGGTGTTTTTCTCTTCTTTAATAGCTCAATAGATTCAATAGTCTGGGGCTCTAATCCATGCATAAGGTCAATGACCAATATAGCAATATCACATAATGAAGAACCTCGTGTACGTAAATTACTGAAAATAAATCATAATTTTATTTTGATGTCATCAAAAGGAATGAATTTAATTGAATTTTGGTTTAAACCAACAATTAACAAAAATAATGAATAAAAGTTTTGTAGGAAATTAATGGCTAATACACCATTTGTGAAAACACTTTGAACTAATCATTCAAGACTGAGACATAACATTATTTTATCAGCTCTTGGGATCAACAAATCAGCGTGGATAAATGGTGGCAGCCTATGAAGCAATATCAGGTCGTTGATGACGTTATCAGTGACTCCACATGAAATCAATATTCGGTGATTGTCCACCATATTGTTTTTAGAAATAAAATACAACCGCCTCATCTCAAAAATTATAAATTCAAAGTAATTTGTATATTTTTTATACTTACCAATGGCCCAGACTAGATGGTGCTAACTCTAAAATTAATCCAGGGCCAAACAAAAATTTTGCCCCCCAATCCCCAAAATTTGCATGCAAAACCGAAAATTTCATGTCCTATCTGGTCCTCCATACTTTTGTGAACTGTGCATGCGCAGTATCCAGAAAGACACCGAAATTGGCGCCAACCATCATTCTTTCTAGAAATTGCCTGTTAAATGTTGTAAACAGTGGGGAGGTATGAGTGCCCACTCATGGGAGGGCCATCCCCATCTGGGCCATTGGTAAGTATAAAAAATATACAAATTACTTTGAATTTATAATATTTTTATACAACAACCAATGGCCCAGACTAGCTGAATCTTAAAAAGGCTGGAGGGCCTAGGACATAGAGAAAAATCCAATTACTCAATCACTTCTTAAAGGATATCTCCTACAGGAGAATAGGAGAGAAAGGAATTATGTATGTCTTTCTCATTTGTGAGAAACGAGAAAGACATAACACCAACAATGTAAATGAGCATTATATATTATATACTTCTCCATTTAATGCCAGCATAACCCATTATGCTAATTCGGTGAAAGGAAGCCAATATATAAAGACAGTCCAGAGAATGGGACTCTTTATACTCATTTAAAAGTGTCCGAGGATTGTATATTGATGCCCGTTTGACACGTGACATATACAAATGCTTCACAGTGAGCTACACTTTAAAAACAATACATAAATGAGACATATTATTTGCTTCACACCGAGCTACACATTAAAACCATCCCATCACCGACTCGGGACTAGTGACACCGGAGGAGGTCTTCCCTTGCTTTTCACTATAAAGCCAGATGATCATAAGGGAAACCACCAACCCCTTCCCCTTCCCCTTATTCTGAGGTACATGACCACAGAACAAAGAGGGCAGCGGAACAGCGTCACTGCTGGAATGGGTTGCCTAAATAACTACTGTACCGACCCGTCAGTAAGCCCACTCTCGTAGATAAGCCCACCCCCTAACTTTTCAGAAAACGTACTTTTTGGGGTATCACCCCAAAATAAGCCCACCCCTATATCTCTGACTTCAAGTTTTTAGCTACCGTACATCATTTTTCAACACACAGGCAGGCCATCACGAAAATATGCACGGAAATTTCAATGGTTCATTATTCAAAATAAAATTTTATGAAGTGTGTTTTGGAGTTGTTTGATTTTTTTTCAATTTAATCTTTTCACATTTTCAGCTTAAATAAAATTCCCAAACAGCCTGCTTTTGTGTTATTTATTATTGCCAGCCATCACGTTTATCAACTTTACTAAATATGAATTGATTGTAAGTTTTAATGTCCAGTTTGGTCCATGCCACATGAAAGGCTGTTTTGAAAACAAAACAATGGTAAGCTATATTGTTCACAAAAATGGGGACACATTCTGTTCACCAGGGCGGTCAGTTTAAATATAGCTTGTTTATTTATGAAACATACCCACGTGTTTTTATTGACATTCCCGTTGCGTGTGTTTCTTCAACACAGGCGACTTGAAATGGAGATCAATGACATTTGCAACCTTTGAAAGTTTGTGTAGACCGACAATTTTGTCAATAAATAGAAAGCCTGCCCTTTCCAAGTCATTAGCAGATTAATTATTGTAACGTAAATCATGTCTTCCATACGCAGTCGTTATACGCTAGAAACTAAAATGAAAGTGGTAGAGTGGCATCGTAAGAATGGAGAGAATCAGGCTAAAACTTCAAAAGAATTTAATGTGGACAGAAAACAAATTCGATTGTGGAATCGGGACTTCGATAAATTTAAATTGTCAACAAAGGCAGCTGCTTCAACAAAGAAATCTCTTAACATTGGAAAGGAACCCCTGTCAGTTGAGCTTGACCAAAGTGTTTTTGACTGGTTGTGTGAGGAGAGGGAAGCTGGCAGACCTGTCTCCAATTTTATGCTACAGGGAAAGGCTCGGGAGGTTGCTAGCCAACTGAAACTTAATGGTTTTAAAGGTTCAAATGGATGGTTGAACCGATGGAAGAAACGCTACAGCATCGGTATCCGTAGAGGAACTAATGATTCGCAGAAACTCCCAGCAGACTTCAAGGAGAAAATTGAACATTTCCATACATCCATTAAAAACCTGAGAATTAAAAACGACTACACATTCCATAACATGGCAAACATGGATCAGACTATGGTACGTTTTGATAGTGTACCCAATTATACGAATTCAGTAAAGGGAGAAAAAACTGTTAGGATAAGTAATACTGGTGCGTCAACAAAAGGTTGTATAGTTTCCCGTTTTGCACGCACAAATGGTTCAAAGTTACCAGCATTTATTATCTTCAAAGAGCGTAACGGAACGTTAAGTTCAAACATTCTGTCAAAACTGGTCATTCCTGAAAACATAAGGATTTCTTCTACTTTGAATAGATGGATGACTGCCGAGGAAGTCAGGAAATGGATTAGAAAGGTTTGGGGTAAAAATGAGGATGATGTGAGGAGGCTTCTCATTTTGGACACTTATAGACCACACTATACAGCTGAGACTACCACCAGCCTGGAAAAGCGGGATACAGATGTCGTTCTTGTTTATTTTATTTTACTTTGAGTCTTTGTTAATGTCTAGTTTTCCATAAAAATTATAACGAAGTGGGTAAAAATGTTCAGTTGACGGACCACGTCGTAGAAAACCAGCACCTGTACTGGATTTGATGATCCAGGTTATGACCCCTCTTTGGAACCAGCGCTATACACGAAAACCACCATTCAATTTTTTTTTATATTTTCATTTTTGCTTCCAAAAGATAGGCTATGACCCCTCGTTGGAACAAGCGCTATACACACGTCACGCTCGTTCCAATGAGGGGTCATAACCTATGTTTTCTTTTGAAAGCAAAGGTTCATACCGGAATACCGAAACTTGTCAATACAATGTACATAGCCTACTGATGTCCGAAGTAGTTTCCGGTATCCACGTATTATATAGCTGCCAAACCTATTCTCATACAGTCGCGGTGTGTGAAATGTAAATTATATACATTTGAAATATAAATTAAACAAAAACGTGACCTCTCGAATATAATTCACTTCAGATGACCTATGATAAATACTGTTGTTATGGTGTGGCCAAATTTTATCCGTTTTGTGTAAAAAAAAATGGAATTGAAAGTTTGTGTTGAAAACAGAAAACAATTCTGGGAAATATGAATAAGAATCAAGGTAGCTCCCCTTACTTATATTCTATCAGCTTCAGAATTTAGGCCTATTTTTTTATAAATAAGCTGTGTGATAACTGCAAGAATAATTCTCTATTTTTCTCTTCTCTGGCAATAGCAGCCAGGTCCAGTGTCACTACGCCAGTAACTGAGAGAATGGCTGTGTAAATAGTTATTACGCACCAACATTGTTGTCTGCAAACTGTACCCTACTCATCCTGTACGTGTTGTGTTAAATATCGTATTAACAGTGCTAAATATCGTAATGTATAGGGGTTTTTTTTTTTGGGGGGGGGGGGGGGAAGAATAATTCTCTATTTTTCTCTTCTCTGGCAATAACAGCCAGGTTCAGTGTCAATACGCCAGTAACTGGGGAATGGGTCGTTCAGATAGGCTCCCAGTTATCCGGTGTCAACATTGTTGGCTGTGAAATGGCCCTGTTAATCTTGCGGGCGCTTGCAGAAAGTGAACCAAACGGAATTTACCGAGATCCACCGATACATGCACATGTACACATGTGTAAATGCTCGTGAACATGAATTGATTATTTTTATTTGGGTTCTTCTTTTTCACAATGGGAGTTACGAATACTGCGGGCACCTTCTCTTACATGAGTAAAAACAAAACACAGTTGAAATATTTTTTAATAAACACAATTCAAAATGAAAATGTAACGCTTGAACCAGCACCTTCCAGATAAAAACAAATCTGAGCCATGTGCGTTTTTGACCTAATTTGTCAACAATAATATTTTTTTGACATTTCATGCTGATTTTGTTGATATTTTACTCTGATATTTTTTTAATGAAATGCATACTGGTATTTGAATGATTAATGACATCGAATGAAAAAACAAATAAAACGAACAGAAAACGTTATGTACAGTATTATTTTATTTAATATCAATGGGAACACAACATACACTGGGAACATCACCTGACCTGAACACAAGTCATTCTTGACTTGTCAACTTTTTAGTTTACATTCGGTCTGAGTCGTGAATAAGCCCACCCTCCCCCCATTTTTTTCCTGTGCCCCCTGGGCTTACTGACCGGGTCGATACGGTATAGATGTAATCATTTAGTGGAAGACATTCTGAGCAACAGACAGTGGACCTAAACATCTAAGGTCACCGGAGATGGACTCTAAATTTCTAAGGTAAAAAACTTGGTAAATGTAGAAGGCTGTGACCAGTACGCAGCTTTCATGAGATCAGTAATGGCTATACTGTTAGAATAAGCCCAAGAAGTGGACAGTGCTCTAACTTCATGCGCTGATAGCTTATTTACAGAACGCTGATCTGAAGATAGACTTTCATAGGCAATGCGTATTGCCAACTGAATCCATCTAGCAATAGAATGAACAGAAAATTCTCTTCTGTTAAAAATCAATGAAAGAAAGAAGCGTCTTCTTGCTTTTTCTTATAAACTCAGATCGGCATTTATATATGTGCATAGCCCTGACTGGACACAGCAGAGGTCTACGGTTGTCCGTAGAAGGCAGAGCTTTATGGTAATAGGCTCAGGCCGTTTATCTGGAGCCTGGTTCTTAGCCAAAAATCCCACTTCTGTAGTTAAAGTAATGGTATTACAAACACTACGGTAGTGAGATTCGTCAATAGATAAAGCATGAAGTTTACTAACTCTTCTAGTGTATGCAAAGGCTAAGAGAAATGCTGTTTTATAGGTCAAGAATTTGAACTCTACAACGTCCAACGGCTTATACGGTGCTTCCTTAAGCTTCAACAGAACCCAAGCTAAATTCCACTTAGGAATTAATCTTGAGGGTTCTAGGTCTATTTATAGAGAAATTTCTAATCAGTTTGGATAATGAAGCATTAGATCCAATTGCCAAGTTATCATGATGAGCGTAAGTGTCCGATAACATAGACCTATAGCCCTTAATAGTGACGTGCAAGAAGGACTGCACAATGGAAATATGTGAAGGTTGAGACATTCAAGGGTTGTGATGCAGTGCGCGTGACTTCCCCTGATAAAGAAGGTCCTCTTCTGGGGAACGTCCCATAACAGACACCTGAGAAGATTGATCCACGGTTTCTGTGATGACAGAGATGCTACTAACAGAATCTTACAACGAGACTGTTTGATTTTTAACAGAATCTGCTGAATCAACGGAGTTGGAGGATACACATATCCTATTATTCTGTCCCATAAGATTGACAGAGCATCTACTGCGTACGCTTGATGCTCTGGACATGGCGACAAGTACGTCTGCAACTGATTGTTGAGGTGTGTCACGAATAAATCTATCATAGGTCGATCCCACTGGTAGCAAATCTGTCTGAATACCCGCTTGATGAGTGTCCACTCCGATGGCAACAGGCGAACTTTCCGAGAGAGCGAGTCTGCTAGTACGTTCAGACGACCTGGTATATGACGGACCGATAGTTGAACATGATGATTCACAACATACAGAAGAATTTTCTCCGTTAATTCACATAACGGAATCGAATGAGTGCCTCCCTGGTTCCTGATATACTCTACAATATCTGAACATGAGCGTCTGGTATAATGTGAATCCACTGTTGTAGCGCTAACCATATTGACATCATCTCTTTGATGTTTTATGTGTTTCTCTAGGAACCGAGGATCCCAAAGACCCTGACACTTCGAGCCTGTCGGGCTCAGGGTTGCCCCCCAACCTGTTTGACTCGCATCCGTCATAATTGAGAAAGCCGGATCCGGCAGCTGCAGCGGAACTCCCAGAGTTAACCACTGAATATCTGCCCAAATCTGGACCTTTTGTTTTACCAGGTCCGTTAAAACAATACTGGTCTCGAAAGAATGAGTCTTCACACGCCAGTTCTGAGTAAAAAATATCTGGAGGGGAAGTGTGCGCAAGCGACCCATTGGAATAAGATCTGCAGCCGCTCCGCACAACCCCATCAGTCGCATAAATTCTCTCGCTGTTAATGCGTCTGAGTGTAGACAAAAGCGAGCATAACAACTGACTAATTTCGCTCTGGGTAACGGCAGCCGAACCAGATTGGTGCAAGTCTCGAAGCTCATTCCCAAGTGAATGAACAACTTGGACGGAGCTAGATCCGACTTCTTCTCGTTTACGATGAAGCCGAGATGTCGGAGTAAAAGAAGCAGACTCTGAACATCGTTCCGAAAAGTAGTTTTGTTGCCGTATCTCTGAAGAATGTCATTCAAGTAAGTAAGACATTACCGAGTTCATTATTCGAGTGAAAGCCCAGGGTACCAGGTTCAGACAGAAACACATCGGTCAGAATTGACACACTATCCCTTGAACGGCAAACCATAGGTACTTTCTGAATGCCGGGTGTACCAGGACATGAAAGTACCCATCCTTTAGATCTATGCTTGCCGCATAGTTGTTTGCTCGAATGCTCGCCCTTACCGACCAAATGGTCTCCATACAGAACTTTGGAGCAACGATAAGCTTGTTTATCCAGCTCGTCTATTACCGGTCGGAACGAGCCGTCTGGCTTCGGTACGAGGAACAGGTGACTGTAGAATCCTGGAGAATTTTGATTCTCGACGACCTCTATTGCTTCCTTTGATAATAGAGCCTGAACCTCCGATAGGAGAGACTCTCTTTTGCAAGGATTTGACGGAAGATATGTCCACCGCGGACTCCTTGTTAGTGGTGGTTTCGCTCGGAAAGATAGCCGTAGGCCGTCCGAGACCACACTTTTCACCCACTGGTCTTCCGTAATTGTTATCCAGTCTGTTGGGAATCTTGATAACCTTCCACCAACTGGCAAGCAATAGAGGTCCTGACCATCACCTGTAGGACCTGCAAGGCTTACAGGAGGAGAAACCACGTCCCCCTCGCGAAGAGCCTCGACCCACCAGCTTAGGGGCGTCTGACCGGTAGTCTCAATCACACCTATGCCCCCTTCCCGGGTCACTGTACTGACAATCCCTAGAGTAACTAGAGTCAATCCATCGCCAGGGGGTGCGATGCCCCAGCAATCCATCGCCAGATGGTGTGTTACCCCCACACCAATACCTGAGGGTGAGCAAGGTCAACAATGTGACATCTTGGTGTTCAGAAAACAATAGGTGTCACCTAAAGGTGACACAAACAAATACCCCCGCCTTTCAGCTGGTAATGTTTTAACGTGCATGATGTAAGTGAGGCATACAGGTATTAAATTTTTTAAAATCTGTGAAAATTTTCCAAGTCGATCAAGGCCATAATTTTGAGCAAATAAAGTTTTGCAACAAACTTTATAAATGATGCATATCTTCAATGTGTTTGCAACCATATCCCAAAGTTTCAGTTCACTGCATTCAAAACTGTAAGAGGAGTTGATTACAGCATGATGGTACTCTCTATTGAAAATAGTACTCAAAATATTCTAAGTCGAGAAAGGGAAATAACTGTGGAAAAATAAAATTTTAGTAAAACTTTATACATGTTGCACATCTTCATTGTGTGTATGATCATATCCTGAAGTTTCAGCTATCTGCATTTAAAACTGTAAGAGGAGTTGATTACATGATAAAGGTACCCTCTATTGAAAAGAGCACTAAAAATGTTGTAAGTCAAGAAAGGGAAATAACTGTGGAGAAACAAAATTTTCGCAAGACTTTATGCATGTTGCACATCTTCATTGTGTGTATGATCATATCCTGAAGTTTCAGCTATCTGCATTTAAAACTGTAAGAGGAGTTGATTACAGCATAAAGGTACCCTCTATTGAAAATAGCACTAAAAATGTTGTAAGTCAAGAAAGGGAAATAACTGTGGAGAAACAAAATTTTCGCAAGACTTTATACATGTTGCACATCTTCATTGTGTGTATGATCATATTCTGAAGTTTCAACTATGTGAATTGAAAAGTGGGGGAGGAGTTGATCACAGCATGACAGTACCCTCCATTAAACAATTTCGCGATGGAAGGACTGATGGACTGACGGACACAAGGAATCCAATATACCCCCGCTAGGCGGGGGTATAACAATTATAGGAGGGTTTTCTATACCCTCGTGAGGAGTCCCCTTTTGACGATTTCTGTCTGGGACGTCCTCCTTTACTCTTTTCTGCTGTAGCGGATCGATTAGACGCCGATTTTAGAAGCAGAGTATTAAGACGCTTGGTCATATGCCAATGAAAGTTTGTCGTCAAATATTGTGTGTCCAGATACCGGAGCAACCCGTAGAGAATTTTTCACCTTGTCATCTATTAAAGATGACAATGCAAGGGCACAGTCACGTCTGATTAACTCCAAATTAGCCACTGTTAAGGCGGAGTTATACGTGGTAAACATAATTGCCCTGGAAAGAACTCTTAAAGAGGTAGGAACGTCCTCAAATATCTTCCCATTGAGACGTTGTGACATTGCTCCTGAAAGGTGATCTGCGTAAGACATAGCGTCCAAATTTGCTCTGTTTGAAGATATTGCCGTCTCAATTGTGTCCGAGCGAATTGTGAATGAGGCAGACAAGGATAGCTCTAGATCCTCAGCCTGTTCATCCAAACGCAGAGGAACTGTCTGTACATCTTCCCCGACTGTTTTAAATGAACGTGGTCCAACAAACGTTAAATTTACGGAAGATGATGTCAAGAAACCGCCTTTCTTCTTCCCACTGGAGAGTTTGAATGTTAAAAAATTTGTAGTAATTTATATATTTTTTATACTTACCAATGACCCAGACTAAGCTGGTGCTTACTCTAAAATATCTAGGGCCAAATGCAAATTTTACCCCCCAATCCCCAAAATTTGCATCTAAAACCGAAAATTACATGTCCTATATGGTCCTCCATACTTTTACTCCACTGCGAATGCGCAGTGTCAAGGAGGTCTCGAAATTGGCGCAATTATCATTCTTACAACCAGTGCCTGGTAAGCATTATGTACTCAGCGGGGAGGTATGAGTTCCCAAATCATGGGAGGACCATCCCCGTCTGGGTAATTGGTAAGTATAAAAAATATATAAATTACTATCAATTTTTTAACATTTTTATACTGTACCAATGATCCAGACTTAGCTGAATAGTAAAAAGGTTGGAGGGCCTAAGACATAAATGAAAATCCAATAAACTCAATTACATATAACAGAACTATCCCCTGAAGGAGAAAATGAGAGATAGGCTTTACATGTATCTTTCTTATTTGTATCAAAAAGAAAGACACAACACCATTCTGTAATTGAGTGCAATAACATCAATGATCTCTACTAACATTCAGTATAACCCTTTATACTAATGTTTTTAAAGGAAAGCCAATAAATAAGGAAGTCCCGCAAAATGAGACTCTATATACTCATATAAAAGTGTCCGAGGATTGTATATTAACGCACGATTAATATGTGATATATACAAATGTCTCACACCGCGCAACACTTAAAAAATATTACATAGATGAGTAAACCTTAGCTTTACATTAAAACCATCCCGGTACCGACTCGGAATTACTGACTCCAAGGGAGGTATTCCCTTGCTTTACACTATAAAGCAGGTGACCTAAGGGAACACATGCCCCCCTGCCCCCCCCCCCCTCCCTTTCCCTTGCCCTTGATCAAGTACTCCAGAGCGAAGAGGGAAGCAGGACAGAGTCACTGCCGGAACCGAAAGCCTACATATATATAGTTGCCACTGTTTAGTGGACGACATTCTAAGTGAAAAATAACAGACCTAAACAATGCATATCTGCAGAAAAGGACACAATATTTCTTAGATACAAATTCGGAAAAGTGGAGGGCTAAGAACAATATGCAGCCCTCACTAGATCTGTAATAGCAACATTATTAGCATAAGCCCATGATGTAGAAGAGCTCTTACTTCATGAGCTTAAAACTAAAGCACAGACTGCTGATTGAAGATATTATCGTAAGCAGTACTGATAGTAAATTGAATCCATCTGACCATAGAATGTGGAGGAAGCTTCCACGGCATGTCCCACAATAGACGTCTGAGAAGATTAAATCACGGTCTTTGTGGAGATAGAAATGCTACAAACAGAATTTTGCATTGAGATATATAACTTGAGCAATATCTGCTGAATCAACGGCACTGGAAGATATGCATATCCTATTATTCCGTCTCACGAGATCGGTAGAGCGTCTACTGCAAACGCTCAAAGATCCAAACATTGTGACACATACTTTTGCAACTGAATGTTGAGATGCGTCACGAAAAAGTCAGTCATATGCTGCTCTCCTTGGTAGCAAATCTGATTGAATACTCATTGTTGAAAGTCCATTCTGGCGTCAACAAGCGGCCCCTCCGTGAAGGGAGTCCGCTAATACATTCAGACGACCCGTAGTATGATGGACCGATAGGAGAACTTGATGTTCTAGAACAAACAGAAAGATTCCTTCTGTTAACATGAAAAAACAGAATGGAATGATTGTCTCCCTAGTTCCGAAAATATGCTAATATCGTCGAATTGTCAGACAGAATTAGTACATGAGCATACTGAAAAACGTTTATCCAATAAAGTAGCACAAGCCAAAATGACATCAAACTTGATGTTAATGTGCTTAATTAGGAACTACGGATCCCAAAGACGCTGGCCCTTAAATTCCATTGGGCTCAATGATTCGACCCAACCTGTTTGACTGGCATCCGTCAAGACTGTAAAACTCGGATCCGGCAATTGCAGTGGAACTCTCTGAGTTAACCACTGAAAACCTGCCCAAGTCTGAATCTCTTATTCACTTGATTGACAAGAAGATGTCCGTATCGAGCGAAAAAATCTTCACACTCCAATTCTGGATCATAAGAATTTGGAGAGGACAAGTGCATAACCGCCCCATCGGAATAAAATCACGGCAGTTCTGCACAATGTATCAGTCACATGAGATCTATCGCAATAGCAATAGCGAGTATAACAACTGATTAATTTCGCTCTGGTTAACGGCAGATGAACAAGAATATTATGAGTCTCGAAGCTCATCCCCCAGTGGGTAAATGACTTGGACGAAACCAGATCCGACTTCTCCTCGTTTACGTATGAAACCGAGACGTCGGATCAATAGGAGCAGAATCTGCACATCATTCTGCACTTTGGTTAACAGCAGACAAACAAGAATGTTATGCGTCTCGAAGCTCCTTCCCCCAGTGGGTAAATGACTTGGACGAAACCAGATCCGACTTCTCCTCGTTTACCTATGAAACCGAGCTGTCGGATCAATAGAAGCAGAATCTGCACATCGTTCTGAAGCATTAACTCGTTGCTACACCTCTGAAGAATGTCGTCCAGGTAGGTCGACGTTACCGCAGATGAAAGAGCTCGGAAATGAGTCATTACCGAGTTCGTTATTCAAGTGAAAGCCCAGGAACTAGATTCAGACCGAAACACTTTGGTCGGTGCTGAAACACAATTCCTATGATAAGGCCATACAAAGTTGATTGTCTGTTTCTCAGGCCATTTTTTCCAAAAACGCATGCGGGCGGGCGGGGTTTTTTTTTTCTTTTTATTTTCTTCCCGAGAGGTTGTTTGTGGTAATTTGACCCCCACCCAAACGCCTGGTGGACCATGCAAAATTTCGCAAATATATTGGTTATTCACCACAGGGGTGTTGGGTCGTAAATGAAGTGGGGTTTGAATGTTTGTTTTTTCAGTGAAACATGAAAATTATAACACAGGACGAAAGTCACGAAACGCCTCGTGAGTGAAACGTCTCGGGTTGAAACGTCTCTGGGACAAATCAAATGTCGAAGTGCCAACTTTCAGAGATTTTTTTGACCAAAAAAAAAAAATCCTTTCACAACCTGCCTAATAAAATCGTGAATCGCAATTTTTCCCCATTATATTCAAAATTATCACAACCCATTTGAACGGGCAGTTCATCCATAAATCATATTTTTTTGAAATCTGAAAATGAAATACAAAACGAATGTTTGCGTGTTTTTATTAACCAATTCGAAGGCACATGCCTGCGTATATGCGATTTATTTTCAACTATGACTGTTACTTTTATATCAAGCAACGGTTACTATTAGTTATCCAATTATCCTGCATCTCAAATGCATTTATTTAAATTAACTGGGAAACTCGTAACGGTTTCAAATAACAGTACACAAATTCCCAATGACGGCCATTTACAATACAAATGTTACTAAAAATAAATGCCAGGAGACTGTGTTCCATTCAACATAGCACCTGACTTTGCAGACTTTCTGAGGGTTGGTGCGAATTAAACGTGGTGCGAATCGACCATTCCCCTTTGTGACTGTTTGTTGTCAGACTGAAAGACACCTTCCTTCTTGCTGTCATTATGACTTACCTTTTACAGAATAAAACACTTTCTGTCGTGAATATTGCTAGAACCCACCCACTTCATTAAGGTATGATGTAGAAAAAGCTTGAAGTGTGTTAATTTAAAATTTGCGAACGCATCGATATCGATTTACCGAAATGAGCACAATATCTCAAATTTTTTGAAGATTTTTTTTGTGTCATAAAAAGGTTGCATGCGCACCAAAAATGACCATGCGCGCGGGCCTGAGAAACAGAGGTTCTTTTTTTGATGGCCTAAAGAAGCAAAGATACTTTCTGAACGCCTGATGTACCATGACGTGAAAGTATGCAACTAGAAATCTATGCATGTAGCATAGTAGTACACCCGAATACTCGCTCTGACCGATCAGATGGACTCCATATAGAAACTTGGAGCCACGATCAGCTTGTTATCCAGCTCAGAATATGAGTGGACGGAACGAGCCATCTGGTTTGGAACCAGAAAAGGATGGTTGTAGAAGCCTGGAAATTCCTGGATTTCTACGATCTCTATCGCGATCATTCCAGAAGAGACTGTACTTCTGATGGAAGCGAGTGTCTATTCTACTGACTGATATAATCTGAGTCCAAGTTGGACTCCGAGTTAACAAAGTTTTTCGTTTGAGGAACAATTAATCCTTCCGAAATCACCCCTTGAATCCAAGGGACGTCCGTAATCTAATCCCAAATCATTGAGAAACTCGACAGTCTTCCGCTCACACGATAGAGGTTAAAACCATTACCTCCTGGTCCTGCAAGGCTTGCGGAAGTAGAAGCCATGTCCTCCATGGCCCGCACCTCGCCTCGTCGACCTAGGGGCGTCTGACCGGATGTCTCGGTCAGAATTACGGCCCCTATCTGAGTCGCTACCCTGACGGTCTCTAGAATAAGACTTAGAGGATGCATAGGAACCTCTATAGGAACTTCCCTTGGATGTATTTGTCCCAGAAGTGCCTGTTTTACTCTTCTCTGCTGAATCCGACTATATGGAAGCAAATTAATAGCAGAGTCTAAAGCTTTCTTAGTTAACTGATCATAAACTGCGGAAAGCTTGATGTCGAAGAAAACTCTCCGGAGACCGGAGCGACTCTAAGAGAGTTTTTCACCTTACTATCTACACGCGTGGATGTAGCCAGGGCCGCGTCACGTCTAACCAACTCCATATTGCCACAAAAGGACGGAGTTTTACGTGAGGTCCTTGAAAGAACTCTTAAGGAGGTTGTACATCCTAGAATTCTTTTTCGTTTAGACGTATTGATAACGTTCTGGTAATGTGATCTGCGCACAATTATGTGTCTAAGCTGTCCCTGCTAGACGATATTGTTATTTCCAACATCGTGGTTGGAATTGACATAGACGACAGTAAAACAATACTATTTCCTGAACTGGTCGTCTGGATGCAGAGAACTCTCAGAATGCTCTGTCCTGCCGTTTCAAAATATTCAATGGAATGATGAAAGGCAGATGTAGAGCCTATTGCTGATAAGAAGCCTGACATGCCCATTTAGGTAGCAAGTTATATAAATATACCGTCATTCAACAGATCAAATGTCCGTGAAACATATCTGGACTATGTCGGAACAGAGGCATGATGTCCCTAAACCGATTAAGAATTCTATATCCAGTGGCGCTATCCGTTTCTTATCCGGCAACGTAGCATTTTGGTCCGGAGGAACAACGTCCGATGATAATGCCGGATGCACTCTACGACAATTATGTTGTTCCAAAAAGGGAAAATACAACTTATCCGTATCCCTTTCACCATCCTGTTGGACCACTTGAAAATCTTGGTCGTCCGTGCCTGAACCTGCAGCGGGACGTACCAACCCAGCTTCGTCGGATAATTCCTGATCTGACAGAGTTACTGTCAGTTGCTGGGACGCTGCGATAATTTGTGCTATCTGCGATAGCATATCCACAACAGAGGCCCGTGGAGCTGTGCTCTTATTTGATTTAGCCGCTGGAAGCTCCTTGGACGTTCACTCCTGCATACCTCTAATATGCGAACGTCCGGAGAATGAAGGTCTCATATCCTTGGCTACCGGATGGCGTGACCTGGTCGCCGTAGAATCCCTGATCGGCGATGTTGGTTGAATATCACAGGTCACATAGCCAAGGTGCGGTCGTGTGTGCTGCCTTGAGGATGAGGAAGCCGAAAGAGCAGTCTCTCTGGACTGTCTATGTAACGGAGTGTCCCGAGCGGTAGACGTATACTCCGACTGAGGAACGTTTTGTACCACAACATCTGAGCCCAGATGTTGCAATACGAGAGAGGGACCTCTCTCGCTCGCAGCCCAGATGGACCTGGACGAGCTAGGAACCGGACTTAATAGGCTTCCTCCGTACCATCCTCATATCCGTCGTCACTGGGTGTGCACATTGTATTTTATAGTGCTCGCAACACCCAAATCTCCTTCCTGGACCGCAAGGGACGAACCCGGGTGCTGAGCCATTCGGTGAATGGTCGCGACACCGAGCGAGCTAGCGGACGCCAATGCCATCGATAGTACTAGGGAACTCCAGGCAATTGACATATCTACATGAGCACTTTTGCCGCTAACTCTTCATTTGACTGTGACAACGGAAGCACACTTTACTAAGACATCATGGTAACATCACCTTGTTTATGTTACTCAATGAGACCTGTGGAGCCACAGTCCTACGTGAATTATCCACTGGAAGCTCCCGGGACGTTCATTCCTGCATTTATATAATAAGCGAACGTCCCCACTGGAAAGGTCTCGTATCCTTGGCTAGCAGATGGAGTGACCTGGTCGACGTGTATTCCTTGGTTGGCGAAGAAGAGCACCACGGATGTTCAATCCTGCATTTATATAATATGCGAACATCTCCTGGAAATCTGTGGTCACATAGCCAAGGTGCGGTCGTGTGTGTTGACGAGGATGAGGAAGCCAATATAACAGCCGCGTCGGACTGTCATACGACGGAGCGTCCCAAACAGGAGGAGTGGACGTAAGCTCCGGCTAAACAAACAACAACATTGCAGCACAGATGTTGATGCAAGAGAGGGGGCCTCTCTCGCTCGCGGTCCGGGGGACCTGGACGAGCTAGCTATCGAACTGACAGGCTTCCTCCGTACTATCCTCGGATCCGTCGTTGCTGGGTGTGCACATCTGAAGTTTTATAGTGCTCGCATCACCCAATCTGCTTCCCTGGACCACAACGGACTAACCCGAGTGCCGTACCATTCTTATTTCCTGGTGAATGGACACGACACCGGGCGGACTAGCGGGCGACACCGGGCGCACTAGCAGGCGACAATGCCTTCGATAGAACTAGCTAACTCCCAGCAATTGTCGTAATACCTTGAGCACTTCCCGCTAGCCCTAATATTGCAACGACGGAGACACAGTTATTGAAGACATCACGGAAACATCACTCTGTGTTCTGAAAAAGAAACTGATAATATAGTGACCGTACGGAGAGAGGACCGCAATGGACCTCTCACCGCAACAAAATACCGTGACACACGTCTCCAACGTTGTCATATCAATCAACACAAACAGAGCAAGAATTACTGCGACTACATTGACTATAAGAAACACAATGAACTCGTGAATTAGAGGAAGATATCCTCGAATTACGATAGAAGAATATTTTTTCAACCAGAAAAAAATATATAAAAAGACAGTCATATTATTCGCACTAACTCTTGAAATGAATATACATAATATATTATAATTCATTATAACATTTCAAAAGAAAATAATTTTCAAAAAAAAATTTTTTGAAAAAATTCTCAGAAGAGCCCAAGTTCCCAATGGGAACCCTGAGCCCAAAAAAGCCTAAGTGTGGACAAAAATTTTAAATCATTTTGAAAAAATTAATGTAACACTTACGGACAATATTAATATATCTTGCTATGAACTAAATTAAGCAGAAGCCAAGTAATCATTGTCAGAAGTAACAGTTGTCAACATAAGCAAAAGTGCCAACAACCCGGAAACATGACTCCAGGCACTAAAACAAACAGGGCCCGAAATCAGTTACCAATTTAAACACTATCTGATGCAAAACAGAGGCTTCCAGAGAAGAAACTGCAGAGCATCAGATGATAGATGCAGGCCAAAACGCCTAAACACCCCTAGGGTGAGGACGTAAACATGGGGAAAAAACAGAAAATAATTCTGTTTCCAAGCCAAAACTCCCAAAATTTTTTAGTAATAAACATTACAAAAAATAAGCCAAAAGCATGGGAGAATAGCTAGGGGGGAATAAAGGAAATGGAGAGAGGAAACACTGATTAAACAATGGAAAATTCATAGCAAGAATGACCACAATAAGGTCATGCCATGAATATAGGTAACATGAATAATTTCGTAAAATAATTATAAGATACAGCACTGAACATTTGTGTCCACTGTTTTTTCCTCTCCACGTTCTATTTCCACCATATATTCACCATTTCTCTCATAATTATGCGTCTGGCATCCTTTAAACTGAGATTTACAAGCACAAATATCAGTCAGCTGTAACTGAATTGAGGGCCAAACAAAGAATGACTTTTGGCGGCAGTTTCGAGACCTCCTTGACACTGCACATGCGCAGTGGAGTAAAAGTATGGAGGACCATATAGGACAAGTAATTTTCGGTTTTAGATGCAAATTTTGGGGATTGGGGGGTAAAATTTGCGTTTGGCCCTAGATATTTTAGAGTTAGCACCAGCTAAGTCTGGGTCATTGGTACAGTATAAAAATATCATTAGCAAGAATGATGACATCAGGCCCATGTCCCGAAATTGGGAAACATGAAATAATTTATATTAAAATTATAAAGTTACAGTCCTGAACGTTTCCAACCACCGTTGCTTCCTTCCATCAGCCAAATGTGTCCTTGGATCCACCAATTTTACCACTGATTTGTGTCTGGCATCATTAAAACTGACAATATTATTGTATCGATGTCAGTTTGTTGTTACTGACAGAAGGGCCAAACAAAGAATGATGGTTGGCACCAATTTCGGTGTTTTCCTGGATACTGCACATGCGCAGTTCACAAAAGTATGAAGGACCAGATAGGACAACAAATTTTCGGGGATTGGGGGACAAAATTTGTGTTTGGCCCTAGATTAATTTTAGAGTTAGCACCAACTAGTCTGGGCCATTAGTTGTTGTATAAAAATATGACAATCTTACAGCAAATATTCTGAATCATCCGCTGAATGTGATTAAAGTTTCATTAAACTCACTAGAACAAAAAGAAATAATCTGTTTATAATATGTGTCGCAAATTGAGAAACTTTTTTCGATCGATAACCCCATGGCATCCAATAGCTCAGTGTAAATCGAAACACACCCAACATTCACAACAACCCTTTACCTAACACGAAAAGCAGACGATACCTTCAAACAAAATTCATGAATAACTAATTTTTTTTCATTTTCTTCATAGACATAGCATACGACCCCTCACTGGAACAAGCTCAACGAGCTCGTTCCAAAGAGGTATCATGAGCTATGTTTTTTAGACAAAAAAGTGAAAATAGAAGGGTGAGTTTTGTGAAATGTGCTGGCCGGTTTTGGCCGTTACGTTAGGTAAAGAGTTAATTCTACTGATCCATAATCACTTTAGCATGAAATGATTGCTAGATAGAGTTACTCTCCTTACATTGTAAACTTACGTCTGCTTGTTTACATTTTCACAAGTACGATACACCAAAACAATTCAACTCATAACAATGAAACGTTTCGGTTCTTCTTCGAGAAAATAAATTACCGGCCAATTAATTAATGGGACATACTGGATTTTGTCCAATGACATAATAGATACGTTACGGGATGTTTAGTGGTCGGATATGGTGTCTTGTGAGGCTCAGTGAGATCAATATTAGGCGAGGTAAATGCCTTGCCTAATATTGATCCCACTTCGCCTGACATGGCACCATATCTGACCACTAAACATCTTGTAACTTGTACTATGGAGGTGCAGTACAGGGGATTGGAATCAACAACCCGAGGTGATATCTGATCCCTATGAGGATAGTGAATACAATTATCAGGCGAGGATAGGCTTCAAACTCTTTTTACTTGATTGTCCTGTGAGGTCACAAACCAAAATAATTGGAATCGGTTGGTAATCAGTCAGATTATGTTTAAAAAAAAAACCTTGCCATCTTTTGGTCGAGTGATTTATTTTAAAAAAATGAAAATAAATTTGGGTAACCTTTGGCAAAGTAGGTCGGGCCAGGCTGGTATGTGAACTCATTTCATTTTATTGTCCTGTGAGGTCACACACCAAAAGTAACTTGAACTGGTAACCATTGGAAAAAAACCTGGATAAGCTTTCAAAAGATGCCGATTTGAATAAAAATAAAAGTCAAAGAGGCATAACTCCTGAAAACTGGGTAGGCGAAGCTGATATGCGAACTTGTTTCACTTAAACATTTCATAAGGCCACATACTGAAAATATTTGAAATCCATTGGTAATTGTTGAAATTAACCTCTGGATAATTTTTTGCCTGACTCACTTGGAAAAATTCTCAGTCACAGGGGCATCAGTCCCGAAAAACAAGAGGCCGCAAAGGGCCTTAATCGCTCACATGATAAAATTGCTTAAATAAGGATTTAAGGTTAAGATTAAGGTTACATTCAGCATCTACATGTTAATATAGTTAAACTAATTCAGTAAGGGGAGTGGTAGGGGGGAGAGAAGGGTCTGTTGGGTGATTTTTTTTGTTTGCGTAAAATCACAAAAACCCCTTCAAAACATATTTTGAAGAAAAATAAATCATCCCGCACACCCCTTCCAACTCCCCACCCCAACAGGGTTGAAGTGCATTTTTTGCATAAAATCACCCAAATCCTCCAAATCTTTTTTGCCCAAAGAACAAACCTCCCCACCTCCACCCCGCCACTTCAAGTGGCCTGGTGGTCCCCATTTGAGCAAACATTAATCTTATGCTTATGTATTCACGTTGACATCTAACCAAAGTTTACCACAATGTTCAAGACTGGCAGATCAGCGCATATTGTGAAGGAGATGAAAAGATACTGTATAAACGTTCTTAGAATCAGTCAAATGCGGTGGACAGACTCGGGTGTCCTGACCCTCAGTTCAGGAGAGACAGTGTGTTATTCGGGACATGTAGATGGCCAACATCAGGAAGGTGTAGGGATCATCATGGGCAAGAAGGCCAAGAAGAGGCTTCTGGGTTGGGAACTGGTTAATGCTTGGATCATGAGAGTGAGGTTCTCCAAGTATGCAAAAAGTATCATTATTCTGTGTTATGTGCCAACAGAACAAATTGCAGAGGAGAAAAAATACCTTTTCTACAGCAACCTTCAAGAACAGATAGACAAAACACCACATGACATTCTTATTGTGATGGGGGACTTTAATGCGATGGTTGGAGCAGACAACGAAGGATATGAATCCTGCATGGGGCAAGAAGAAGTTGGAGAGAGAAACGACAACGGGCAGCGATAAGCAGAAATGTGTTTGGAGAATGGGTTGGTTAAAGGTGGCACCATCTTTCATGGATATCCCCAGACCAGCAACCAAATAGATCACATCACCAGAAATGGAGAAGGTTGATGAGGGATGTCAAAGTCCTGAGAGGGGCAGACATAAGCAGTGATCACCATCTTGTGCTGTGCAAGTTACAGCTGAAGTTAAAAAAGAGAAACAACAAACAACTCTTGGACTCGAGTGGACTGAAAGACCCAGGAGTGAAAACCCAGTTCGTCCTGGAACTGAACAACAGGTTCCAAGTCTTGAAAGACACACCAGTAGACGATACCAGTGCCCAGTGTGTGGAGGATGTTCCTCGACTCCAACAAAGAGGTACTGGGCTACAGGAGAAGAAAGAGTGCATCTCAGAAACCACCTGGCAGGGCAGCAAAACTATGCATGCTGACAGGGAGTGAAGGAGTGAAGGCAGCAGCTGTGAATGACATCACTCTGCTTTTGCACACACAGAAAGACATTCAAGAAAAGACAAATAGAGTAGACCACACAGCAAGAAGCGTGGGACTCAAGATCCATCCTGACAAGACAAAGGTGATGAACGCGAACAGCAAGAGCCCAAAGAAAACAAATGTACATGGTGCAGAGCTGGAGGAAGTGAAGGACTTTAGTATCTCGACAGCTACATCTCGGCCGACAGCAACATCGAGAAAGAGATCTCCACCAAAATCGGTCTTGCAGCACAGGTCTTCAACAGACTGCAGAACATATGGAAATCATCAATCTTTCAAAGCGACACCAAGCTGAAAATCTACAAGTCAAACATCCATTCATTCCTCCTGTATGCCTCAGAAACCTGGAGTACCAACAAGAAGCTCGAGTGTCAACTCAGAGGCTCTTAAAGATGGTGCATGCACCGGATATTCAGAATTCATTGGGAACAGCTTGTCACCAACCAAGAAGTGACCCGTCAAACAGGCAGCAACAACATTGTGGAGGAGGTGGAACAGAGACGTTGGAGGTGGCTAGGGCATGTCCTATGGATGAGCAAGACCAGGCATCCACACGCTGCCCTCAAATGGACACCACCAGGGAAAAGAAGGAGAGGCAGGCCACTGGGCACTTGGAGATGAACTGTGGAAGAGGAGATGAAAGCAGCTGGCAAGACATGGACTGGCTCGCTCAAGACTGAGATGGCTGGAGAAGATTCATCAGCGCCTTATGCTCCAGACGGAGCGAAGAGGATTAAGTAAGTAAAGTTTACCACAATCAGCTCTGTCATATGTGAGCACAATTCATTTAAAGAAATAGTAAATTATCCATTGGGTTCCTTGTTAAGATTTTAAACCCCTGTGGTGCCCACCAAAATCAGTCAAGCCTAACACTTTGAACAAACTTTAATCTAGGAATCATAGTAATGTTATATACCAAACGTCAAAAGATTCTGCCCGGTGGGGGTGAAGATCTTTTAAGAAAATTCCTCATACGGCACTAAGTTCAATTTTGGGCTCCCAGAGGGAGCCCAAATATGAGCTCAGAGATTTGATTTGAACAAATTTAAATCTTCCCACACTAAGGATGCCAATACTATGTACACAAAGAATCTGACTTGTGGATGTGAAGAAGAAGATTTTTTAAAGATTAGTCCCTATATTGCATTAAGTTAAAATTTGGGAACCCACAGATAGCCCAAATATGATCCAAGGGACTTGATTTGAATAAACTGGAATCTGAACTTCCTAAGGTTGCTGTATATCAAATATCAAAGTGGATTATGACTGGTGGATCTGAATTTAGACTGTGCAAAAGGTTTTCATGCTTCGGGCCTCTGTTGCCACCACAGTTGACCAATCACGACCAAAACAGGACGGTATCGTCTTGACATTATATGGAGTCAACCTACCAAGATACAATGAAATCCCTCCATAAATACGACCTATAGACAATGTTAAAGGTTTTGGGGTTTTGGGCTTGGGCAGCCATCACTGCTGAATGATCGCGACCAAAAGGGGACATTCTCATCTAGACATTATTTGGAGTCATCCTACCAAGTTACAATGAAATCCCTTCATAAATATGACATGTAGACTGTGCTAAAGGTTTTCGGGCTTCGGGCCCATGTAGCCATCACAGCTGACCAATCGCGACCAAAAGGGGACGTTCTCATCTAGACATCATATGAAGTCAACCTACCATGTTACAATGAAATCCCTCCATAAATATGACCTGTAGTCTGTGCTAAAGGTTTTGGGGTTTTGGGCTTGGGCAGTTGTCACAGGTGACAGATCACGACCAAATGGGGAAGTTAATACGGAGTCAACCTACCAAGTTACAATGAAATCCCTCCATACGAAATATGACCTGCAGACTGTGCTAAAAGTTTTTGGCTTTCGGGCTTGGGCAGCTGTCACGGTTGACAGATCATGACCAAAAGGGGACGTTCTCATCTACATATTATACAGAGGCATCCTACCAAGTTACAATGAAATCCCTTCATAAATACAACCTGTAGCCTGTGCTAAAGGTTTTCGGGTTTTGGGATCGGGCAGCCATCACAGTTGACCGATTGCGACCAAAAGGGGACATTCTCATCTAGACATGACCCCAAACCTGCATATGAAATTTTGAGACAACCAGACAAGAACTATGGGGTGTAGCCTGTGCTAAAGGAAAATGTGAACATACTCACAGACTTCCGCACGCGCGATGGCAATAGCTTATCTTGACTTTGGCAAGTTAAGCTAAAAATGGAAAATGGTACAATTTTATGAATGAAAACAGCAAACAATAACTGAATAAAAGGTTGATGGACTTTTTGTCTTTATATTTTTTAAAGTCCCAGAGATATTTTTAGGAAGAATATTACCTGAAAGACTCATGGCCAGGTGTGTCTATTATAAGCAATCCAGGTAGTTTTAATTCAGCTTTCTGGAACTGAAAGAAAGATTACAGACTTTAGTTTAACACACTGTATTGGACCTAATTATTGTTTTGTTTCTGGATGCCAGTGGTTATTCTGAAACAAATCTCTCAATCATACAATGTTCGCAATAATTCAAATCAACTTCCCACAGACTAGGGAAAAAACTAGTACTGGAATGTTTAGCCAGATAACTGGTAGAGGTTACCAACCAAATCAGCGGGAAAAGTAGTCAAATGGTTCTTCATAATATAAACAAGAGCGCTTGTATCGCTGAAGCAATACAATGTCCCCTACCGGGCTAATGAGCATTAATAATTATACAAATGTTATAACCTAGATGTGATCAGCATGAATTCCGTTGAAGCATTTCCAAAAAAAGTCCAGAAAACTGATATTTTGGCGCTTTTCCATATTTCCAAGGGCCACAACTCACACAAGAATAATGCAATCAGCATGAAACTCAAACTTGATCTGTAAGTCATCGTTCTATAGTAGGTTACCAAGAATGAAATCATTTGGTTAAAGCATTTCCAAAAAAAGTCCGGAAAACTAAAGTATGACTGACAGACTGACTGACAGACTGACGGATGGACAGAATACAAATGAAACTTGATCTGTAAGTCATCGTTCTATAGTAGGTTACCAAAAATGAAATCATTCCGCTGAAGCGTTTCCAAAAAAAGTCCGGAAAACTAAAGTATAACTGACAGACTGACTGACAGACTGATGGATGAATGGACAGAGTGTAAATGAAACTTGATCTGTAAGTCATCGTTCTATAGTAGGTTAGCAAAAATGAGATCATTCCGTTGAAGCGTTTCCAGAAAAAGTCCGGAAAACTGGTATTTTGGCGCTTTTCCATATTTCCAAGGGCAATAACTCACACAACAATAAGGCAATCAACATGAAACTCAAACTTGATCTGTAAGTCATCGTTCTATAGTAGTTTACCAAAAATGAAATCATTCCGTTGAAGCGTTTCCAAAAAAACTCAGGAAAACTGATATTTTGGTGCTTTTCCATATTTCCAATGGCCGTAACTCACACAAGAATGCAATCAGCATAAAACTCAAACTTGATCTGTAAGTCATCGTTCTATAGTAGTTTACCAAAAATGAAATCATTCCATTGAAGCGTTTCCAAAAAAACTCAGGAAAACTGATATTTTGGTGCTTTTCCATATTTCCAAGGGCCGTAACTCACACAAGAATAATGCAATCAGCATGAAACTCAAACTTGATCTGTAAGTCATCGTTCTATAGTAGTTTACCAAAAATGAAATCATTCCGTTGAAGCGTTTCCAAAAATACTCCTTAAAACTGATATTTTGGTGCTTTTTCCCATATTTCCAAGGGCCATAACTCACACAAGAATAATGCAATCAGCATGAAACTCAAACTTGATCTCTATAGTAGTTTACCAAAAATGAAATCATTCCATTGAAGCGTTTCCAAAAAAACTCCGGAAAACTAAAGTGTGACTGACAGACTGACAGACGGACGGATGGATGGAGTGCCGGTAGGGGACTAATAATGATCGGCATTCCATTGGTAAAGTATATTGCATTTAACTCTAACCTGCTGAGTACTTACAGAAGTAATTTTCATCAAATCTAGTCGTTGTTGCTTTTCGGCAACCATGACATTTGATAAAATATTTATTAAAATTTAACTTGAGAAATCATTGGCCAAAAAGTTGATTTAATTTACATGGGAAAATTGGATTAATGGAGCCAAATTAATTATATTTAGGTTATTAAAAAAAAAAGACTGGTTCTCAGGCACCTCCCTCATCATTGAAAAGCTGCCCCCTCACTCCTTTTTTATTACCTTCACTATTTTGCACTTGTAGGATAAAAAATAGACCAAGTTATAGTTGGTTAAATTTGCAATTGCACTATGGGAAATTTTCACTGCGAAAAAGAAAACCCTTTTTTTCCACACAATACTGTAAGTAGTTAAATTTTTAATTCCAACTATTTTCAGTTTGTGGATTAAATATTCCATTGGCATATGCACCATGGAATATTTTCAGCAAACCATGTATTGCACACCCAAATTTAATGTAAAATTCAAGGACTTTAACAGGGCTTTCAAGAATTTAAATTGCACACTTCCATTGCCTACATTTGTATCTGTAAAGCGCAATACATGTAATGCAATGGAACTGTTAATTGAATAGCCACTTTGCCAGAGAAAAATATTCAATTAACAGTATACAATTAACAGGATTTGGCGCATTTTCCTGCAATGCAGTTATAAACTGAGCATTTATTCTATTATATCTTGTTTGACAGAGCTCAGTGAGCTCTGTCAAACATGATATAATAGCTTAAATGCCTATCTTGGATGTACTGAGGCCAAAAATATCTGTAAGTACTGAGGAATTCAGTGGATGTTAGGAGTAATTCTTTGACATAGCAATTCATACCCCCACTGCAGTGCTGGACCGATAAAGCATAAATGAATTAAAACAAGAGATTGTCACTCGGAAGTCACTATGTCCCCGGTGTGGCAATGACCTTGATCTGTGACCTTAACCTCCATCAAACAAAAAATAATTTTGTGCGCGATACATCATCTCCCCATAAGCAACAAGTATGCCATGTTTCAACAAAATTCAACAAAGCATCTCAGAGTTACGGAGCTGACACAAAAATTTTCCTGACGGAGAGTTGACCATGATCTGTGACCTTGACCACCATCGAATAAAAACAAAATCTGTCTGCGTCACATCGTCTCCCCATAAGCAACATGGATGCCAAGTTTCAACAAAATTCAACAAAGCATCTCAGAGTTATGGAGCAGACACAAAAAGTTTCCTGGCAGACCAACAGACAGATGGACGAAAATACTATGTGCCCCCCCCCCCCCCCCCCCCCCAAAAAAAAAAATTTTCAGGAGCATAAAAATCCTTGAAAATTTGACAATGTAAGGGCTATAATTCAGGTGAAAATAGTGTGAGCGAACTTCATATCAACAATCTCTTCGAGAGTGGGGGTATAAATAAAGGCACTGTCCCATAAATTGTAACAAGGCACAGCCATAGACTAAACAAGGTGCAATGCCACCTGTATCCCCTACCGAGAAGTGGTTTATTAAAAAGGGGACAAAGTTGTTGGAGGTTAGTGGTCCATCAGCATACCAAAGATATATACACCACTAAAGTTATCATCCAGAAACCATAAACATTGAAATTTTTAAAGCTGAAAAGGACTCATAACTCTAGACAAAATGACTGGACAAAACCCATTACTTGTGAATATCCTTTCCCCCATGATGGTCCATCAGCATACCAAAGATCATTCAAATTCGACATGCACTGACGGAGTTACAGAGGTCTAAAGTTGTTATGAACGAATGGATGAATGGACAAACGGGTGGACAAACACAGACCCCATTGCTAGATCCTTGCAAACTTCGTTTTAGCAGGGGATAATAATTTTACTTCGAAGATAATATGAAGCATATCCACTGATTACTAGAGGTACTGTGAGCAAGCTCACAAAGTGATACCCCCACGTCTGTCAGAACAGAATTATATTGCTTCATGCACATCTTCACATGGAGTTCTTCCATTGTGTAAAGTTTCATGAAAATTCTTCAAACGGTTTAGGAGGAGTTGCGCTTATAAGGATGGACAGACGGACAGACAGACGGACAGGGTGATTCCTATATACCCCCCCCCCCCCCCCCCCCCCAAACTTTGTTTGCGGGGAGTATAATGATGCATTAAGTTGTAGTATCTGCACTTAACTGTAAAGCCAAAATATGGGCTTCCTACATTCTACCAGTTAATTGAAAATCCATGTTAACTGAATATACTCCCACACACCAAACCTATTCAAGCCAGAAAATAAGCAGACTGTCATCTGCAAAATGAGGGTTGCATCACTAAATTTACCCTCTGTGAACCTCAATCTGAATCAGGGTCTCAAAACTAAACAGAAAGAGGTACCCAGAGGATAAATTGGCCCACTGCATGGGATAGCACCATCAAATACACCCTCTGGGGACCTCATTCTGCAAATGTCAGAGTGCTTATTTTCAGGCCTGAACCTATTTACTTCACCTTCAGTACAAACTTGAACTCTTATTTGCACATAGGTTATTGAGTAATCTCCTGTTAATTGAATAAAAAAAATTGTGCAATATGAGAAATGTTCCTGACAATCACAGAATTGCCACCCTCCATCCCCCCTCCCTCTGTTTATAGACCTATTTGGGCTCAGTATATCCAATACAGGCAGTTAATCTATTATATCTTGTATGACAGTGCTCCATGAGATCTGTCAAACAAGATACAAGAGAAAAAATGCTAATTTTATCTCTTGAATACAGGAAAGTGAACAAATCCCTGTTAATTGAATACACATTTAAACAGAAACAAGAGGCCCCAAGGAGCCTTAATCGCTCACCGGCCAAAGTGGTTCAAAGAAGTATTTGGAGGTACCCCCCCCCCCCCCCCCCTAAGGATGTTGCATACCAAATATCAAAAGCATTCATCTGCTGGATCTGAAGAAGATTTTAAAAGAAAATTCCTCATTTTGAACTAAGTTATCATTCGGGCTGCCACAGTGAGCCCAAATAGGAACCCAGGGACTTGGCTTGAACAAACTTGAATCTCACCCCTAAGGATGCTGCATGCCAAATATCATAACATTCTGCTGCTGGATCTTGAGAAGAAGACTTTTAAAGAAAAATTCCTCATATTGACCAAGTTAAAATTCGGGCTCCCATATGGATCCAGGGACTTGGCTTTAACAAACTTGAATCCCCCCCCCCCCCCCCCCCCAAGGATGCTACACACCACATATCAAAACATTCCAACTGCTGGATCTGAAGAAGAAGATTTTTTTTAAAAATTCCTCATTTCGAACTAAGTTAGAATTCAAGCTCCCACAGTGAGCCCAAATATGAACCTAGGGACATGGCTTGAACAAACTTGAATCTCAACCCCCTAAGGATGCTGCATATCAAATATCAAAACATTCTGACTGCTGGATCTGAAGAAGAAGATTTTTAAAGAAAATTCCTCATTTTGAACTAAGTTATCATTCGGGCTCCCACAGTGAGCCCAAATATGGACCTAGGGACATGGCTTGAACAAACTTTAATCTCACCCCCTAAGGATTCTGCATACCAAATATCAAAACATTCCGACTGCTGGATCTGAAGAAGAAGATTTTTAAAGAAAATTCCTCATTTTGAACTAAGTTATAATTCGGGCTACCACAGTGAGCCTAAATATGAACCCAGGAACTTAGCTTGAACAAACTTGAATCTCACTCCCCTAAGCATGCTGCATACCCAATATCAAAAGATTCTGCCTGCTGGATCTTGAGAAGAAGATTTTTGAAGAAATTTGCCTGAAATGCACTAAGTTCAAATTGGGCTCCTATACTGAGCCCAAATATGAACCCAGGGGGCCGATTTGAACAAACTTGAATCAGATCCACCCCACAATGTTGCATATCAAATATCAAAAGATTCTGCCTGCTGGATCTGGAGAAGATGATTTTTTAAGAAATTTGCCTGAAATGCACTAAGTTTGAATTCAGGCTTCTATACTGAGCCCAAATATGAATCCAGGGGGCCGATTTGAACAAACTTGAAACAGATCCACCCCCACAATGTTGCATACCAAATATCAAAAGATTCTGCCTGCTGGATCTGGAGAAGAAGATTTTTTAAGAAATTTGCCTGAAATGCACTAAGTTCGAATTCAGGCTTCTAGACTGAGTCCAAATGTGAATCCAGGGGCCGATTTGAACAAACTTGAATTAGATCCACCCCACAATGTTGCATACCAAATATCAAAAGATTCTGCCTGCTGGATCTGGAGAAGAAGATTTTTTAAGAAATTTGCCTGAAATGCACTAAGTTCGAATTTGGGCTTCTATAGTGAGCCCAAATATGAATCCAAGGAGCCGAATTGAACAAACTTGAATCAGACCCATACCAAGATGCTGCATACCAAGTATCAAAATATTCTGCCCACTGGTTCTGGAGAAGAATATTTTTTAATAATTTTTCTATAATTCATACGGTGCTATCAGAGTTATGCCCCATATAGAGCCCCCAAGGGACGTGGCCATTTCATTTGAACAAACATGAATTGCCATATAGTAATGAACATCCACATGAAGTTTTGTGAAAATCGGACCAGTGGTTTCAGAGAAGTCCTTTGAAAAATGTTCAAGACGACGGACAACGACGGACTGCAAGTGATAAGTAGAGCTCCCTTCGGTGAGCTAAAAATCTATACATTGGTTTACTCCCTGCATGCTACTGACAGGTTTTCACAAAATAATTCTACAATACTATTATTCACTGAGAAAGGTGGCTCTCTAAAACTAACTTTTGTGAAAACTGTTTCATCAAATGATAGTTTTACATTAAACCATGTCATGGCCACCTTAGTATCAGGCAAAATATATTGTATTGATGGGCAATTCTGTTATCATGTAAATTATTTAGAGGTAACACATATAACAGCATCTCTTTCCAAGGATTGAGAATTCAATAAAATTAATGAAATAACATAAGGCCTTAGAAAGTTAAATATCTGTTTCCCAGGTCCTCCTGCATGACCATTTTGGCTGCCGCATGTTCTCTTTTTATAACCAATGCAAACTTAAAAAAAAAATTAAAATTAAATGGTTTATGTCTGATTTTTACCCAAGTTAATAAAAGTCTTAAATTTGTCCCTTGAGTGCAACAAGGCTTTGCAATGCTTAAGCAAAACCTTCTTGCACTCAAGGGATGAAATACACCACCACCCATGCTATTCCATAAATTTTTAAGGCTAAAACACAAAACAAACCAAATATATAAATTTTAAATGGCAAAGAAATAATTACAAAAATAAAGTCGAATGCAATTTTACAAAAATGGCCCGAGAAATAGAAGATCTAATTTGTAGGGCCTAATTCATAAACAGACCTCTTTACACATTTTTGTCTGATTCAAAATGGCATCTTTAGGAACATTTGTAGCACCTATCTGCTGTGTAATTCCTCCAGCTTCATTATCTTGGACATGAGTACGCCTCAACTAAAATAAAGATAAAAATATACAGCATAAAATAATGATTGTTTCATATGAATTACAAAGACAAATCAGCTTGAAAACCTTTTGCACTGCTTCAAGTCACAAAAATAATTGCGGATACAAAGTTTTAGTTTTAACCTTTCACCTGGCATATCTGGCCAACAGTATTCATAAAAATTACCATACAAATTTTAAACATAGCTAATGAGCCCTCAAAGGACACTGAGCTCATTCTAGGAAGGGTCATAAGCTTCACTTATGCAGTAAAAAATTAAATTTCATTTTTAATTATAACTGAATGTACATAAATATAAATTAACTGACAGCCTAGAAACCATAGCCCAACTACAAGCTAAAATGTTGGCTTTACATAACTCAACAGCATAGCACAAAGTCAAACTAGATGTTGGTATCTAAACTATGGGCCTAAAATCTGGGTAACCCAAGAATTGTTGTCCATGGATATTCGTTTCTAATGAAAATTTGTCATAAAAATTTATAAAAATAGCCAAAACATTACAAACTAGAGGGGGATTCTAAGAAACAATGAGCTGACATAATGAATTAAAAACTAATGGATTTAAATGGTTGACACAAGCTCAAAACATTATACAATTTTTGCAGCACTGCCTTAATCCAAATGAGTCCACTATTTCACTACTATCAGTTATATGTATTTCCTTCATTTTCAAAATATTGAAACACTAGGATTTGAAGGCCATTTTTATGAACGAAAGTGTCAATGACACTGTAGCTGAACTTGTTAAGACATGTACATGTATAGTATGTGACACAGCAATGACAAACATCTAGGTAATGACCTGTTAACAAATGTACATATAAAGTATTGTAAGGGTCTGTACATAAATACTGACCGCCGTAGCCTGGAACAAATGTATAGGTAAAGTATTTTAAAGGTGGGTGACAGTCAGATGCTAAACTAGAAAAGAAATCTTTGAGTCCCAGAGTGGGTCTGACTGAACCCCAAAATATTTGTTCTCATAGCACAGTGATAACAAAGGCACCACAAAACACACTCGTTCCTGTCCCAAGGTGAAAACAAAGGTACCCAAGAAGTTTCGTGAAGATCAGTTCACAAATACGAGTTGTATAGAAGTTGTGACAAAAAACTGATTGGACCTAATTTCGGTACAAAATGGCCACTGGCAGCCATCTTAAATTTTGGACCGCACCCAGAAACACTCGTTCTCGTCCCAAGGTGATAACAAAGGTACCCAAGAAGTTTTGTGAAGATCGGTTCATAAATACAGCCTCTAGCCAGAGCCGTATTGACATGTGCACTTACAGTGTATAAGTAGCACTGAATAAATCAAAGTTCATCTAATTTGCATAATTTCTGCATGAGAAAAAACTCGTACTATATGTGATGTATTCCATGTTGCTAAACATTCATACAAAAATTTATTCACATCAGAACTTTCATACAGAAGTTCTGTACAAAAGACTGATTTCACTAATTTTGGTACAAAATGGCTGCTGGTGGCCATCTTGAATTTCGGACCACACCCCAAAACAATCGTTCTCATCCCACGGTGATAACAAAGGTACCCAAGAAGTTTCGTAAAGATCAGTTCATAAATACGGCCTCTAGCCTGAGCCATATAGAAGTTGTGTACAAAAAACTGATTAGACCTAATTTTGGTATAAAATGGACACTGGCAGCCATCTTGAATTTTCGACCGCACCCAGAAACACTCGTTCTCGTCACAAGGTGATAACAAAGGTACCCAAGGAGTTTCGTGAAGATCGGTTCATAAATACAGACTCTAGCCCGAGCCGTATTGGCATTTGCACTTACCAAAAAACATCAAAGTTAGTCTAATTTGCATAATTTACACACGAGAAAAAAACCCGTATTATATGTGATGTATCCCATGGTACTAAACATTCATACAAAACATTATTCAAATCAGAGCTTTCATATGGAACTTCTGTACAAAAAACAGATTTCTGCATCGTCGGTACAAAATGGCAGCTGGTCGCCATCTTGAATTTTGGACCGCACCCAAAAACACTCGTTCTCGTCCCACGGTCATAACAAAGGTACCCAAGAAGTTTCGTAAAGATCGGTTCATAAATACGGCCTCTAGCCCGAGCCGTATCCAATTGTTGACGTACGGACAGACGGACATGGCAAAATCTCAAATCTGGCTTCGCCAAAGTTGAGCTAAAAATTAGGCAGAGTGAAATAAACAACTTGTTTACAAAAAGCAAAAAATGAAAGTGTCAATGACACTGTAGCTCAACTTGTCAAGACAAAGACATGTACATGTATAGTATGTGACACAGCAATGACAAACATCTAGGTAATGACCTGATAACAAAGGTACATATAAAGTATTGTAACGGTCTGTACATAAATACTGACCGTTGCCTGTAACAAATGTATAGGTAAAGTATTGTAAAGGTGGGTGACAGTCAGATGCTGAACTAGAAAAGAAATATTTGAGTCCCAGAGTGGGTCTGACTGAACCCCAAAATATTTGTTCTCACAGCACAGTGATAACAAAGGCACCCCAAAACACACTCATTCCTGTCCCAAGGTGAAAACAAAGGTACCCAAGAAGTTTTGTGAAGATCAGTTCACAAATATGAGCTGTGTAGAAGTTGTGACAAAAAACTGATTGGACCTAATTTCGGTACAAAATAGCCACTGGCAGCCATCATGAATTCTGGACTGCACCCAGAAACACTCGTTCTCGTCCCAAGGAGATAACAAAGGTACCCAAGAAGTTTTGTGAAGATCGGTTCATAAATACAGCCTCTAGCCCGAGCCGTATTGACATGTGCACTTACAGTGTATAAGTAGCACTGAATAAATCAAAGTTCATCTAATTTGCATAATTTCTGCACGAGAAAAAAACCCGTACTATATGTGATGTATTCCATGTTACTAAACATTCATACAAAAATATATTCAAATCAGAACTTTCATACAGAAGTTCTGTACAAAAGACTGATTGCATTAATTTTGGTACAAAATAGCTGCTGGTGGCCATCTTGAATTTTGGACCACACCCCAAAACACTCGTTCTCATCCCACGGTGATAACAAAGGTACCCAAGAAGTTTCGTAAAGATCGGTTCATAAATACGGCCTCTAGCCTGAGCCGTATATAGAAGTTGTGTACAAAAAACTGATTAGACCTAATTTCGGTACAAAATGGCCACTGGCAGCCATCTTGAATTTTGGACCGCACCCAGAAACACTCGTTCTTGTCCCAAGGTGATAACAAAGGTACCCAAGACGTTTCGTGAAGATCGGTTCATAAATACAGACTCTAGCCTGAGCCATATTGACATGTGTACTTACTGTGTGTAAGTAGCACTGAAAAAATCAAAGTTCATCTAATTTGCATAATTTCTGCACGAGAAAAAAACCCGTATTATATGTGATGTATCCCATGGTACTAAACATTCACACAAAAAATTATTCAAATCAGCGCTTTCATATGGAAGTTCTGTGCAAAAATCTGATTGCACCAAATTTTGTACAAAATGGCTGCCATCGGCCATCTTGAATTTCGGACCGGACCCAAAAACACTTGTTCTTGTCCCACGGTGATAACAAAGGTACCCAAGGAATTTCATAAAGATCGGTTCATAAATACGGCCTCTAGCCCGAGCCGTATTGGCATTTGCACTTACAGTGCTGAAAGTAACACCAAAAAACATCAAAGTTAGTCTAATTTGCATAATTTACGCACGAGAAAAAAACCTGTATTGTATGTGATGTATCCCATGGTACTAAACATTCATACAAAAAATTATTCAAATCATAGCTTTCATATGGAAGTTCTGTACAAAAAACAGATTTCTGCATCGTCGATACAAAATGGCGGCTGGCAGCCATCCTGAATTTCGGACCAAACCCCAAAACACTCGTTCTCGTCCCACGGTCATAACAAAGGTACCCAAGAAGTTTCGTAAAGATCGGTTCATAAATACGACCTCTAGCCCGAGCCATAGCAGCTTGGCACTTACAGCTCTGAAAGTAACACTAAATAAATCAAAGTCAGTCTAATTTGCATAATTTACGCACGAGAAAAAAACCCGTATTATATGTGATGTATCCCATGGTACTAAACATTTATACAAAACTTTATTCAAATCAGAACTTTCATACAGAAGTTCTGTACAAAAAACTGATTTTTGCATCATCGGTACAAAATGGCCGCTGGCAGCCATCTTGAATTTCGGACCACACCTAAAAACACTCGTTCCCGTCCCAGGGTCATAACAAAGGTACACAAGAAGTTTCGTAAAGATCGGTTCATAAATACGACCTCTAGCCCGAGGCATAGCCAATTGTTGACGTACGGACAGACGGACAGATGGACGACGGATGACGGGCCATGACAATAGCTCAAATTTGACTTCGTCAAAGTTGAGCTAAAAAGAATAGAGTCTGCAGAGGAAGGACAGGATTTCCAAGGCTTCTGCTCATGCACATGCCCATGTTTAGAGGGCATACAGGACTTCGTCTTTTTTTGGTGGATTCAGACTAATTTCTGGACAAAGTTAAGCATTTGGCCTGATACTTGTTAGTATGAGAGGAAAGCCAGTCTGGGCCAGAGGTAATGGTGGATAAATGTAGAATGCATTTAAGATACAGCAAGTAACACAGATGCTGTAAAGTGCTGACAAACGGTGTCTGAACTTCAATATGCATGGGTCGTATTTTCAGACACTCACATGTTCTGCATTTTATTTCATTGCGCACAGGGACATCTACTGCTGGAAAATTACGAATGGAATCATAACATGCTATGCACAAAAGGCAAAATACAGTATTATCAAGTCACTGGTTCAACAATGTAAGATTACATAATTGGCAGTCAGTTTTATTTGAAATGAAGCGAAAAGAGAAACAAAGACAAAAATAAACTTTTGAAGGTGCAACTTGGGTACTTTTAATTTTGTTTGACTGAATTCAGAAAAATGATAAATTTTAAGTAATTTGTATATTTTATATACTTACCAATGACACAGACTAGCTGGTGCTAACTCAAATTAATCCAGGTCAAACACAAATTTTGCCACCAAATCCCCAAAATTTGCATGCAAAACTGAAAAAATCAAGTCATAGATGGTCCTCCATACTTTTCAGATCTACACATGCGCAGTATCCAGGAAGGCACCAAAATAGGCGCCAACCATCATTCTTTCTACAGATTGCCTGTTAAATGTTATAAACAGCAGGGAGGTATGAGTGCCCACTCATGGGAGGGCCATACCTGCCTGGGGCATTGGTAAGTATAAAAAAATATACAAATTACTTTAAATTTATCATAATTTTATACGACAACCAATGGCCCAGACTAGCTGAATCGTAAAAAGGCTGGAGGGCCTAGGACTTAAAGGAAAATCCAATCTCTCAATTACTTCAGTAAAGAATAGCTCCCACAGGAGAATAGGAGAGGATAGGAATTATATATGTCTTTCTCCTTTACGAGAAAAGAGAAAGACATAACCAACAATGTAATTGAGTATTACATAATATATAATTCTCCATTTAATGCCAACATAACCTGTTATGCTAATTTGGTGAAGGAAAACCAATATATAAAGATAGTCCAGAGAATGAAACTCTTTATACTCATTTAAAAGTGTCTGAGGATTGTATATTAATGCCTGTTTGACATGTAACATATACAAATGCTTCACAGTGAGCTACATTTTAAAAACAGTACATAAATGTGACATAGTTATTGCTTCACACCGAGCTATACATTAAAACCACCCCAGCATCGTCGCAGGACTACTGACACCGGAGAAGGAATTCCCTTGCTTTTCACTATAAAGCCGATGATTATAAGGTAACCCCCCCCCCCCCCACCCCCTGTTCTGAGGTAAAATTCCTCAGAACGAAGAGGGCAGCGGAACAGACTGCCTAAAGACCTTATAGATGTAACATTAATGGACAACATTCTGAGCAACAGAAAGATGACCTAAAGTTCTAAGGTCACCAGAGATGGACTCTAAATTTCTCAGGCAAAACTTGGTAAATGAGGAGGACTGTGTCCAGTAAGCAGCCTTCATGAGATCAGTAATGGCTATACTGATAAATAAGCCCAAGAAGTGGACAGTGCTCTAACCTTGTGCGCTGAAATCTTACTGACAAACCATTGATCCGAAGATAGATTTTCATAGGCAATGCAAATTGCCAACCGAATCCATCTAGCGACAGCATGAACAGAAATATCTTTTCTGTTAGGAAACAACGAAAGAAAGAAACGTTTTCTTCCCTTTCTAACAAAATCTGATCGATGTTTATAAATGCGCATAGCCCTGACTGGACACATCAAAGGTCTATGGTTATCCGAGGATGGTAAAGCCTTAATGACAATAGGCTCCGGCCACTTATCCGGAATCTGATTCTTAGCCAAAAATCCCACTTCCGTACTGAGGGTAATGGTATTACCCACACTACGGTAGTCAGATTCATCCACAGATAATGCATGAAGTTCACTGACTCTTCTAGCAGAGGCAAAGGCTAAGAGAAACGCCATTTTATAGGTCAAGAATTTGAACTCTACTATGTCTAATGGCTCAAAAGGAGCTTCAACAGAACCCAAGCTAAATTCTACTTAGGAATTAATCTGAGGGTTCAAGGTCTATTGATAGAAAAATTTCTAACTAGCTTGGATAAAGAAGTATTTGATCCAATAGCCAAGTTATCATGATGAGCGTAAGTATCTGATAACATAGACCTATAGCCCTTAATAGTGACGGGATGCAGTTTGAGATCGTCAAACAAGTAGACCAGGAAACTGGCAATATTTGGTATGGACAGATCGTATACGTCTATTGACTGATCCCTACACCAACGGAAGAAAACCCTCCACTTCGCTGCGTAATTCAACGAAGAGGAGGACCTTCTACAGTTAGAAATTGCGTCCACTGTGCACCCTGTAAAATGCTTACCGTGTAAGAAAGACCGCACAATGGAAATGCGTGAGGGTTGAGACCTTCCGGGTTGTGATGCAGTGTACGTGACTTCCCCTGATAAAGAAGATCCTCTCGTGGAGGAAGCTTCCAGGGAATGTCCCATAACAGACACCTGAGAAGATTGATCCAAGGTTTCTGTGACGACAGAGGTGCTACCAGAAGGATTTTGCAATGAGACTGTTTGATATTTTTTGCTGAATCAACAGAGTTGGATGATATGCATATCCTATCATCCCATCCCATGAAATTGACAGAGCGTCTGCAGCGTACACCCGATGATCTGGGCATGGTGACACGAACATCGGTAACTGATTGTTCAGGTGTGTCGCAAAAAGATCTATCATGGGACGATCCCACTGGTAGAAGATGTGCCTGAATATTTGCTTGTTGAGAGTCCCCTCTGATGGCAACAGGCGACATTTCCGAGAGAGCGAGTCTGCTAATACGTTCAGACGACCTGGTATATGACGGACAGAGAGATGAACGTGATGATTCATGACAAGTAGGAGAATCGTCTCCATTAATTCACATAATGGAATCGAATGAGTGCCGCCTTGGTTCCTGAGGTGAGCAACTACTGTTGAACTGTCCGACATAATCTGAACGTGGACGTTCATTATATGGCGAATCCAATGTTGAAGTGCTAGCCATATTGACATCATCTCTTTGATGTTTATGTACTGCTCTAGGAACCGAGAGTCCCAAAGACCCTGGCACCTCAAGTCTGCGGGACTTAGGGTCGCGCCCCAGCCCATCTGACTCGCATCCGTCATAATCGAGAAAGCAGAATCCGGCAGTTGCAGCAGAACTCCTAGAGTTAACCACTGAAGATATGCCCAAATCTGAACCTTTTGTTTTACTAGGACAGTTAAAATAATACTTGTTTCGAGCGAATGCATCTTCACACTCAAGTTCTGAGTAAAGAATATCTGGAGGGGACGTGTGCACAGGTGGCCCATCGGAATAAGATCTGCAGCCGCTCTGCACAGCCCCATCAATTGCATGAACTCCCTCGCTGTTATTGCATCTGAGTTTAGACAAAAGTGAGCATAACAACTGACTAATTTTGCTCTGGGTAACGGCAGACGAACCAGATTGTTGTGGGTCTCAAAGCTCATTCCCCAAGTGAGTGAACGACTTGGATGGAGCTAGTTCCGACTTTTTCTCGTTTACTATGAAACCGAGACATCGGAGCAATAGTAGCAGACTCTGAACATCATTCTGAAGAATAATTCTGTTACCGTATCTCTGCAGAATGTTGTCCAAGGAAGCCGACGTTACCGCAGACGAACAAGCTCGGAAGTAAGACATTAGCGAGTTCATTATTCGAGTGAAAGCCCAAGGAGTCAGGTTCAGACCAAAGCACATTGCTCTGAAATGAAAACCTTTCCTTGCACGGCAAATCGCAGGTACTTTCTGAATGCCGGATGTACCAGGACATGAAAGTAAGCGTCCTTTAGATCTATGCTTGCTGCATAGTCGTTCACACGAATGCTCGCTCTTACCAACTGAATGGTTTCCATATAGAACTTTGGAGCCATGATTAACTTGTTGATCCAGCTCAAGTCTATTACCGGTCGGAACGAGCCGTGTGGCTTTGGTACGAGGAACAGGTGACTGTAAAAACCCTGAGAATTTTGATTCTCGACAACCTGTATTGCTTCCTTCAATAAGAGAGCCTGTACCTGCTAGGAAAGACTCTCTTTTGAAAGGTTCTGCCAGAAGATTCGTCCAACATGAACATCTTGTTAGTGGGGGTTTCGCTCGGAATGATAGCCGTAGGCCATCCGAGACTACAATTCTCACCCACTGGTCTCCGTGACTGCTATCCAGTTTCTCGCGAAGTTTGATAACCTTCCGCCAACTGACAAGCAATAGAGGTCTTGACCATCATCTGTAGGACTTGCGAGGCTTATGGGAGGAGAAACTACGTCCTCCCTGCAAAGATCCTCGCCCCGTCGGCATAGGGTCATCTGATCGATAGTCCTGATCAGACTTACACCCCTTTCCCAAGTCGCTGTTCTGATGACCTGCGGAGTAATGATATGAGGGTTTCTTGTACCCTCGCGAGGAGTTCACTTTTGATGATTTTGATCTGGAACATCCTCGCTTACTCCGGTCTGCTGAAGCGGGTTGCTGAGACGCCAACTTCAAAAGCAGAGCACTGGAAGCTTTCTTAGTAGCCTGTTCATAGACTACTGAAAGCTTGTCGTGAAAGATAGTATGTCTGGAGACCGGAGCAACCCAGACAGAACTTTTTATCTTGTCATCTATAAGTGATGACGATGCAAGGGCAGCATCACGTCTAATTAACTCCAGATTTGCCACTGTCAGGGCGGAGTTATACGTGGCATACATGATTGCCCTGGAAAGAACTTTAAGAGAGGTATGCTCATCCTCAAATTCCTTCCCGTTGAGACGTTGCGCCATAGCTATGGTAAGGTGATCTGCGTAGGACATTGTGTCCAAATTTGCTCTATTCGATGAAATTGCACTTTCCATTACATCTGAGCAAATGCTGAATGAAGCAAATAAGGATATGTCTAAATCCCCAGCCTGCTCATCTAAATGCAGTGGAGCTCTCTGAACATCTTCTCCAACCATTTTAAATGAACGTGGTCCAAGGAACGGTATATTTATGGAAGATGTTAAGAAAGTTAAAAAATTTATAGTAATTTATATATTTTTTATACTTACCAATGACCCAGACTTAGCTGGTACTAACTCTAACAAAACCAGGGCCAAACACAAATTTTGCCCCCCAATCCCCAAAATTTGCATCCAAAACAAAAAGAAATCATGTCCTAAAGGACCTCCATACTACGCCCCCACTGCGCATGCGCAGTGTGACGAACGTCCCGAAATTGGCGCCAATTATCATTCTTACTGGCAGTGCCTGGTCAGCGCTATGTACTCAGCGGGAAGGCAAGAGTTCCCAACTCCAGGGAGGGCCATCCCCGTCTGGGTCATTGGTAAGTATAAAAAATATATAAATTACTATAAATTTTTTAACATTTTTATACTGTACCAATGACCCAGACTTAGCTGAATAGTAAACAGGCTGGAGGGCCTAGGACACAGAGGAAAATCCAATAAGCTCAACTATATAGTAAAGAGGTAACCCCTTAAGGAGAAAAGGAGTATTAGGCTTTACATGTATCTTTCTTATTTAATAATAAATTAGAAAGATACACTACCCTTAATAATTGAGCACAATAACATTCATGTTCTCTATTAACATCCAGTATATCCCTAAAACTAATTATTTTTAAAGTAAGCCAATAAATAAAGTAGTCCAGAGAATTGAGACTCTTTATAGTCATTTAAAAGTGTCCGAGTATTGTATATTAAAGCCCGTTTGACACTTGACATATACAAATGCTTCACACCGAGCTACACTTTAAAAATAAGACATGAATGAAATTTAACATTAATATTACACTTTAAAACCATCCCGGAAGCGACTCAGAAATACTGACTTGGAGGAGGCATTCCCTTGCTTTTCACTATAAAGCAGGTGACCTAAGGGAACACCCGCCCCCCCCCCCCCCCCCCCCCTTCCCCTTGTCCTGGGTCAAATAGCCCAGAGCAAAGAGGGCAGCCGGACGGAGTCACTGCCGGAACAGAAAGCCTGCATAACTATAGTTGCATCTGTTTAGTGGACGACATTCTGAGCAACAGATAACGGACCTAAACAATGCAGGTCTCCAGAAATGGACTCAATATTTCTGAGATAAAAATTTGTAAATGTGGATGGCTGAGACCAATAAGCAGCCTTCATTAAATCTGTAATAGCAACACTATTAGCATAAGCCCAGGAAGTAGAAAGAGCTCTTACTTCATGAGCGGAAATCTTAAGCACAGACTGCTGAGAAGAAGATAAACTCTCATTAGCAGTACGGATAGTTAATTGAATCCATCTAGCAATAGAATGGACCGAAATGTCCTTTCTATTAGGCATCAAAGACAGAAAGAAACGTTTCCGTCCCTTTCTGATAAACTGAGATCTCTGTTTATAGATACGTAACGCTCTAACAGGACAGAGTAAAGGCCTAAGCCCGTCTGAAGACGGAAGAGCCTTAATAACAATAGGTTCCGGATATTTATTAGGAGCCTGATTCTTAGCTAAAAAACCCACATTAGTAGTGAAGGTGATAGTGTTCCCGACACTACGATAGTGAGAATCATCCACCGACAGTGCATGAAGCTCACTGACTCTTCTAGCAGAAGAGAAAGCTAAGAGAAAAGCTGTCTTATAAGATAAGAATTTGAAATCTACTGTCCCAAGAGGTTCAAATGGCTTTTCCTTCAATTTAAGAAGAACCCAAGCTAAATTCCATTTAGGAATTAATCTAAGAGTTCTGGGTCTATTTATCGAAAAGTTTCTAACCAACTTAGATAAAGAGACATTAGATCCAATTTGTAAACTATCATGATGTGCATAGGTATCAGATAACATAGACCTATAACCCTTTATAGTAACAGGCTGCAGTTTGATTTCGTCAAACAAGTATACTAGAAAGTTTGCAATGTCTGGTATAGAGGGATCGAATATATCTACAGAATGATCCCTACACCAACGACGAAAAACCTTCCACTTAGCCGCATAGTTTAGCGAAGAGGAGGTCCTCCTACAGTTAGAAATCGCGTCCACTGCTCGTCCTGTAAAGTGCTTGCCATGCAAGAAGGACCGCACAACGGAAAAACGTGAAGGTTGAGACCTTGCGGGTTGTGATGGAGTTGGCGCGATTTCCCCTGCGAAAGAAGATCCTCCCGTGGAGGAAGCTTTCGCGGTAGGTCCCACAACAGACACCTGAGTAGATTTATCCACGGTCTCTGTGGCGACAGAGATGCTACCAACAGAATCTTGCATTGAGATTGTTTTATCTTTAGGAATACTTGTTGAATTAACGGCGCTGGAGGATACGCATATCCTATCATTCCGTCCCAAGGGATCGACAGAGCGTCTACTGCAAATGCTCTTGGATCCGGACACGGAGACACATACGTCTGCAACTGATTGTTGAGATGTGTCGCAAATAAGTCTATCAATGGCCGTTCCCACTGGTAGCAAATCTGATTGAATACTTGTTTGTTGAGAGTCCATTCCGACGGCAACAAGCGACCCTTTCGTGAAAGGGAGTCTGCTAGCACATTCAGACGACCCGGTATGTGACGGACCGAAAGAAGAACGTGATGTTCTAGCGCAAACAGAAGGATTCTTTCCGTTAGATTGAACAACGGAACTGAATGAGTGCCTCCCTGATTCCGTATATACGCCACTACTGTCGTATTGTCGGATAGGATTTGGACATGAGCATTGTGAATAATGTCCATCCAGTGACGTAACGCAAGCCAAATTGACATCATTTCCTTGATGTTTATGTGCTTGCACAAGAATTGCGGATCCCAAAGACCCTGGCATCTCGAATCCGTTGGGATTAATGATGCACCCCAACCTGTTTGACTGGCATCCGTCATAATGGTAAAACTCGGATCCGGCAACTCCAGCGAAACTCCCTGAGTTAACCACTGAATGTTTGCCCAAGTCTGAATCTCTTGTTTCACTTGATCTGACAAGAGAACGTCTACATCGAGCAAATGAATTTTCACACTCCAATTCTGAGTCAAGAAAATTTGAAGAGGACGTGTGCGTAACCGCCCCATCGGAATGAGATCCGCAGCGGCTCCGCACAGACCTATCAGTCTCATAAATTCTCTCGCTGTGACTTTGTCTGCGTGCAGACAATAGCGAGCGTAACAACTGACTAATTTCGCTCTGGTTAACGGCAGACGAATGAGATTGTTGTGCGTCTCGAAGCTCATTCCCAGATGAGTGAATGACTTGGACGGCACCAGATCCGACTTCTCCTCGTTTACTATAAAACCGAGACGTCGGAGCAATAGAAGAAGATTCTGAACATCGTTCTGAAGCGTTAACTCGTTGCTGTACCTCTGAAGAATGTCGTCCAGGTAGGCCGACGTTACCGCAGACGAATGAGCTCGGAAATAGATCATTACCGAGTTCATCACCCGAGTGAAAGCCCAGGGTGCTAGATTCAATCCGAAGCACATCGCCCGGAATTGATACACCACTCCTAGGACTGCGAAGCGTAGATACTTTCGGAATGTCGGATGTACCATGACGTGAAAGTATGCATCTTTGAGATCTATGCTTGTTGCATAATCGTTCACCCGAATACTCGCTCTGACCGACCGAATCGTCTCCATATAAAATTTCGGAGCGACGATCAGCTTGTTTATCCAGCTCAAATCTATGACTGGACGGAACGAGCCGTCTGGTTTCGGAACCAGAAACAGATGGCTGTAGAATCCCGGAGATTCCTGGTTTTCTACGACCTCTACCGCGTTCTTCATTAAAAGAGACTGCACCTCTGATAACAGAGCGTCTCTTTTCTGCGGATTTGACGGAAGTTGAGTCCACTTTGGACTTCGAGTTAATGGAGGCTTTCGTTTGAAGGATATCTTTAGACCTTCCGAAGTCACTCCTCTCACCCAAGGGTCGTCCGTAATCGACGCCCATTCTTGTGAAAAGCTCGACAACCTTCCGCCAACCGGTACGCGATAGAGGTTTAAGCCATCACCTCCTGGACCTGCGAGGCCTGCGGTAGGAGAAACCACGTCCTCCACGGCCCGCACCTCGCCCCGTCGACCTCGGGGCGTCCGACCGATTGTCCCGGCCTGAAGGACGTCTCGAACGAGAGTCGCTACCCTGACGGTCTCTCGAATAAGACCAAGAGGACGCACCGGAACCTCTATAGGAACCTCTCTTGGGCGCATTAGACCCAGAAGTGCCTGTCTTATTCTTGTCTGCCCTTGAAAGAAGTCTTAAAGAGGATTGTATATCCTGAAACTCTTTCCCTTGAAGGCGCAGTGATAACGCCTTAGTAAGGTGATCTGCGTAAGATAAGGCATCTAAATTGGCTCTGTTAGACGCAATAGCTGTTTCCAACACCGCGGTTGGAATAGAAGCCGACGACGGTAATGATAGCTCTAAGTCTTCCGCCTCGTCGTCCATACGCAGAGGAACTCTCGGGATACCCTGCCCTGCCGTATCGAATTTATTCCTTGCATTAATGCATTAATGAAAGGCAGGTTGAGAGTATTAGCGGACAAGAAACCTGCTTTCCCCGTCTTGGAAGCAAGTTTAAATATAGCGTCGTTCAATAATTCAAATGTTCTTGCAACATTATTGGACTGCGACGGAAACTCGGGAGCGATGTCCCTGAACCGCTCAAAAAATTCAGAGTCCAATGACGCTATAATCCTCTTGTCCGGAACCGCAGCAGTCTGGCCCGACGGAACAACTTGAGGGAGAAAGTGCCGGATGAAGTCCACGGCAGCTTTATGTTGTTCCGAAAGGGATAGCTCCAAATCATCTGTATCCCTTTCACCATCTGGTCGAACCTCATGATGTTCCCGGTCGTCTGCCCCCGATGCTTCGGCGGAGCATACCGACCCAGCGCCGTCGGATAATTCTCGATCCGACACCGTTTCTGTCGGCTGCTGGGATGCTGCGATAAGCTGTGCTATCTGCACAAGAATGTCCGGCGTCGAGATCTGCGGAGGCGCAGTCTTTCGCTGCTTCGCCGAGGGCAGCTCCGCATCAGATGGCTCCCGCATACTTTTTCTATGCGAACGTCCGGAGTCCATCGGTCTCGAATCCCTGGCTGCTGGATGGTGTGACCTGGTCGCCGAAGAATCCTTGATCGGCGAAGCTGGTAATATATCGGCGGTCACGCAGCCAAGGTGCGGTCGTGTGCACTGACGAGAAGAGGAAGCCTTAGCAGTCTCCGCGGACTGCCTATACAACGGAGCGTCCTGAGCGACGGACGTATGCTCCGCTTGCGACACATATTGTACCACAACATCTGGTCCCAGATGTTGTTGTACGAGAGAGGGGCCTCTCTCGCTCGCGGCCCGGCTGGACCTGGACGAGCTAGGAACCGGACTCAAAGGCTTCCTCCGTTCTCGCTTACTATCCGCCGTCACTGGGTGTGCACCTAGTATGTTTATAGTGCTCGCATCACCCAAAATTTCCTCCTGGACCGCATCGGACGAACCCGGCTGCCGAACCATTCGGTGAATGGACGCTACACCGGGCGAGCTAGCGGATGACATTTGTCTAATCTCCATGAGCACTTTTGCCGCTAGCTCTGAATTCATTTGTGACGATGGACGCACACTTGTAGAAGATAACATGGAAACATCACCCTGTTCTTGTTCCTCTGAAATAGAAACTGAGAGAGTAGAGTGACCTTGCGGAGAAAGAGCCGGCATAGCCCTTTCTCCAGAAACAACATACCGTGACACACGTTTCCAATGTTTATCATCCCAATATTGACAAATAGGACAGGGATTAGTGCGAGAACACTGACTACAATTAATACAATGATCATGAAAGTCAGAGGAAGATTTCTTCCTATTACGATTTGAACAAACTCCTTTCATTGTGAAAAGTCAACAACAAGTCCTAGTTACTCGCACAAACCCCTGACACAAAGATACATAATAACATGATCCATTAATAAATGAAAAAACAATTGCAAATCCAAATAATTTTGAAAAAATATTTTTTCAGCGAAGCCCAAGTTGCTGAAAAGTAACGTGGAGCCCCGATGGATCCGATGGCAAAGTGTGGTCAAAAAATTTAGATTTATATTAAATAATTAATGAGACACTTACGGATAATATAAATGTATCTATAGTGAGTTAAACTACAGCAAAGGCAAACAGCCCCCCTCAAAAAAGGCTGTTGCCAATGTAAACAAACAGTGTAAAACACCAGAAAAACATGACTCCAGGCACTGAAAAAACTGGCCCGGAATCAGTCATCAAAATTACACTCTATCTGATGCAAAACAGAGACTCCCAGGGGAGAATCTGCAGAACATCAGATGGAAGATGCAGAACGCAACGTTTATACACCCATGGGTGAAAACGTAACTATGGGGAAAATAACAGAAAACATTCTGTATCCAAGCAACTCTCCCAGGAAAATTTTAGAAATGAACTTTCTCAAAAATATGCCAAAAGCATGGGAGAATTGCAAGGGGGGACTTTAGAAGGCTAGGGGAGAGGAAACACTGAATAAGCAGTGCAACATTTAGCAAGAATGACAACAAGAGGCCCATGCCTCGAAAATAGGCAACTTAACATAATTTCATCAAAAAATTTTAAGTACAGCCCTGATTATTTTTTGTCACTTCTTTTTCCTCTCCTCCTTCTATCCTCCTTAGAATCACATTTTCTCCAAAAATTACGCGTCTGGCATCCTTTAAACTGAGATTTACAAGCACAAAGATCAGTGAGATGTTGACTGATGAAGGGCCAAACAGAGAATGATAATTGGCGCCAATTTCGGGACGTTCGTCACACTGCGCATGCGCAGTGGGGGCGTAGTATGGAGGTCCTTTAGGACATGATTTCTTTTTTTTTTGGATGCAAATTTTGGGGATTATGGGGCAAAATTTGTGTTTGGCCCTGGCTTTGTTAGAGTTAGCACCAGCTAAGTCTGGGTCATTGGTACAGTATAAAAATATGCCTTTTTTCTTCACACTCTAGAGGTTAAATATGGCATCATCTACATGGCCGAAGGCCTGCGACACCTGTCTAGACTGAACCAGAAAGGAAAGAACTTCTTCCTTCCTCTGTATAAAGTCTGTGTCGAAAGATGCTAGCAGTTTCTCCCTTGCGGTCGAAGCTTGCTGATTCGGCGGAACAAATTCAGGATAGTATTTATGGAAAAAGTCCATCGCAATCATATCTTCTTCCGAAAGGGAAGGGTAATCCTCTTCCTTATCCCTTTCACCATCTGACTGAATCAGCTGAGAATCTTGGTCCATTGCATCTGCGTGAACAGACGACTGGACCGACCCAGCACCATTCGACAGCTCACTTCGAGTCTACTCCCGCACTTGCTGGGATGCTGCGAGTCTGTCACCGAGGCTTGAGGAACAGCGGTTTTCTGTTTTTTAGCTGCTTGCTGCTACTGGAAAGGTGTGGACGTATGCTCCAGCCCATGCAAGTTTCTCTTAACAACATCTGGCCCCAGATGTTGCTGGGTTAGACAGGGACCTCTCTCGCTCGGCGCCTTTTCAGACCTCACCGAGCCTCCCGACAAGAAACTTGCTGACTTCCTCCCTGGCTCTGTAGTCGCTGGGTGAGCTTTTGTTTTTAAGGTGCTCGCTCTACCCACTACACTTCCTTCGACCGCAATGAACATACCCGGGGTTACGGCTCCCATGGATGGGGCAACCGCTTCACCGGTCGAGCTAGCTGCCTGCAAGGGATTAGGAACACTGCCCAGTGGCTTTATCCCTTGCCTAATATTCATGAGCACCTTAGTAGCTAGCTCTGTTTGCTAATCAGAGCGCAACAACAGTAGCACACTTTTGGTGGGTGTCACAATACCATCACCATGTTCTTGTTCCTCTGAAAAAGAAACTGAAAAACTTGAATTACCTTACGGTGAGAGCACTGGCATAGCCATCTCACCACCAATGACGTACCGCGACACCCATTTCCAACGTTTGTCATCCCAATCGACACATGTAGAATCTGCAGGAGTACATTGACTACAGGCAAGGCAACAAGCATGTAAATCTGAGGAAGACTTCCTCACCTTTCATTTTGAGCAGTAAGCTTTCATGATTAAGCAAAACCGGAAACAAGACATCAGATGCAGAAAAAAGGCCTAAAGTCAGTAACAGATTTTAAAGCTACCAGATGTAAAGCAAGATCCTGAAACGAAGAAAAAACGATACATTGGATAGAAGATGCATGACCCCAAATGACCTAACACCCCTAGGGTAAGGACGTAACCATGGGGATAAACAGAATAAATATTCTGTTACACACGTTAAACTCCCAAGAAATTTAATAAAAAATTTCGATAAAAATAAGCCAAAAAGTTTGAGAGTTTAACAGGAGAGCTTCAAGGAGGGATAGGGAAGGAACACTTAACAAACAGTGGATAATTCATTAGCAAGAATGATGACATCAGGCACATGTCCTGAAATTGGGAAACATGAAATAATTTTTATAATTATTATAAAAAAGTTACAGCCCTGAATGTTTCTATCCACCATTGTTCACTTCCATCATCCATTTGTATCCTTGGATCCACCAATATTACCATTGATTTCTGTCTGGCAGCCTCAAAAAAGGAGATTTAAAAGCACAGATGTCAGTTCATTGTTGCTGACTTTAGGGCCAAACAAAGAATGATGGTCGCTGCCCATTTCGGTGTTTTCCTGGATACTGCACATGCACAGATCCAAAAAGTATGGAGGACCATCTAGGACTTGATTTTTTTGGTTTTGCATGTAAATTTTGGGGATTGGAGGGCAAAATTTGTGTTTGGCCTTGGATTAATTTGAGTTAGCACCAGCTAGTCTGGGCCACTGGTTATCGTATAAAAATATAACACATTCTCATCCTGAACACCAAACCCAGAACAAATATTTCATTTCACATTACATCAGTGAAAACTAGAGATGATCTTTCGTCCAGTATACCCCCAGCGTGGCATACCGCCTAGTGTATGTGACTGAAAAGGGGCATTCAATTTTTCAAAGTGAAAAAAAAATCCAATATGGCCTCCAGTCAGCCATCTTTAATCCGATCTGCAAAAAATTTATGTCACGCACTGCTCCTCATCATGTCGATCAATTTATATTTAGTTTCATGAAAATGCAGCAAAAACTGTAGAAGAAGTTCGCTCCGCAAGTATTTTGTAAAATCCAATATGGTTGCCTGTCGGCCATCTTGAATCCAATCGGGTAAAAGATTATGGCACGCACTGCTCCTCATCATGTTGATCATTTTTGTGAAGTTTCATGAAAATGCAACTAAAATTGTAGAAGTAGTTCGCTCCACAAGTTTACATGTGCAATGGACCGACGACAGACAGACCGACTGACCGACCAACAAGTTGACTCCTATATTCCCCCTTGAACTTCGTTTTGCAGGGGTATAATTATTATATACTTTATAAATAACCACATTTCTATTGGCTGAATCTTATACACAGGACTTGTACTCAATATCCATGTACACTGGTTTTCCAGTGAATATCAACTTTCTAAATATAGCTTTTGGAAATCCCCTCTCTAGTCTTTCTGCACAATCAGCAAGACCAATTCACATTTTACTGAGAACTGTTGTTTTCCAATTGCCATCAATGGTTTGATGCTGATTTCCATATTCTGCTTATTAGCTCATCAGTAGCTTTTAGCCCTCATTACGTGTACAGCCCATTTAAAATATTCTCTCCTCTCCACTAGTCGATTGCATAATAGGGTGTCTAAAAATAGGATAAGCTAATTGGCTTTGAGAGGAACTTTTTAGTATCCATGGTAATTACTTCACAATAACAAGTGCAGTTGTCAAAGATAATCTTATGGACAGTCATCTGTGTTGACTGATTATATGGGACAAATGATTTTAACAAAAAATACTTTATTAAGCAATTTTTTTTTTATTAATGATATCTGATTTTAATGCTTTATCTACAAACATTTGCACACACGAATAACAGAATATATTATATTTTTAAAAAATATATACGCAAGCACTCTTTCAAAGCACTATAATATCGATCAGATTTTGTTTGCACTTTTGAATAGAAAATCTCTGTTAATATTCAATGGAGTTAGCACTCAACTACTAATGGGTAAAAATACACAGTACGTGACAGGTGGACTACTACCAAATCACTTGTCAAGTGAATGTTTTACAGAACTCATATTTTTTTTTACACAAACTGATTTTTTAAGGGCCACCAGATTTAACTACACATCCATCAAGAGACAATTTGCTTGCTTGTCTGCTGTTTATCGGCGCCTGTAAGTTGAAGTTGAGAGGATAATTTACTCTGTGTGTGATTTAGTTGTAATCCACCCTGCACTTATCTACACACACGAAATAAATTTTGTGAACAAACTAAACACTCTGCAAGAAGCATTAGCTATTTATTTATCTATTTATTGGTGTTTAAGGTCACTTTTCATCAGCTATGGCTAATTGTGCCCATCGGTCGCAATTGGCCATTGTTGCAGAAAAGTGACATTAAACACCAATAAATAAATAAATTGTGACTGCAACAAATGTCTAAAGTCAAGTTCAGCCGATCGTTTACCCCTTTGGTGCCCATTATAGTGGACATCCATCCCAGGCACTGGTGAATGGGTCCTATTTCACCAGTAAAGCGGAACTTTCTGCCCATCGTAAATAAGCACTGCTTCACTTCCCGTTGCCACGGGGAAAGAAGCACTATTAAATATTATCACAGTGTACGTTATTGTCTAAGAAATTCTGTGGAAATGAAAACAACCCCCCCCCCCCCAAATATTTCAGACAGCACACCTCTTGAGCGAGGAAGTGATCCATTCAACATGTGTTTGTTTGAACACACGAGAATAATTTAACTGTTTTTTTTTAACAATTTTTTTGTGGTTGGGAGACGTGATTTGGTTATACTCATGAGTCTCTTTAAAATTTAATCGGGGTCCTTTTTTAGAATTTCACTTCTTTTTTTGAAAACAAAGTACACAGAACTGTTTCGACCAGGGGAGATAAGTTTGACCGGTGTTTTTATTTTTTTCTTCATTTTTTTTTTCATGTCACTGATCATGTTGCGTGTCCTGCCAAAATATTTTTTTTTCAAGGGTGGTATCTTTTAAAATGGACACATTTTTTGGTAAATTTAACTGATAATTTTCTGTTGATAAACAAGTTTTACTGTCAATGCAGTCCAGGATGTGATGGAAGGACATGACGGGGAAACCCCTTCGAAGTGCTTGCCTTATCGGAATGGGAATCTTTTTCCCTTTCAGTGCTCCATCGCAGGTCAAAACAACATAAACCTTGGTTGACATTCCCTTACCGCGAACATCGAGATCGTTCCAATGAGAGGTCATAAGCTATGGTTTTTTAACAAAAATTTAAAACATAATAAAATTTGAATTGAGATTTTTGTGTATAGTGCAGGCTGAATTTGGCTGTTGACGTTGGGTAAAAACAGAAAGCTTGCTGGTGGTTTTCATGCTTTTTCCTGCTTATTGGACGATTAATTTTTTTAATGAATAATACATTCTCATTTTAGTTCATCTAACTATTTCGGTAAAATGTTTATGCTACACTAAAAATTAAATCACCGGGTTATAACTTTGAATGTTCGGCACTGTATAGAATCCATAATCCCGTATCGGAAAAGCTATTGCCGCAGCGAAACGCCAAGGATGTTTCGTCAAGACTGTCACATTGTTGTTTCAAAAACACCGTACACCAAGAACACATTTTATTCACTGAAATACTTGTTCTATTCCAGGGAATCCAAATCATATATCAGTGAAAATTTTATTTTAATATGCAAACAAATCGAAAATCTCACGAATTAACGAACGGATTTTTTGAATTCCTATATTAAACCACAGTACAGAGTTCTGGAAATGAAAGATATTGCATTTGTATCTGAATATTTTATTAAATGTAGGACTTAGAAATTTTCTGACTGAACAATACAATTGCTAATCAAAGACAGTCTCTGAAAGATTTTTCTCGCCAAACATTAATTGGTTATGTAATCCTTCTCACATGACCACACTAAACTGAAAAAATTTATAGTAATTTATATATTTTTATACTTACCAATGACTCAGACATAGCTGGTGCTAACTCTTAAAAATATAGGGCCAAACACAAATTTTAACCCCCAATCCCCAAAATTTGCATCTAAAACCAAAGAAAACATGTCCTGAATGGCCCTCCATACTTCACCTCTACTGTGCATGTGCAGTGTCAAGGACGTCCCAAAATTGGCGCCATTAATCATTCTTACCATCAGTGCCTGGTAAGCGCTATGTCCTCAGCAGGGAGGTATGAGTTCCCAACTCCTGGGAGGGCCATCCCCGTCTGGGTCATTGGTAAGTATAAAAAGTATATAAATTACTATAAATTTTTTCAGATTTTTATACTGTACCAATGACCCAGACATAGCTGAATAGTAAAAAGGCAGGAGGGCCCAGGACATAGAGGAAAATCCAATGAGCTCAACTATATAAAATAGAGTCATCTCCTGTAGGAGAAAAGGAGAAATAGGCTTCACGTGTATCTTTCTTATTTATGACAAATTAGAAAGACACAATACCTTCTATAATTGAGCATCATAACATCCATGTTCTCTATTAATATCCAGTATAATTCGTATACTAATTATATTTAAAGTAAGCCAATAAATAAAGTTAGTCCAAAGAATTGAGACTCTTTATACTCTTTTAAAAGTGTCCGAGGATAGTATAATAACTAGCTAATAACATCCGTTTGACACATGACATATTCAAATGCTATACTTTAAAACTATGACATGAATGAATTAAAAACATAACTTTCACTTAAGAAACCATCCCAGTAACAGCTCAGAATTACTAACTCTGGAGGAGGTATCCCCTTGTTTTCATAATAAAAACAGGTGACCCAAGGGAACACCCTCCCCCCCCCCCTTTTTCTTGCCCTGGGTCAAATAGCCCAGAGCGAAGAGGGCAGCAGGACGGAGTCACTGCCAGAACATAAAGCCTACATAGCTATAGTTGCAATTGTTAAGTGATCGACTTTCTGAGCAGCTGATAATGGACCTAAACAATGCAGGTCTCCAGAAATGGATACAATATTTCTGAGATAAAAATTCGTGAATGTGGATGGTTGAGACCAATATGCAGCCTACTTAATCTATAATAGCAAAACTATATGTCAGCCCAAGATGTAGAAGAGCTCTTACTTCATGAGCCGAAATCTTAAGCACAGACTGCTGAGTTAAGGATAGATTATCCTAAGCAGTACCGATAGTTAACTGAATGCATTAAGTAATAGAATGGACCGTAATGACCTTTCTATTAGGCATCAGAGCCAGAAGAAGCTTTACGTCCTACTGATAAACTGAGATCTGTTAATAAATACATAAGGGTCTATCCGGACAGAGTAAAGGCCTATGCCCACTCGAAGACGGAAGGACCTTAAAAACAATAGGTTCCGGATATCATTAGAAGCCTGATTCTTAACCAAAAATACAACATTAGTAGTAAAGGTAATAGAGGTCCCGATACTACGAAAGTGAGAATCGTCAACTGATAGTGCATGAAGCTCACTGACTCTTCAGCAGAAGAGAAGGCTAAGAGAATCGCTGCCTTAAAAGACCAGAATTTGAAACTGCTGTCCCAAGGATTCAAATGGTTGCTTTAGTTAATAAGAACCCAAGCTAAATTCCAAACAGGAATTAATCTAACGATTCTAGGTCTCTTATCGAAAAGTTTCAAACTAACTTAGATAAAGAGACATTAGGCTCCATTGTAAACTATCATGGTGTGCATAGGTATCAGATAACATAGACCTATAACCTATAAAAGTAACTGGCTGCAGATGATTTCGTTAAACAAGTATACTAGAAAGTTTGCAATGTCTGGTATGGAGGAATCAAAAATATCAACATAAAGATCCCTACACCAACGACGGAAGACCCTCCACTTCAGCCGCATAGTACAGCGAAGAGGAGGTCCTTCTACAGTTAGGAATCGCGTCCACTGCTGGACCTATACAGTGCTTGCTATGCAAGAAGGACCGCACAACGGAATACATGAAGGTTGAGACCTTGCGGGTTGTGATAGAGTTGACACGATTTCCCCAGCGAAAAAAGATCCTCTCGTGGAGTAAGTTTCCGCGGTAAGTCCCACAGTAGACATCTAAGTAAATTTATCCACCATCTCTGTGGAACAGAGATGCTACCAACAGAATTGTATTGTGAATGAATAATCCTAGCAATACTTGCTGAACCAACAGCGCTGGAGGATACGTATATCCTATCATCGCGTCCTACTAGATCGATAGAGCGTTAACTACATATGCTCAGGGATCCGGACACGGTGACACATACGTCTACAATTGATTGGAGAGTTGTGTCGCAAATAAATTTATCACTGGGTGCTCCCATTGATAGCAAATCTGATTGAATACATGTTAGCTGATAGTCCATTCCGACGGCAACAAACGACCCTTACGTGAAAGGGAGTCTGCTAATACGATCCGACGACCGAGAATATGACGAACCGAAACAGAACTTGGTGTTCTATAACAAACAGAAGGATTCTTTCCGTTAAAATTAATAACGGAACCGAATGAGTGCCTCCCTGGTTCCGGATATACGCAACTACTGTCATATTATCGGACAGGATTGAACATGCGTTTCTGAATAAAATTCATCCAATGATGTAGTGCAAGCCAACATAATATTCTTCCTTGGAAGTAAAGAGCTTGCCTAAAAACTACGGAACCCAAAGACCCCGGCACTTCGAATCCGTTGGGATCAAAATGTGTCCCAACCTGTTTGACTGGCATCCGTCATAATCGAAAAACTCGGATCCGGCAACTACAGAGGAACTCTCTGAGTCAACCACCGAATGTTTGCCCACGTCTGAATCTCTTGTTACCCTTGGTAGACAAGAGAACGTGTATATCGAGCAATTCAAGATTGCTGAAAGGTTACCGTCGAAGAGAAGCTTCTCGGGGACCGAAGCGACTCTGAGGGAGTTCTTCACCTTACTATCCACGCGCGTGGATGTAGCTAGGGCTGCGTCACGTCTAACCAACTCCAGGTTGCCACTGAAGGGCGGAGTTATACGTGGAAAACTACTGCCCCTGAAAGAAATCCCATTGAGGATCATATCCTGGAATTCTTTCTCTTGAAGACGTAATGATAACGTCTCAGTAAGGTGGTGTACGTATGATAAAGCGTCTAAGTTAAGTCTATTATACATCATTGTCGTTTCCAACATCGTGGTTGGAATTGACATAGACGGCGAAAAAGACAATTACAGTCTTGAGTCTCGCCGTCTTAGATGCAAAGGAACTCTCGGTAAGCCCAGTTCTGCCAATAAACCATTATTTCCTAGAATTCACGAAAGGCAGAATAGAGCATTGCGGACAAGAAACTATACTAGCATGTTGATAGCAAGCTTATATATATATAGCGTCGTTCAATAATTCGAATGTTCTAAAGACATTATTGGACTGCGTAGGCAACTCAGGGACAATGTCCCTGAACCGATCCAAAACTCTGTGTCCAATGACACTATTAGGCTCTTATCCAGCATCGCAGCAATGTAGTCCGACGGAACAACCTCTGGAAGATAATGCCAGAAGAAATGTATGGCAGCTTCTGTTGTTCCGAAAGGGAAAGCTCGAAATCATCCGAATCCCTTTCGCCATCCTGTCGGACCCTATGAAATATTCGGTTGTCCGTACCTGATGCAACAGCGGAGCGTACCGACCCAGCGCCGTCGGATTATTCCTGATCCAACCGAGAATCTGTCGTTTGCTGGGATGCTACGATAAGCTGTGCTATTTTGGATAGCACGTCCGTCACTGAGGCCTGTGGAGAAGCGGTCTTACGATGCATTACCGCTGGAAGCTCCGTGTTCGTTACCCCGTGCATACTTCTATTATGCGAGCGACCGGAGTGTGCAGGCCTCGTGTCCCTTGGCTACCGGATGGCGTGACCTGTTCGTCATGGAATCACTGAATGCCGAAGCTGGCCGGATATTCAAGGTCACATAGCCAATGTGTGGTCGAGTGCGCTGCTGTGAGGATGAGGAAGCATTATCGACAGTCACTCGGACTGTCTATATAACGGAGCGTCCGGAGTGGCGGACATACGCTCCGAAGGTGAAATGTCTGTACCACAACATCCGGTCCCATATGTTGTTGCACGAGAGAGGGACCTCTCTCGCTCGCCGCCCGGACGGACCGGACTAACAGGCTTCGTCCGATCTCTCCTCTAATCCGTCGTCACTGGGTGTGTACTAAAGTGTATTATACTGCTCGCATCACCCAAATCTCCATCCTAGACCGCAACAGACGAACCCGACTGCCGAACCATTCGATGAATGGACGCTACACCGGGTGAGCTAGCGAATGTCAACTCCATCGATCCTACTAGGGACCTCTTAGGAGATTGACGTAATCCATGAGCACTAATTGCCGCTAGCTCTTCATTAACTATGACGACAGAGGCACACTTTTGAAAGACATCTCAGTATTTTGCGAACAAGAAACCAGATATGCTTGTACATAGCAAGCATATAAAAAATATATATAGCGTCGTTCAATAAATCGAACGTATCTGAGACATTATTGGACTGTGTCGGTACTGAGGGACGATGTCCCTGAACCGAACCAAAAATTTCTAAGTCCACCGACGCTATCAGTTTCTTATCTGGTATCGCAGCATTCTGGTCCGACGAAGAACCTCTAGAAGATGAAGTCAGATGACATATACAGCAGCTTATGTTGTTCCGAAAGGGAAAGCTCAAAAACCTCCGAATCCCTTTCGGCATCCCGTCGGACCGTATGAAATTTTCGGACGTCCGCACCTGATGCTTCCGCGGAGCGTCCCGACCCAGCGTCGTCGGATATTATATTATGCGACAGAGATTCTGTCGTTGCTGGGATGCTGCGATAAGTTGTGCTATTTGGGATAGCACGTCCGTCACCGAGGCCTGTGCAGAAGCGGTCTTACGATGCTTTGCCGCTGGAAGCTCCGTGTACGTTGACTCCCGCATACTTTCTTATGCGTACGTCCAGAGTCTGCAGGCCTCGTGTCCCTGGCTATCAGATGGCGTGACCTGGTCGCCGAGGATTCTCTGATTGGCGAAGTTGACTGGATATCGGAGGTCACGTAGCCAAGGTGTGGTCGTGTGCGCTGCCATGAGAATGAGGAAGCCTTATTGACAGTCTCTCCGGACTGTCTATATAACAGAGCGTCCCGAGCGGCGGACATATGCTCCGAATGCGAGACATTTTGTACCACAACATCTGGGGCCAGATGTTGATGTACGAGAGAGGGGCCTCTCTCACTCGCAGCCCGGATGGGCCTGGACGAGCTATGAACCGGACTAAAAGGCTTCCTCCGTTCTTCCCTCTAATCCGCCGTCACTGGGTGTGCACATGGATGTTTATAGTGCTCGCATCACCCAAAACTCCTTTCTAGACCGCAACGGACGAACCCGGCTGCCGAACCATTCGATGAATGGACGCTACACCGGGCGAGCTAGCGGACGTCAAAGGCCGTCGAACCTACTAGGGTCCTCTTAGGCAATTGACGTATTACCTGAGCACTTTTCCGCTAGCTCTTCATTAATTGTGACGACGGAGGCACACTTTTAGGAAGACATCACGGATACATCACCCTGATCATGATCGTCTGAAATAGAGATTGATAAAGTAGAGTGACCCTGTGGGGAAAGGACCGGAATGGCCAATTCCCCACTAACATACCGTGACACACGCTTCCCATGTTGTCATCGTAATCAACACATACAGAACAGGAGTTAGTGCGAGTACACTGACTACATTATACAATGATTATGAAAGTCAGAGGAAGATTTCCTCTTATTACAATTGAACAATATCCTTTCAATGTGAAAAGAAAACAAAGTCCTAGTACTCGCACCAACCCCTGACAATCAAAATACATAATAACAAGATCCATCGACATAGAAAAAATAATTGAATCAAAAACTTTTGAAAAAATATTTTTTCAGAACAGCCCAAGTTTCTGAAAAGTAACGTTGAGCCCCAATGGATCCCAAGTCTAAGTGTGGACAAAAATTCTAAAAATATTTAAAACAATTTATGCAACACTTACGAACAATAATAATGTGTCTAGTTATGATTAAATTAACATCAAGATATTATTTTCAAGAAATCCCCCCTCACACAGAGGGCTGTTGCAAATGTAAACAATAAGTGTAAAAACACTAGATCAAGACTCCAGGCACCCTGGCCCGAAATCAGTTACCAATAATACACTATCTGATGCAAAACAGAGACTTCCAGGGAAGAAACTGCAGAACATCAGATGGTAGATGCAGAACACTATGCCTAACCACCCATAGGTGAAGACGTAAACATGGAGAAAAGAACAGAATACATTCTGTTATCCAGCTAAAACTCCCAAGAAATTTTAGTAATAATATTACAGAAAATATGCCAAAAGCATGGGAGAATAGCAAGAGGAGACTTAAAGGAAAGGGAGAGAGGAAAACACTGAATAAGCAGTGTAATCTTGATAACAGGAATGACAACAGGCAGTTGCCTCGAAAATAGGTAACTTAACATAATTTCATCAAAAAATTTTAAGTTACAGCCCTGATTATTTTCTGTCACTCATTTTTCCTCTCCTCCTTCTATATCCTCCTTAGAATCACCATTTCACTAATATTTATGTGTCTGGCATCATTTAAACGGAGATTTACAAGCACAAAGATCAGTCAGATGTTAACTGATGAAGGGCCAAACAAAGAATGATTAATGGCGCCAATTTCGGGACGTCCTTGACACTGCGCATGCGCAGTAGAGGTGAAGTATGGAGGGCCATTCAGGACATGTTTTCTTTGGTTTTAGATGCAAATTTTGGGGATTGGGTGGCAAAATTTGTGTTTGGCCCTATATTTTTAAGAGTTAGCACCAGCTATGTCTGGGTCATTGGTACAGTATAAAAATACAGCTTTTCATGTACCCGGTCGTTTCTACACAAACGACGGGGTAATTAACAAGTGCTGTTTTGTATCCCGAATCAAATGGTTTCGCGCGCCGAAGGCACGCAGGGACGATTAGGGGAGCAAGCCCCTTTCGACCCTCATTAGCTGTAGAAGTGTCAGACTGTGGTAAAGGAGGAGAAGTTGTGGGTTGTTAGCGGCGCTTGTGTCTTTTCTTCTTCTTTTTCAGAGGGTGAGGTTTTGAAGGAGAGACAGTGGTAGTTGGTGTTGTTGGTGGGCTGCCTGATGGTGGTTGCTGAGTTTTGTAGGGTCTGGTCCTAGCCGAGTCTGGAGTGGTTGTGGGTGATTGCCGAGTCTTTTGGTGTTGTAGGTTTCTGGCATCTATTAGTTTTTTGGCTTCTTCGACTTGTTGGAGGAATGCTTGGTATTTCCTGTCCATCTCTTGCCTGTGAAGGTCCCCTTGTATTTGGTGTTCCCGTAAGATGTTCTCTATCCTGTCGTCCGGGTCCTGGCATTCTGGTTTAGAAGGAAGAGGTGAGTGGGGATCAGGAAGAGGCTAGAGGGCAGCTTCCATTTCCACCTCAGTCTCGACAGACTCTTCCGCATCCGACAATACCAACTGGGAAGCCGGCATTTGGATGGGGCTGTCTGTGGGAGTGGGAGGGGAAGTGGTGGCCACCTCTTGCTCTTTCTTTTCCTCACCTTTCTCTTTCTTCATCTCCAAGAATGCCTCCAAGCGTCGGGAATCCCTCCGCTTGGTGGACAGGCTCTTCTTTCTTCTCTTTCTCTTTTCAGGGCCTCCTTCCCTCTTCGGGTGAGGACCAGTGCGAGAGGAGGTCCTCTCAACAAAGGTACTACCTCTCCCCGAGGAGGGCAGTGATATTTTCTCTTCTTCAACTAGGAATTCCATAGACAGGTGGACTCTCGTTCCTATCTCCTGGACAGTCCAGGTGATAGGACGAGAGACCCCTAAGGCTGTAATAGTCTTCAACAATCTATCCGGTATTTCCATGATTGGATGTTTGCTCTCTGAAATCAGAGGTGTGAATGATCATGAAATGTGGCCTGATGTTGTTTTGTATGCAATGTACACGTAATGCTAAGATGAGGGCGTTCTTGTTATCAATGTGCTTGAAATTAATTCGCATTCACAACAAACTTGTTGTCCATCATTTATGCTGTATTTTTGTTTAAATAAATAGTTGCTTCCTATTAGGGGACAAATAATGAATTAGTCTACATTTTTATTATGTTTGAAAAAGAATCGATGTATTAATTGCATAAACACAGAATGTTTTTCATATGCGACTGGATATCAGTAATTCGGTTTCACCAAGAAACGAACCGCCTTTGATGTCTGGATTTTCCCGTCGTCTTTAATTAGCCTCGCAAAGGGGGTTGTGGATCTGTGAAGACAATGTGTTCACCGGGTGTGACGAAAGGGGGTTTTAAATGGAGCGTACACGTAATGTCAAATAGGTAACTGTAATATTCTACTGACCAGTTCCCAGCTTAATGGAGTACTGTCCAATAAAAAGTGATTACTGAACCTGTATATGGGCATCACCCGCTGGATGGAGGACTGATTTTCTAACATAGGTCAATGTGACCTACCTATTGCCTGTGCTATGCCCCATCACCTTCCAAATTTATAAGCATATCAAATTGGGTAACCCTTGGACAAATGGTATTGTAATTATAAACCAGAACTGTTTTCAGGACAAATTAGACAAATAGCATGAACTGTTTTCTAAAATATAGGTCAGAATGACCTACTTACAGAATGCCCAGAGGCACTCTCCCCTGAAATGGCACAATAAAAATTCACACAGACTACATAATTTCACTTCCGAGATCATATGAAGCATGTTCACAGAATACGAACCTTTTAATTTGCTGTACCTGCATTTAAGAATAAAGCCCCTATAACAGTTAATGCAAGTTTTGTATAAATACCTGGTGCTTGAGCCAGAATATTCTATTCTATTGAAAAAGTCATCAAACCAGAAAATTGCATACCTTGTCAAGAATTTTTGTTTTGCCAGTATCAACATGACCCAATACACACACAACAGGTGCTCTCAAAACATCTGTTGTTTTCTTCTTTTCAGCAGCTTCATATCTTTTCTGTAAATAAAACAAAACTTGACAATTATTCCAGACAGAAAGAGACCAGAAAAGGATTAGCTTTAGTGTTTGGAGGTTATGAAATTTTTCCTTGGTTTCGGTTTCCACTCGGTTTTTAAAAAAAAGAGTTGACTCCAGTTTCGGTTTCGGTGTTTTTGAATGAAAAATATTCTAGTATTAAACACTATAAACAGTTGGGTTTTTCCCCAAATATTAGTTTTAATGAATGTTCAATGTGCAAGTACCTTTCTCCCTCTCTAAATTATGAGATTATACATAACGCAGTACAGTGAGTCATTAATCTAGAAGATAATGAAGATTGTACTCAAGAGTACTGGATATACAGTTGAATAGCAATGGCAGATGCCCCTCCCCCCACCCCACCCCCCAACCAGGAGGAAAATGCTGTGGTAGCAATGCACACCATAGGTAAGAAAATGCCTAGGTTGTAAAATGTCAGGCCAAAAAAAATAAATGCCGGTGTTTGAGGTAACCTGACCGACCCTAAAATATTATGCCGACCGTAAAAAAGTCGCTCATTTAGTTGTAACCCTAATTTTCATCCGACTTCAACAGCGAATTTGCAACCTATTTTGAAGTTCAAGCTTTCAAAATTATATGTAGAAATAAATATATTGGACAGTATAAATGTGGATCAAGTGGCAAGTTGCAGTTCAGCAAAAGAAACCGCATTTGATAAACTGATCATTTTACAAATGCAGTGTTTCAGGTCATGAATATAAATGAATATCGTGCTGAGTTTCGTGTATCGATACTGAAAGCACCCAAATCATGGCCTACTATCTTGAAAATTATAAATTCAAAGTAATTATCCCCGCATTTTAAATGAAAGTGTCAATGACACTGTTGCTCAACTTGACAAACTTGAACTTGGTAAGTTATAAATGAAATGGCAAAATTGAAGATCATTGGTACCAATGTTATTTGATGAAATTTCAACATCACAGCATTGTGTGTGCACAACGTCAGAGTAATCCATGTATTTTTAAATGTAAACTGTAAGACTGGCTAAAGGAAGAATGTTGATACACAAATGCAGTATGTTCAGAGATTATTGTAAATGGCAACTTTTTTCACAGAAATGAATGCTTATCAACAGCTCTTATCTAAAGTTCTTGCCTAATGAGCACACCAAGATCAAAAACAATCCTATGATAAATGTGGCCTGTAGGCCATGTCAAAGAATGTTGATGCACAAATGCAATAAATTCAAAGATTGTTGCTAACAGCAACAGTTTTTGATGGAAATGAAAAGAAAATCAATAGCTCCTATCTTTGTCACCCTGCATAAGCATACAAGAGCAACGCTAACACGTGTGCTAATGCCCCCCAAGGTAGCCAAGTCGTACTCACATGTGGATAATCAGACAACAGCTTCACTGCTGCTACATTGCAGAACAACACTACATTGCAAAACAACAGTAAGGAATGGCAAAGTGCCAATAAAATTATTATTACTTATATTTTGTTAATATGTTTTGTAACAACAGACAACAGCTTCACTGCTGCTACATTACAGAACAGCACTAAGGAGTCAGTAATAGAGAAAAGGTTATAAAAATAATTGCAGATGACTTGAATGGTGCCATATTGAATAATAACAGAAAGAGGCAAAAATAGGAATAGTACATACCTTTGTTAAAAATTCTCAAACCAGTGAAAAAGTAGAACTGGTCTTGCATCTTTTCCAAGTGAAAAAGGGGGCATAACTGCATCAAAAATTGCCGAGTCAAACCTCAAATTGAAACCGACCTGTACTTTGACATGAGTAATCAGCATATAAAATTTGAAACTCATCACTTCAGCCAAACAATTTTAATTGGTAGGAAACCAAATGAAAGTGTCAATGACACTGTAGCTCAACTTGTCAAGACAAAGACATGTACATGTATAGTATGTGACACAGTAATGACAAACATCTAGGTAATGACCTGATAACAAAGGTACATATAAAGTATTGTAACGGTCTGTACATAAATACTGACCGTTGCCTGTAACAAATGTATAGGTAAAGTATTGTAAAGGTGGGTGACAGTCAGATGCTAAACTAGAAAAGAAATCTTTGAGTCCCAGAGTGGATCAGACTGAACCCCAAAATGTTAAAAAATTTATAGTAATTTATATATTTTTTATACTTACCAATGACCCAGACAGAGCTGGTGCTAACTCTTAAAATATAGGGCCAAACACAAATTTTGCCCCCCAATCCCCAAAATTTGCATCTAAAACCAAAGAAAACATGTCCTGAATGGCCCTCCACACTTCATCTCTACTGCGCATGCGCAGTGTCAAGGACGTTCCGAAATTGGCGCCATTAATCATTCTAATAACCAGTGCCTGGTAAGCGCTATGTACTCAGCGGGGAGGTAAGAGTTCCCAACTCCTGGGAGGGCCATCCCCGTCTGGGTCATTGGTAAGTATAAAAAAATATATAAATTACTATAAATTTTTCAACATTTTTATACTGTACCAATGACCCAGACATAGCTGAATAGTAAAAAGGCTGGAGGGCCAAGGACATAGAGTAAGATGGAATACGCTCAATAATATAAAATAGAGTCATCCCCTCTAGGGAAAAAGAAGTATTAGGCCTTACATGTATCTTTCTTATTTATGATAAATTAGAAAGATACAACACCTTCCAAAATTGAGCATCATACATCCATGTACTCTATAATATCTAGTATAATCCTTATACTAATAATTTTTAAAGTAAGCCAATAAATAAAGTAAGTCTAGAGAATAGAGACTCTTTATACTCCTTAAAAGTGTCTGAGGATTGCATAATCATGTCCGTTGACACGTGCTATATTCAAAAGCTATACTTTAAAAACTAAGACTTGAATGAATTTTAACAACATAAACTTCTCACTAAACAACCATCCCAATAACAGCTCAGAATTACTAACTCCGGAGGAGGTATCCCCTTGTTTTCATAGTAAAACAGGTGACCCAAGGGAACACCCTCCCCCCCTCCCCCCCCCCCCCCCCCCCCCCTTTTTCTTGCCCTGGGTCAAATAGCCCAGAGCGAAGAGGGCAGCAGAACGGAGTCACTGCCGAAACAGACAGCCTACCTAGCTATAGTAGCAACTGTTAAGTGAATGACATTCTGAGCAGTAGATAATAGACCTAACAATAGAGGCCTCCAGAAATGGACTCAATATTTCTGAGATAAAAAATTAATGAATGTGGATGGCTGAGCGCAATGAGCAGCCTTCAAAAATCTATAATAGCGACACTATTAATGTAAGCCCAAGATGTAGAAGAACTCTTACTTCATGAGCCGAAATCTCAAACACAACTGCTGAGTCAAAGATATACCATAAGCAGTATCGATAGTTAATTGAATCTATTAGCAATAGAATGGAGCGTAACGTCCTTCTAATAGGCATCAAAGACATTAGAAGTTTACGCCCGTAGTAATAAACAGATATCTGTTTATAAATACATAAACTCTAACCGGACAGAGTAAAGGCCTATGCCCGTACGAAGACGGAAGGACCTTAATAACAATAGGATCCGGATATTAGGAGCCTAACTCTTATGCAAAAATCCAACCTAAATAGTAAAGGAAGTAGTGATTCCGAAACTACGAAAGTGAAAATCATCCACCGATAGTGCATGAAACTCACTGACTCTTCAGTAAAAGAGAAGCCAACAGAATTACTGTCTAAAAGGTCAGAATTTGAAAACTACTGTTTCCAGAGGCTCAAATGATTACTTAGCTAAATAAGAACCGAAGTTAAATTCCATATAGGAATTTAATCTAATGATTCTAAGTCTATTTATCGAAAAGTTACTAACTGACTTAAAGAGACATAAGACTCAATTGTAAACTATCATAGAGTGGATAGGTATGAGGTAACATAAACCTATAATCTTAATAATAACAGGCTACAGTAGATCTTGTCAAACAAGTATACTAAAAAGTTGCAATGAGTAGTATGGAGGGATCAACAATATGAACATGGTGATCCCTGCACCAACGACGGAAGAGCCTCCACTTTAGCCGCATAGAATAGCGAAGAAGAGGATCTCCTATAGTAAGAAATCGCGTCCCAAAGCTCGTCCAGTACAATGCTTACAATGCAATAAGGACCACACAACGGAATACGTGAAGGTTGCGACCTTGCGGGTTGTGATAAAGATGACACGATTTTACCCAGCGAAAAAAGATCCTCTCATTGAGGAAGATTTCGTGTTAAGTCCCACAGTAGACATCAGAGTAAATTTACCCACGGTCTCTGTGAAGACAGAGATGCTATCAACAGAAATGTATTGTGGTTGTTTATCTTAGCAATACCTGCTGAAACAACAGCGCCGGAGGATACGCATATCCTATCATTCCGTCCTATTAGATCAATAGAGTGTCAACAACATTAGCTCAGAGATCCGGACAAGCAAACACATACGTCTGCAATTGATTAGCAAGCTGTGTCGTAAATAAATTATCATTGGGCGCTCCCACTGATAGCAAATCTGATTGAATACTTGTTTGTTGAGAGTCCATTCTGACGGCAACAAGCGACCCATAAGAGAACGGGAGTCCGGTAAAACAATCAGACGACCCGGAATATGACGGACCGAAACAGAACTTGGTGTACTATAACAAACAGAAGGATTCTTTCCATTAAATTGAATAACGGAAACGAATGAGTGCCTCCCTGGTTCCGGAGATACGCCACTACTGTCGAATTAACGGACAGGATTTGGACATGCGTTTCTGAATAATGTTCATCCAATGACATAAAGCAAGCCTAAAAAACATTATTCCGCGGAAGATAAGTGCTTGCTTAGAGACTGCGGAACCCAAAGACCCTGGCACTTCGAATCTGTTGGGATCAATATTATATCCCAACCTGTTTGACTGGCAACCGTCATAATTATAACACTCGGATCCGGCAACTGCAGTGGCACTCTCTGAGTCAACCACCGAATGTTTGCCCCAGTCTGAATCTCTTGCAACACTAGATAGACAAGAGAACGTGTAAATCGAGCAATTCATGGATTGCTGAAAAGTTGCCGTCGAAGAGAAGCTTCTCCGAGAACGAAGCGACTCTGAGAGAGTTCTTCACCTTACTATCCACGCGCGTGGATGTAGCTAGGGCTGCGTCACGTCTAACCAACTCTAATCAGCCACTGAAGGGCGGAGTTATACGTGAACAAACTACTGCCCTCAAAAGAAATCACATTGAAGATAATATCCCGTAATTCTTTTCTTGAAGACGTAATGATAACGCCTCAGTAAGGTGGATTACGTATGATAAAGCGTCTAAGTTAAGTCTACTAGACATCATTGTCGTTTCCAACATTGTGGTTGGAAAAGACATAGACGGCGAAAAAGAATATTTCCAGTCTTTAACCACGCCGTCTAGACGCATATGAACTCTCGGTATGCCCTGCTCTGCCAAAATAAATTATTCGTATAAATGATAAAAAGGCAGAAATGAGCATTGCGGACAAGAAACTAAACTATCATGCTTGGAAGCAGGCTTATATGCATATATAGCGTCGATAAATAATACACATGTTCTAATGACATTATTGAACTGTGTCGGTAAGTCAGGGACAATGTCCCTGAACCGATCCAAAATTCCGTGTCCAATGGCGCTATAAGTCTCTTATCCAACATCGCAGCAATGTAGTCCGAAATAACAATCACTGGAAGATAATGCCAGAAGATATGAATGGCAGCTTCCGATGCTACGAAAGGGAAAACTCGAAATCTTTCTAATCCCTTTCGCCATCCTGTCGGACCCTATAAAGCGTTCGGTCGTCCGTACCTGATGCAACCGCGGACCGCACCGACCCAGCGCCGTCAGATAATTCCTGATTCGACTAAGAAACTGTCGATTGCTGGGTTGCTGCGAAAAAACTGTGCTAACTCGGATAGCACGTCCGTCACTGAGGCCTGTGGAGAAGCGGTCCTACAATGCATTGCCGCTGGAAGCTCCGTGATCGTTACCCCGTGCATACTACTAATATGCGAGCGAACGGAGTGTATAGGCCTTGTGTCCCTTGGCTACCGGATGGCGTGACCTATTCGCCGTGGAATCACTGAATGCCGAAACTGATCGGATACTCGAGGTCACGTAGCCAATGTGCGGTCGTGTGCCCTGCTGTGAGGATGAGGAAGCATTATCGACAGTCTCTCGGACTGTCAATATAACGGAGCGTCCCGATATGCTCCGAATGTAAAATATCTGAACCACAACATGCGGTCCCCTATGTTGTTGGACGAGAGAGGGACCTCTCTCGCTCACAGCCCGGACGGACCTGGACAAGCCAGGAACCGGACTAACAGGCTTCCTCCGATCTGTCCTCAATCCGCCGTCACTGGGTGAGTACTAAAGTAATTATAGTGCTCGCATCACCCAAATCACCTTCCGAGACCGCAACGGACGAACCGCAGCCGAAGCATTCAATGAATGTACGCTACACCGGGTGAGCTAGCGAATGTCACTCCGTCGATCCTACAAGGGACCTCTTAGGCGATAGACATATTCCATGAGCACTTATTGCCGCTAGCTCTTCATTAACTATGACGACAGAGGCACACTTTTGAAAGACATCTCCGTAACTTTGCGAACAAGAAACCAGAAATGCTTGGTAATAGCAAGCATATAATAATAATATATATATAGCGTTGTTCAATAATTCGAAAGTTTGTGTGACGTTATTGGACTATGTCGGAACTGAGGGACGATGTCCCTGAACCTAATCAAAAATTTCTAAGTCCACCGACGCTATCAGTTTCTTATCCGGCATCGCAGCATTCTGGTCCGACGAAAGAAGCTGTAGAAGATCAAGTCAGATGACATACACAACAGCATATGTTGTTCCGAAAGGGAAAGCTCGAAATCCTCCGAATCCCTTTCGGTATCCCGTCGGACCGGATGAAATTTTTGGACGTCCGTACCCGCTTCCGCGGAGCGTCCCGACCCAGCATCGTCGGATAAAAAATATGCGCCAGATTCAGTTGACGCTGGGATGCTGCGATAAGCTGTGCTATTTAGGAAAGCACGTCCGTTCCCGAGGCCTGTGCAGTAGCGGTCTTACGATGCATTGCCGCCGGAAGCTCCGTGTACGTTGACTCCCGCACACTTTCCTATGCGAACGTCCGGAGTCTGCAGGCCTCGTGTCCCTGACTACCGGATGGTGTGACCTGGTCGCCGATGATTCTCTGACTGGCGAAGCTGACTGGATATCCGAGGTCACGTAGCCAAGAGCGGTCGTGTGAGCTACCATGAGAATGAGGAAGCCTTATTGACAGTCTACTCCGGACTGCCTATATGTCGGAGCGTCCCGAGCGACGGACGTATGCTCCGAATGCGAAACATTTTGTACCACAACATCTGGGGCCAGATGTTGTTGTACGAGAGAGGGGCCTCTCTCGCTCGTTGTCTGGATGGACCAGAACGAGCTATGAACCGGACTAAAAGGCTTCCTCCGTTCTCCCTCTAATCCGCCGTCACTGGGTGTGCATTTGGTTGATTTATAGTGCTCGCATCACCCCAAAACTCCTTCTAGACCGCAACGGACGAACCCAGCTGCCGAACCATTCGATGAATGGACGCTACACCGGGCGAGCTAGCGGACGTCAAAGGCCGTCGAACCTACTAGGGTCCTCTTAGGCAATTGGCGTATTTACATGAGCACTTTTCCGCTAGCCCTTCATTAATTGTGACGACGGAGGCACACTGTTGGAAGACATCACAGATACATCACCCTAATCTTGATCGTCTGAAATAGAAATTGATAAAGTAGAGTGACCCTGCGGGGAAAGGACCGGAGTGTCCAATTCCCCACTAACATACCGTGACATACGCTTCCCATGTTGTCATCGAAATCATACGATACAGAACAGGAGTTAATGCGAGTACACTGATCACATATAGAATGATTATAAAAGTCAGAGGAAGACTTCCTCTTATTACAATTGATCCAAATCCTTTCAATGTGAAAAGAAAACAAAGTCCTGGTACTCGCACCAACCCCTGGCAATCAAAATACATAATAATAATATGATCCATTATTATAGAAAAAATAATTCAAATCAAAATCTTTTGAAAAAATATTTTTTCAGAATAGCCCAAGTTTCTGAAAAGTAACATTGAGCCCCAATGGATCCCAAGCCTAAGTGTGGACAAAAATTTTTAAAATATTTTAAACAATTTATTCAACACTTACGAACAATAATAATGTATCTAGTTATGATTAAAATAACATCAAGATATTATTTTCAAGAAATCCCCCCCTCACACAGAGGGCTGTTGTAAATGTAAACAGTGAGTGTAAAAACACTAAAATAAGACTCCAGGCACCCAGGCCCGGAATCAGTTACCAAAAATACACTATCTGATGCAAAACAGAGACTTCCAGGGAAGAAACTGCAGAACATCAGATGGTAGATGCAGAACACAACGCCTAACCACCCATAGGTGAAGACGTAAACATGGGGAGAAGAACAGAATTCATTCTGTTATTCAGCTAAAACTCCCAAGAAATTTTAGTAATAATAATTACAGAAACTATGCCAAAAGCATGGGAGAATAGCAAGAGGGGACTTAAAGGAAAGGGAGAGAGGAAAACACTGAAAAATCAGTGTAACTAAATAACCAGAATGACAACAAAATGGCTGCTGCCTCGAAAATAGGTAACTTAACATAATTTCATGAAAAAATTTTAAGTTACAGCCCTGATAATATTCTGTCACACATTTTTCCTCTCCTCCTTCTCTATCCTCCTTAGAATCACCATTTCACTAATATTTATGTGTCTGGCATCATTTAAACTGAGATTTACAAGCACAAAGATCAGTCAGATGTTAACTGATGAAGGCCCAAACTTAGAATGATTAATGGCGCCAATTTTGGAACGTCCTTGACACTGCGCATGCGCAGTAGAGGTGAAGCATGGAGGGCCATTCAGGACATGTTTTCTTTGGTTTTAGATGCAAATTTTGGGGATTGGGGGGCAAAATTTGTGTTTGGCCCTATATTTTAAGAGTTAGCACCAGCTATGTCTGGGTCATTGGTACAGTATAAAAATATTTGTTCTCATAGCACAGTGATAACAAAGGCACCCCAAAACACACTCGTTCCTGTCCCAAGGTGAAAACAAAGGTACCCAAGAAGTTTTGTGAAGATCAGTTCATAAATACGAGCTGTATAGAACTTATGACAAAAAACTGATTGGACCTAATTTTGGTACAAAATGGCCACTGGCAGCCATCTTGAATTTTGGACCGCACCCAGACACACTCATTCTCGTCCCAAGGTGATAACAAAGGCACCCAAGAAGTTTTGTGAAGATAGGTTCATAAATACAGCCTCTACTCTGAGCCGTATTGACATGTGTGCTTACATTGTGTAAGTAGCACTGAATAAATCAAAGTTCATCTAATTTGCATAATTTCTGCACAAAAAAAAAACCCTTACAATATGTGATGTATTCCACGTTACTACACATTCATACAAAAATTTATTCAAATCAAAACTTTCATACAGAAATTCTGTACAAAAGACTGATTGCACTAATTTTGGTACAAAATGGCTGCTGGTGGCCATCTTGAATTTCGGACCACACCCCAAAACACTTGATCTCATCCCACGGTGATAACAGAGGTACCCAAGAAGTTTCGTAAAGATTGGTTCATAAATATGGCCTCTGGTCTGAGCCGTATAGAAGTTGTGTACAAAAAACTGATTACACCTAATTTAGGTACAAAATGGGCACTGGCAGCCATCTTGAATTTTAGACCGCACCCAGAAACACTCGTTCACGTCCCAAGGTGATAACAAAGGTACCCAAGACATGTCGTGAAGATCAGTTCATAAATACAGACTCCAGCCCGGGCCGTATTGACATGTGTACTTACAGTGTGTAAGTCGCACTGAAAAAATCAAAGTTCATCTAATTTGCATAATTTCTGCGCGAGAAAAAAACCCGTATTATATGTGATGTATCCCATGGTACTAAACATTCACACAAAAAATTATTCAAATCAGCGCTTTCATATGGAAGTTCTGTGCAAAAATCTGATTGCACCTAATTTTGTACAAAATGGCTGCCATCGGCCATCTTGAATTTCAGACCGGACCCAAAAACACTCGTTCTCATCCCACAGTGATGCCAAAGGTACCCAAGAAGTTTTGTAAAGATCGGTTCATAGATATGGCCTCTAGCCCGAGCCGTATTGGCATTTACACTTACAGTGCTGAAAGTAATACCAAAAAACATCAAAATTAGTCTAATTTGCACAATTTACGCACGAGAAAAAAACCCGTATTATATGTGATGTATCCTATGGTACTAAACATTCATGCAAAAAATTATTCAAATCAGAGCTTTCATATGGAAGTTCTGTACAAAAAACAGATTTCTGCATCGTCGGTACAAAATGGCAGCTGGCAGCCATCTTGAATTTCGGACCGCACTCAAAAACACTCGTTCTCGTCCCACGGTCATAACAAAGGTACCCAAGAAGTTTCGTGAAGATCGGTTCATAAATACGGCCTCTAGCCCGAGCCATATCCAATTGTAGACAGACGACGGGCCATGACAAAAGCTCAAATTTGGCTTAGCCAAAGTTGAGCTAAAAATCATCAATTTTCAGAGTAAATAAGGCACATAACTCCTGTAAGATTTGTCGGACGAAACCCTAGGTACAAGGGCATCCGTTCCCCCAAGCTGCCCGATTACCATACCAAAGAACATTAAAATCCGACAACTGATGTTCGAGTTATAATACAAAATGTTCGTACGGACGGACGAAAAAAGTAAATAAGGGACATAACTCATGTAAGATTTGTCGGACGAAACCTTAGGTACAAGGGCATCCGTTCCCCCAAGCTGCCCTATCACCATACCAAAGAACATTAAAATCCGATAACTGATGTTCGAGTTATAATACAAAATGTTCGTACAGACGGACGGAGACCTCCATTATATACCCCTCGAAAAAAATTTTCGGGGGCATAACAAAGTTTCAAAACAACCTGATAATGAATGTGTCCTCTGAGGCATGCCAAAGGAAGATGTTAATGCACAAATGCACTAAGTAGAAAGTCTTTGCTTGTGGCAATTGGTTTTTTATGGAAATTCATAAATATACCCTGCAGAGAATGCAAAAGGGATAAGTTGATGCACAAATGCAGTAAGTTCAAAGGTTGGTGATAACGACAATAAAGTTTTATGGAAATGAAAAAAAGCAATAGCTCACATCTGGAGGTCACAAGGAACACACATACCAAGTTTCGAAGTGATCCGATCATAAATGTGCCCCGAAGGCTGTGTTAAAGGGAAATATTGAAGTCTGACTAAGTTCAAAGGGCAGCGGCAACATTTTTTGACAGAAATGGAAGAAAATCGACAGCTCCAATATAGATGTCATCCCACACAAGCTCACCATGTTTGCAAGCGATCCAATCGTAAATGTGCCCTGCAGGGTGTGTTAAAGGGAAATATTGATGCTTAACTGCACCAAGTTTTTACTAAGTTCATTGCCAGTGGCAACATTTTTTGACAGAAATCGAAGAAAATCGATAGCTCCCATCTAGAGGAAACCCCAAACAAGCATGCCAGGTTTCAAAGCAAACCTATCATTAATGTGTCCTGTAGGGTGACAAAGAGAAATATTGAGATCTGACTAAACTAAGTTCTAAGAACGTTGGCCGCGGCAACATTCTTTGATGGAAATTGAAGAAAATCGATAGCTCCCATCTAGAGGTCACCCCAAACAAGCATGCCAGGTTTCAAAGCAATCCAATCATAAGTGTGCCCTGTAGGCTGTGCCAAAGGGAAATATTGAGGTCTGACTAAACTAAGTTCTAAGAACGTTGGCAGCGGCAACATTTTTCGACAAAAATTGAAGAAAATCGATAGCTCCCATCTGGAGGTCTCCCCAAACAAGCATACCAGGTTTCAAAGCAATCCGATCATAAATGTGCCCTGTAGGGTGTGCCAAAGGGAAATATTGAGGTCTGACTAAACTAAGTTCTAAGAACGTTGGCAGTGGCAACATTGTTTGACGGAAATGGAAGAAAATCGATAGCTCCCATCTAGAGGTCACCCCAAACAAGCATGCCAGGTTTCAAAGCAATCAAGTCATAAGTGTGCCCTGTAGGGTGTGCCAAAGGGAAATATTGTGGTATGACTAAACTAAGTTGTAAGAACGTTGGCCGCGGCAACATTTTTTGACGGAAATTGAAGAAAATCGATAGCTCCCATCTAGAGGTCACCCCAAACAAGCATACCAAGTTTCAAAGTGATCTGATCATAAATGCGACTTGTGAGGTGTGCTAAAGGAAATTGTGGACGTATGTACTAACGTACTAACATACTAACGTACGCCAACGGACGAGAAGTGATGGCAATAGCTCAGCTTGACTTTGTCAAGTTGAGCTAAAAATGCAGGGATATTGTCATGATCTCCGTCCGTACGTCCGTACTTCCGTACGTCCGTTTTTGTAATTCGAAACGCTGTAACTTTCTACAGTTGTTAAATAGGGTCTGTGCAATCCAAAAATACCACTTTTAAAGTTTTGTGCCACCAGGTGGCTTCTGTGGAGCCACTTGAAAAATGCGCTATTTTTTCACTTTTCTTTTGAATTATCTCAACTTATGTAATTCAGAGTTTTATAACTGCACTAGGGTGTTGCAAAATGATCTGTAGATGTGCACGAAGGTTTCAGATTTCTCAGGTGCCACATGGCTGTGCCACCGTTGCCACTTTCGTATTTTCTTAGACCATTTCCAGCAAAAGACTCCTAAGGTATGTAAATTCGAAATGCTAAAACCATGCTCAAATGTTGCAGTGGGGTTTCTCGATGCACATGAAGGTTTCAGATTTTTCAGCTGTCACGTGGCTGTGCCACCGTTGCCACTTTCGCGTTTTCTTAGACCGATTCCAGCGAAAGGCTCCTAGGGTATGTAATTCAAAATGCTAAAACCATGCTAAAATGTTGCAGTAGGGTCTGTAGATGCGCACGAATGTTTCGGATTTTTCAGGTGCCACGTGGCTGTGCCACTGTTGCCACTTTCATGTTTTCTTAGACCGTTTCTGATGAAAGGCTCCTAGAGTATGTAATTTGAAATGCTAAAAGCATGCTCAGATGTTGCAGTAGGGTCTGTAGATGCGCACAAAGGTTTCGTATTTTTGGGGTGCCACGTGGCTGTGCTACTGTTGCCACTTTCGTGTTTTCTTAGACCGCTTCCAGCGAAAGCCTCCTAGGGTATGTAATTCGAAATGCTAAAACCATGCTTAAATGTTGCAATGGGGTCTGTAGATGCACACGAAGGTTTTGGATTTTTCGAGTGCCACGTGGCTGTGCCACCATTGCCACTTTCATGTTTTCTTAGACCGTTTCTGGCGAAAGGCTCCAAGGGTATGTAATTCGAAATGCTAAAACCATGCTTAAATGTTGCAATGGGGTCTGTAGATGCACAGGAAGGTTTCAGATTTTGGGTGCCACGTGGCTGTGCCACCGTTGCCACTTTCGTGTTTTCTTAGACCCTTTCCGGCAAAAGGCTCCTAGGGTATGTAATTCAAAACGCTAAAACCATGCTCAAATGTTGCAGTAGGGTCTGTAGATGCGCACAAAGGTTTCAGATTTTTCAGGTGCCACGTGGCTGTGCCACCATTGCCACTTTCATGTTTTCTTAGACCGTTTCCGGTGAAAGGCTCCTAGAGTGTATAATTCGAAACGCTAAAACCATGCTCAGATATTGCAGTAGGGTCTGTAGATGCACACAAAGTTTTCAGATTTTCGGGTGCCACATGGCTGTGCCACCGTTGCCACTTTCGAGTTTTCTTAGACCGTTTCCGGCGAATAGCTCCTAGAGTATGTAATTTGAAACACTAAAACCAGGGTACATGTATGTAATTCGAAATGCTAAAACCATGCTCAAATGTTGCAGTGGAGTCTGTAGATGCACACGAAGCTGTGTCACCTGTGCCACACAATATGATTTTAGTGTGTCATATAATACATTTCATCTTTGTATCAAGCATTCATACAAAGTCAAGGATGCAAATGCGGGGATACACCATACTGTGCTTTGCACACAAGTGACACCATCTAGTTTGTATATTTTTTATACTTACCAATGGCCCAGACTTAGCTGGTGCTAACTCAAAAATATACAAACACAAATTTTGTCTCCCCAATCCCCAAAATTTGCATGCAAAACCAAAAAAAATTATGTTCTATGTGGTCCTCCATACTTTTGTGATCTGCACATGCGCAGTATCCAGGAAGCTCCGAAATTGGCGCCAACCATCATTCTTTCTACAGTGCCTGCTAAATGTTATAATCAGTGGGGAGGTATGAGTGCCCACTCATAGGAGGGCCATCCCCGTCTGGGCAATTGGTAAGTATAAAAAATATATAAATTACTTTGAATTTATAATATTTTTATACAACAACCAATGGCCCAGACTTAGCTGAATCGTAAAAAGGCTGGAGGGCCTAGGACATAAAGGAAAATCCAATTACTCAATCCCTTCTTAAAGGATATCTCCTACAGGAGAATAGGAGAGAAAGGAATTATATATGTCTTTCTCATTTACAAGAAATGAGAAAGACATAACACCAACAATGTAATTGAGCATTACATAATATATAATTCTCCATTTTAATGCCAGCATAACCCATTATGCTAATTCGGTGAAGGGAAGCCAATATATAAAGATAGCCCAGAGAATGAGACTCTTTATACTCATTTAAAAATGTCCGAGGATTGTATATTAATGCCCGTTTGACACGTGACATATACAAATGCTTCACAGTGAGCTACACTTTAAAAACAATACATAAATGAGACATATTAATTTGCTTCACACCGAGCTACACATTAAAACCATCCCAGCACCGACTCGGGACTACTGACACCGGAGGAGGTTTTCCCTTGCTTTTCACTATAAAGCCAGATGATAATAAGGGAAAAACCGTCCCCCCTCCCTGTGACCACAGAACGAAGATGGCACGAAGTTCACTAACTCTTCTAGCGAAAGCAAAGACTAAGAGAAATGTTGTTTTATAGGTCAAGAATTTGAACACTACAACATCTAGCGGCTCAAACGGAGCTTCTTTGAGCTTCAACAGAACTCAAGCTAAATTCCACTTAGGAATTAATCTGAGGGTTCTAGGTCTATTTATAGAGAAATTTCTAAATAATTAGGATAATGAAGCATTAGATCCAATCGCCAAGCTATCATGATGAGCATAAGTGTCCGATAGCATAGACCTATAGCCCTTAATAGTGACGGGCTGCAGTTTGAGAACGTCAAACAGGTAGACCAGAAAGTTGGCAATATCCAGAATGGACAGATCATAAACGTCTATAGACTGATCCTTACACCAACGGAAGTAAACCTTCCACTTTGCTGCAAAATTCAGCAAAGAGGAGTACCTCCTGCAGTTAGAAATTGTGTCCACTGCTCGTCCTGTAAATTGCTTGCCGTGCAAGAAGGACCGCACAACAGAAATACATGAAGGTTGAGACCTTGAAGGTTGTGATGCAGTGTGCATGACTTCCCCTGATAAATAAGGTCCCCCGCGGAGGAAGCTTCCAGGGAACGTCCCATAACAGACACCTGAGAAGATTGATCCATGGTTTATGTGGCGACAGAGATGCTACTAACAGAATCTTGCAGCACGACTGCTTGATCTTTAACAAGATCTGTTGAATCAACGGAGTTGGAGGATACGCGTATCCTATCATTCCGTCCCATGGAATTGAGAGAGTGTCTACTGCATACGCTCGAGGATCTGGGCACGGTGACACGTAAGTCTGCAACTGATTGTTGAGGTGTGTCGCAAACAAGTCTATCATAGGTTGATCCCACTGGTAGCAAATCTGTCTGAACACTCGCTTGTTGAGAGTCCACTCTGATGGCAACAGGTGACCTTTCCGAGAGAGCGAGTCTGCTAGTACATTCAGACGACACGGTATATGACAGACCGATAGATAAATTTGATGCTTCAAGACATACAGAAGAATTTTTTCCGTTAGTTCGCATAACGGAATCGAATGCGTGCCTCCTGGTTCCTTATGTACGCTACTACTGTCGAGTTGTCCGACAATATTTGAACATGCGGGTCCACTATAATGTGAATCCAATGTTGTAGCGCTAACCATATTGACATCATTTCTTTGATGTTTATGTGTTTCTTCAGGAACCCAAGGTCCCAAAGACCCTGGCGCTTCCAGTCTGTCGGGCTCAGGGTCGTGCCCCAACCTGTTTGACTCACATCTGCCATAATCGTGAAAGCCAGATCTGGCAGCTGTAGCGGAACTCCCTGATTTAACCACTGAATGTCTGCCCAAATCTGGACCTTTTGTTTTACCAGGTCCGTTAAAACAGTACTGGTCTCGAGCGAATGCGTCTTCACACTCCAGTTCTGAGTAAAGAATATCTGGAGTGGACGTGTGCGTAAGCGACCCATCAGAATAAGATCCGCAGCCGCTCCTCACAACCCCATCAGTCGCATAAATTCCTTCGCTGTTAATGCATCGGAGTGTAGACAAAAGCGAACATAACAACTGACTAATTTCGCTCTAGGTAACGGCAGACGCACCAGATTGTTGTGAGTCTCGAAGCTCATTCCCAACTGAGTGAACGACTTGGACGGAGCTGGATCCGACTTCTTCTTGTGAGTCTCGAAGCTCATTCCCAACTGAGTGAAAGACTTGGACGGAGCTGGATCCGACTTCTTCTCGTTTACGATGAAGTCAAAATGTCGGAGCAATAATAGCAGACTCTGTACATCATTCTGAAGAGTAGTTTTGTTGCCGTATCTCTGAAGAATGTCGTCCAAGTAAGCCGACGTTACCACAGACGAATGAGCTCAGAAGTGAGACATTACCGAGTTCATTATTCGAGTGAACGCCCAGGGTGCTAGATTCAGCCTGAAGCACATTGCTCGGAACTGATATACTATCCCTTGTACGGCGAACCGTAGGTACTTTCTGAATGCTGGATGTACCAGGACATGAAAGTACGCATCCTTTAGATATATGCTTGTGGCATAGTCATTCACTCGAATGCTCGACCTTACAGACCGAATAGTCTCCATATAGAACTTTGGAGCCACAATAAGTTTGTTTATCCAGCTCAAGTCTATTACCTGTCAGAACGAGCCGTCTGGTTTCGGTACGAGGAACATGTGACTGTAGAAATCTAGAGAATCTTGGTTTTCGACAACCGCTATTGCTTCCTTTTCCAAGAGAGACTTTACCTCCGATAGGAGAGACTCTCTTTTTATAAGTTGTGTCCAACGCGGACTTAGAGTTAGCGGTGGTTTTGCCCGGAAAGATAGCCGTAGGCCGTCCGAGACCACAATTTTCACCCACTGGTCTTCCGTAATAGTTATACAGTTTCTGGCGAATCTTGATAACCTTCCGCCAACTGGAACGCAATAGAGGTCCTGACCATCACCTGTAGGATCTGCGAGGCGTACAGGAGGAGAAACCATGTCCTCCTCGTGAAGAGCCTTGATCAGCCAGCTTGGGGCCAGACCCACGCCCCCTTCCGGAGTCGCTATATTGACGATCTCTAGAGTAAGTGTAAGAGGATCTCTTATATCCTCGCGAGGAGTTCCCTTTGGATGATTTTTGTCCCGAACCTCCTCCTTTATTCTTCTATACTGTTGCGGGTTTATTAGACGCCAACTTAAGTAGCAAAGTGTTTAACGCTTTCTTTGTAGCTTGGTCATAGACCAAAGAAAGCTTGTCGTCAAAGATTTTATGACCGGATACCGGAACGACTCGTAGAGAGTTTTTCACCCTGTCATCTATTAAGGATGATGACTCAAGGGCTCCATCACATGTAATTAACTCCAAATTAGCCACTGTTAAGGCAGAGTTATACGTGGTAAACAGAACAGCCCTGGAAAGAACTCTTAAAGAGGTACAAACGTCCTCAAATTCCTTCCCATTGAGAGGTTGCGCCATAGCTCTTGTAAGGTGATCTGCGTAAGACATAGCATCTAAATTCGTTGTGTTAGAAGAAATTGCCGTCTCAATTGTGTCCAAGCGAATTGTAAATGACGAAGGTAAGGACATGTCTAGGTCCTCAGCCTGCTCATCTAAACGCGGAGGAACTCGCTAGAATCTTCCCCGACCGTTTTAAATGAACGTGGTCCAAGAAACAGTAAACGTACAGAAGACGACGACAAGAAACTGCCTTTCTTCTTTCCACTGGAAAGATTAAATATGGTGTTGTCTAGATAGCCGAAGGCCTGCAACACCTGTCTAGACTGTACCGGAAAGGACAGGACCTCCTCCTTTGTCCGGATAAAGTCAGTGTCCAATGACGCCAGCGGTTTCTTTCAAGCGGTCGCAGCATTCTGATTCTCAGGAACGAACTCAGGGTAGTATTGATGAAATAGATCCATCGCCACCATGTGTTGTTCCGAAAGACAAGGGTAATCCTCTTCCATATCCCTTTCACCATCCGACTGAATCAGATTAGACTCATGGTCATCGGCATCTGACCGCGCAGATGACTGGATGACCCAGCACCATCCGACAGCTCAGGTTCCGAGACAGCCGTAGGCTGCTCCTGCACTTGCTGGGATGCTGCGATAAGCTGTGCAATCTGTGACAACAAGTCCGTGATGGAGGCCTGAGGAGCAGCAGTCTTCTGTTGCTTGGCTGCCAGCTGCTCGTGGGATGGTGTGATTCCGAGATGGGTCTTTTCTGCGGACGTTCCGATGAATGAGGCCTCGCCTCCTTGGCTACCGGATGGTCTGACTTCTTTGATGAAGAGTGGTCCCTTCTCGGCGATGCAGGCTGGAAGTCATGTAGCCAAGGTGCGGTCATGTGTGCTTGGTAGACGCTGAAGAAGAAGCCGTAACTGTAGCCGACCCTGGCAGTGAACTGAACGAAGCGTCCGGACGGGAGGTGTGGACGTATGCTCCGACTGATGCAAGTTCCGAACCACAACATCTGGCCCCAGATGTTGTTGGGAAAGAGAGGAGGCTCTCTCGCTCGTGATCCTTTCAGACCTCGCCAAGCTTTCCGTTGAACTTGCCGGCTTCTACCTCTCCATCATCGCAGGGTGAGCCTGTTTGTATTTTAAAGTGCTTTCTACTCTCCTCGACTGCAACGGACACACCTGGCGTCACGGACAGAGTAACCGCTTCACCAGTCGAGCTGGCTGGCGACAGGGAGCAGAAACCACGGGTGTGTGGTTTATTGCCCTGCCTAATATTCATGAGCACTTTTGTCGCTAGCTCTGTTTGCCTATCTAAATGCGACGATGGAAGCACACTCTCTGAAAGTGTCACGTAAACATCACCATGTTCTTGTTCCTCTGAAATAGAAACTGAGAAACTAGAATAACTTTGTGGCGAGAGGACCGGCATTGGTCTCTCGCCGCCAACAACGTACCGTGACACCCGTCTCCAACATTTGTCATCCCATTTGACACATGTTGAGCAGGAATTAGTGCGAGAACACTGACTACAGGCAATACAATCATAAGTAAATCAGAGAAAGACTTCCTTGCATTGCAATTTGAGCAATAAGCTTTCATTTTGAATCAAATTAAAGTCAACTGTACTCGCACCAACTCCACAACAGACATATGAAAAAGATGCATAATAATAATATTCAAAACTATAATTCGAAAAATAATTCACAAAAAAAAAATTTTCGAAAAAATTTTGACAGGAGCCTAAGTCCCCAAAGGGAACGATGAGCCCAAATGGATCCTGATAGAGCCTAAGTGTGGACAATATTTTTTTTTATTATCCAAAAATTAAATGCTACACTACCGGAATATATAATGTATCTTACAATAGTCCTACCATGATTAATAAATAGGAAACTACATATACAAACAGAGCATTGTCAACATAAACAACGTCAAATGAAAACTGGAAACAAGACCCCAGGCACTTAATAACACAGCCCGAAGTCAGTAACAGATTTTGAACTATCCGATGTAAAGCAAGATCTTCATCAGAAGAAAAAATGATACATCGGATGTATGATGCATGACCAAAACGCCTAAACACCCCTAGACTGAGGACGTAAATAAACATTCTGTGAAACACGTTAAACTTCCAAGAAATTTATAAAAAAAAATTTCAATAAAACAAGCCAAAAAGCATGGGAGTTTAACTGGGGGGCTTCAAGGAAGGATAGGGAAGGAACACTTAACAAACAGTGGCAAAATCATTAGCAAGAATGATGACGTCAGGCCCATGTCCCGAAATTGGGAAACATGAAATAATTTTTGACAAAATTATAAGTTACAGCCCTGAGTGCTCCAAACCACCGTTTCTTCCTTCCATCATCCCATTGTGTCCTTGGATCCACCAAAATCACCATTGATTTGTGTCTGGCATCATTAAAATGCAGATTTAAAAGCACAGAAGTCAGTTTGATGTTATTTGACAGATGATGGTTGGTGCCAATTTCGGTGCTTCCTGGATACTGCGCATGCGCAAATCACAAAATTATGCAGGACCACATAGGACATAATTTTTTTGGTTTTACATGCAATTTTGTTTGCAAGTGTTTTGTGTTAGGTAAAGAGTTAACCAATTAAATCTTATCTGACATAGGTCATTAACCTTCTGCACTCTGATGTCGAAATATGAAAAAATTTATAGTAATTTATATATTTTTTATACTTACCAATGACCCAGACTTAGCTGGTGCTAACCCCAAAATATCTCGGGCCAAACACAAATTTTGCCCCTCAATCCCCAAAATTTACATGCAAAACCGAAAATTAGAAGTCCAATCTGGCCCTCCATACATTTTACCCTCCGCGCATGCGCAGACACCAGGAAGTCACCAAATCTGGCGCCAAATAAATCATTCTTTGTATAAAAAAAGATAATAATAATTCAGCAGGGAGGTATGAGTGCCCAGTACTGCCCACTCATGGGAGGGCCATTCCCGTCTGGGTCATTGGTAAGTATAAAAAATATATAAATTACTATAAATTTTTTCATATTTTTATACTGTAACCAATGACCCAGACTTAGCTGAATCGCAAAAAGGCAGAGGGCCTAGAACTTCGGAAATAGTAGATCAACATAGATCAAATCCTTCAATCCATGATGGAAGAAATTAGAATTACATGTATGTCTCTTAATACCATAATAGAAGAGACATAACCTAATATGTATCCCAATTATGTACATCCTAAATCTAAGCATAAAATCATTTTAATTAGGATGTAACAAATAAACAATTTTAGAGACTAGTGTGGACTATGCCCTAAAAATAATTAAGGCATACTGAGAATGAGAGAAAATTTCCCATAAACCTACGCCACACAATAATACAGCTTCCTCAATAGTTACATACCCCATAAAGCAGAGAAGTGGACAAAATGACCCCCCCCCCCCCTTTTTTTTAACATAACTTCAAAAGAAAGAGGGGAGAGCTCTAGAATCAATAAGCAGAACCCGGAAACGATATAAATAAATATCAATCAGGCACTCCAAAAATTAATTCATGAATAATAAATGGTGCTTAACGCCACTTCACAAGCCAAGGCTATAGCGATGAATTTAGTAAATAACATTATCCGCTATAAAATATACACTGCAGACGCCGTATACGGGTACAACAAAATCAGTGAGAAATCAATTATAACATATACATACAAAAGCGGGATAAGATGAACAATCTCTGCAGAGAAAATACGCTTCAAGATCATTCACAGAAGGCCTCTGTAATATTAAATCCAGTAAAAAACACTCTCCAACGTGTACTATTTGGTATCTACAACTTTGAACATGTGAGAATATGCGATTTGAAAACCGACAAAATAGAGACCAGGATCTAGAAATGGAGGTAGGTATGATAAACCAGCTCCAAAATCAGAAAATAAATACCGAAACAAATGCAACAGAACTGCATATATGCGTATGATGGTGCCATCCAACATGACCCAGACGCAAAGTATGTATGTATTAAAAAATATATACGCGACAGCGTGAGTGTGTGGGGGGGAATTCAAATATATGTCGAAACCTCCTCACCCACATTACTTAATCATTGCTGACGCAGATAGCAATAATATAGAGACCATAAAGCTACTTCATGTCTGAATACTCTGTAATGCCACTGAGAGCGGAGAATGACATGAAGAATAAAACTTCCCTTAAAGAAGAAAACCCTCTAATGGGGAAGCTTCTGGCGAATGCTCAATAGCAGACCCCATAACCTCAATGAAATCAATAGAAACAAATGAATTGAAGGATACACATATCCTATCATTCATTCCCATGAAAACGGCTGAGCGTCAATGTATGCGCTCAAAAGCCTTATACTAGCGACACAAATAATGGAAACTATTATTCCCATGCGCCGAAAACTTAACTATCCTGAAGAGATCCCACATAAGATCATATAATAGCCAAACAGTTAGAATAAGAGCAAGATATAGCCAGCACTTACTTATGCGCTGAAATCTTAAGCATTGACTGCTAATTGGAAGATAAATAACCCAAGCAGTACGAATTGCTAACTGACTTATTTAACAATAGAATGAACATAAACGTCCCTTCTATTGAAAAATAATGACAACAGAAGCATTACTTCTCCTCTGGTAAACTCTGATGTGCATAGAGAGACCCTCAGACTCAGGATTGTAACGCAATATATGAACTCACGTCCGAAATAATTGAGAAAACCGTAATATATGCCCAAACTTGACCTTATGTTAAAAGATTCTCTAAAACAAAACAGGTCAAGAGGGAAAAACGTCTACCACTCCAGTTAATAACTGGAGTAGACATGTGTGTAAGTGACCCATCGAAAAAACATTCCAAGCCGCTCCACATAACTCTATCCGGCGCATAAAACTATCGCTGTTAATGCGTCAAATAACAGATAAAAGCGAGCCAAACAGCTGGTTAATTCACTCTGTGAAACAGATGAACCAGCCAAATGAATAGTGGGATACATGAATCCTATCATAAATCCCATGAGACATTATCTAGTTCACAATACAAGTGATCTAAAGAACTATACTCGCTGCAATTGACGAACGTTCGCTTATCGACTGAAAGATAATCATAAATAACCTAAATATCCACTTCCAGTCAAAATTGGCCGGACCGAGTTCCATAAAAGCCTTGAACCAGCGGCTCAGGGGAGTCTGATCAGTAACTCAGTCTGACGAGAAACCCCTATCCAAGTAGCTGTATAGACAAACCTAAAGAATTATATATAGGAGAGATACCTATACCTTCACTATGAGCCTTATAAGCGAATTGAGTCTAGGACAAACTCTCCTACTCTTTTGTTGGCTGTAGTCGATTAGACCCCAACTTAAAGAGTAGAGAATAGATGCTTTCTTGTAGTTTAAGGTTACCATTAAAGACTTAGGTATACCTATACCTTTGCCATGAGTCCTAATAGACGATTTGAGTCTAGGACAACCTCTCAGATTCTTTCTGCTGGTGATGGTACATTAGACCCCAGCTTAACCCTTTACCCAACGCAGACGATATCAAAATTTATTATTTTAAATATCAGTTTTTCAAATTTTTCAAAAATTTCAACAAAACCATATCATGTGACCCCCTCATTGGAACAAGCTCGACGAGCTAGTTCCAACGAGGGGTCACATAATATGGTTTTGCTGAAATTTTTTGAAAAATAATATTTTTTCAACTGCTGAATTTGAATATTACGCGGGCAGATGTAGGCGATTCGTTGGGTAAAGGGTTAAAGAGAGGAGAATTGATTCTTATCATAAAAGTTAAAAAATTTATAGTAATTTATATATTTTTTATACTTACCAATGACTCAGACATAGCTGGTGCTAACTCTTAAAAATCTAGGGCCAAACACAAATTTTGCCCCCCAATCCCCCAAATTTGCATCTAAAACCAAAGAAAACATGTCCTGTATGGCCCTCCATACTTTGCCTCTACTGCGCATGCGTAGTGTCAAGGACGTCCCGAAATTGGCACCATTAATCATTCTTACAACTAGTGCCTGGTAAGCGCTGTGTCCTCAGCGGGGAGGTATGAGTTCCCAACTCCTGGGAGGGCCATCCCCGTCTGGGTCATTGGTAAGTATAAAAAATATATAAATTACTATAAATTTTTTAACATTTTTATACTGTACCAATGACCCAGACATAGCTGAATAGTAAAAAAGCTGGAGGGCCCAGGACATAGAAGAAAATCCAATAAGCTCAACTATATAAAATAGAGTCATCCCCTCGAGGAGAAAAGGAGTATTAGGCTTTACATGTATCTTTCTTATTTATGATAAATTAGAAAGACACAATACCTTCTATAATTGAGCATCATAACATCCATATTCTCTATTAACATCCAGTATAATTCTTATACTAATTACTTTTAAAGTAAGCCAATAAATAAAGTTAGTCCAGAGAATTGAGACTCTTTATACTCTTTTAAAAGTGTCCGAGGATAGTATAATAACGCCCGTTTGACACGTGACATATTCAAATGCTATACTTTAAAACTATGACATGAATGAATTTTTAAAACATAACTTTTCACTTTAAAACCATCCCAGTAACAGCTCAGAATTACTGACTCCGGAGGAGGTATCCCTTTGTTTTCATAATAAAACAGGTGACCCAAGGGAACACCCTCCCCCCCCCCCCCTTTTTCTTGCCCTGGGTCAAATAGCCCAGAGCGAAGAGGGCAGCAGGACGGAGTCACTGCCAGAACATAAAGCCTACATAGCTATAGTTGCAATTGTTAAGTGATCGACATTCTGAGCAGCCGATAATGGACCTAAACAATGCAGGCCTCCAGAAATGGACTCGATATTTCTGAGATAAAAATTCATGAATGTGGATGGCTGAGACCAATATGCAGCCTACTTTAAATCTATAATAGCAACACTATTTACGTAAGCCCAAGATGTAGAAGAGCTCTTACTTCATGAGCCAAAATCTTAAGCACAGACTGCTGAGTTAAGGATAGATTATCCTAAGCAGTACCGATAGTTAATAGAATGCATTTAGCAATAGAATGGACCGTAATGACCTTTCTATTAGGCATCAGAGCCAGAAGAAGCTTTACGTCCTTACTGATAAACTGAGATCTGTTAATAATACATAAAGGTCTAGCCGGGCAGAGTAAAGGCCTATGCCCGTTCAAAGATGGAAGGACCTTAAAAACAATAGGTTCCGGATATTTATTAGGAGCCTGATTCTTAACCAAAAATCCAACATTAGTAGTAAAGGAATAGAGTTTCCGATACTACGAAAGTGAGAATCATCCACCGATAGTGCATGAAGCTCACTGACTCTTCAGCAGAAGAGAAGACTCAAGAGAATTGCTGTCCTAAAAGGCCAGAATTTGAAACTACTGTCTCAAGAGGTTCAAATGGTTGCTTTAGTTTAATAAGAACCCAAGCTAAATTCCGTATAGGAATTAATCTAAGGATTCTAGGTCTATTTATCGAAAAGTTTCAAACTTAGATAAAGAGACATTAGGCTCAATTGTAAACTATCATGGTGTGCATAGGTATCAGATAACATAGACCTATAACCTTAAATAGTAACTGGCTGCAGTTGATCTCGTCAAACAAGTATACTAGAAAGTTTGCAATGTCTGGTATGGAGGGATCAAAAATATCAACATAAAGATCCCTACACCAACGACGGAAGACCCTCCACTTTAGCCGCATAGTATAGTGAAGAGGAGGTCCTCCTACAGTTAGAAAGTGTGTCCACTGCTCGTCCTGTACAATGCTTGCCATGCAAGAAGGACCGCACAAAGGAATACGTGAAGGTTGAGACCTTGCGGGTTGTGATGAAGTTGACACAATTTCCCCAGCGAAAAAAGATCCTCTCGTGGAGGAAGTTTTCGCGGTAAGTCCCACAGCAGACACCTAAGTAAATTTATCCACGGTCTCTGTGGAGACAGAGATGCTACCAACAGAATTGTATTGTGAATGTATTATCCTAGCAATACTTGCTGAATCAACAGCGCTGGAGGATATGCATATCCTATCATCCCGTCGTACTAGATCGATAGAGCGTTAACTACATATGCTCGGGGATCCGGACACGGTAACACATACGTCTGCAATTGATTGGTGAGTTGTGTCGCAAAAAATTTATCACTGGGCGCTCCCATTGGTAGCAAATCTGATTGAATACCTGTTTGTTGAGAGTCCATTCTGACGGCAACAATCGACCCTTACGTGAAAGGGAGTCTGCGAATACAATCCGACGACCTAGAATATGACGGACCGAAACAGAACTTGGTGTTCTATAACAAACAGAAGGATTCTTTCCGTTAAATTCAATAACGGAACCAAATGAGTGCCTCCCTGGTTCCAGATATACGCAACTACTGTCGTATTATCGGACAGGATTTGACATGCATTTCTGAATAATGTTCATCCAATGACGTAGTGCAAGCCAAAATAATATCATTTCTTGGAAGTTAAGTGCTTGCCTAAAAACTGCGGAACCCAAAGACCCTGGCACTTCGAATCCGTTGGGATCAATATTGTGCCCCAACCTGTTTGACTGGCATCCGTCATAATCGAGAAACTCAGATCCGGCAACTACAGTGGAACTCTCTGAGTCAACCACCGAATGTTTGCCCAAATCTGAATCTCTTGTTACGCTTGATAGACAAGAGAATGTGTATATCAAGCAATTCCTAGATTGCTGAAAGGTTGCTGTCGAAGAGAAGCTTCTCCGAGACCGAAGCGACTCTGAGAGAGTTCTTCACCTTACTATCCACGCGCGTGGATGTAGCTAGGGCTGCGTCACGTCTAATCAACTCCAGGTTGCCACTGAAGGGCGGAGTTATACGTGGAAACCTACTGCCCTTGAAAGAAATCTCATTAAGAATCATATCCTGGAATTCTTTCTCTTGAAGACGTAATGATAACGCCTCAGTAAGGTGGTCTACATATGATAAAGCGTCTAAGTTAAGTCTATTAGACATCATTGTCGTTTCCAACGTCGTGGTTGGAATTGACATAGACAGCGAAAAAGACAATACCCAGTCTTCAGCCTCGTCGTCTAGACGCAGAGGAACTCTCAGTATGCCCTGTCCTGCCTTCACAAATTATTCCTAGACTTGATGAAAGGCAGATTAGAGCATTTGCGGACAAGAAACTAGACTAGTGTGTTTTGGTAGCAAGCTTATATATATATAGCGTCGTTCAATAATTCGAAAGTTCTAGTGACATTATTGGACTGTGTCGGCAACTCAGGGACGATGTCCCTGAACCGATTAAAAATAAATTCTGTGTCCAATGACGCTATTAGTTTCTTATCCAGCATCGCAGCATTCTAGTCCGACGGAACAACCTCTGGAAGATAATGCCGGAAGAAATGTATGGCATCTTCTGTTGTTCTGAAAGGGAAAGCTCGAAATCATCCGAATCCCTTTCGCCATCCTGTCAGACCCTATGAAGTGTTCGGTCGTCCGTACCTGATGCATCAGCGGAGCGAACCGACCCAGCGTCGTCTGATTATTCCTCATCCGACAGAGATTCTGTTGTTTGCTGGGATGCTGCGATAAGCTGTGCTATTTTGGATAGCACGTCCGTCACTGAGGCCTGTGGAGACGCGGTCTTACGATGCTTTGCCGCTGGAAGCTCCGTGTTCGTTACCCCGTGTATACTTCTATTATGCGAGCGACCGGAGTGTACAGGCCTCGTGTCCCTTGGCTACCGGATGGCGTGACCTGTTCGCCGTGGAATCACTGAAAGATGAAGCTGGCAGGATACTCGAGGTCGCGTAGCCAAGTTGCGGTCGTGTGCGCTGCCGTGAGGATGAGGAAGCATTATCGACAGTCTCTCGGACTGTCTATATAACAGAGCGTCCCGAGCGGCGGACATATGCTTCGAATGCGAAACGTTTGTATCACAACATCCGGTCCCAGATGTTGTTGTACGAGAGAGGGACCTCTCTCGCTCGCAGCCCAGACGGACCTGGACGAGCTAAGAACTGGACTAACAGGCTTCCTCCGATCTCTCCTCTAATCCGTCGTCACTGGGTGTGTACTATTGTCTATTATAGTGCTCGCATCACCCAAATCTCCTTCCTGGACCGCAACGGACGAACCCGGCTGCCGAACCATTCGATGAATGGACGCTACACCGGGTGAGCTAGCGAATGTCAACGCCGTCGATCCTACTAGGAACCTCTTAGGCGATTGACGTATTCCATGAGCACTTATTGCCGCTAGCTCATCATTTAACTATGACGACAGAGGCACACTTTTGAAAGACATCTCAGTAACTTTGCGAACAAGAAACCAGACTTGCTTGTTAATAGCAAGCATATATATATAAATAGCGTCGTTAAAAAAATTCGAAAGTTCCTGTGACATTATTGGACTGTGTCGGAACTGAGGGACGATGTCCCTGAACCAATCCAAAAATTTTTGTGTCCACCGACGCTATCAGTCTCTTATCCGGCATCGCAGCATTGTAGTCCGACGAAACAACCTCTAGAAGATAAAGCCAGATGACATATACAGCAGCTTATGTTGTTCCAAAAGGGAAAGCTCGAAATCCTCCGAATCCCTTTCGCCATCCTGTCGGACCCTATGAAGTTTTCGGACGTCCGTACCTGATCATTCAGCGGAGCGTCCCGACCCAGCGTCGTCGGATATTACATGATGCGACAGAGATACTGTCGTTGCTGGGATGCTGCGATAAGTTGTGCTATTCGGGATAGCACGTCCGTCACTGAGGCCTGTGCAGTAGCGGTCTTACGATGCTTTGCCGCTGGAAGCTCCATGTACGTTGACTCCTGCATACTTTTCTATGTGAACGTCCGGAGTCTACAGGCCTCGTGTCCCTGGCTACCAGATGGCGTGACCTGGTCGCCGCGTATTGTCTGATTGGCAAAGTTGACTGGATATCGGAGGTCACGTAGCCAAGGTGCGGTCGTGTGCGCTGCCATGAGAATGAGGAAGCCTTATTGACAGTCTCTCCGGACTGTCTATATAACGGAGCGTCCCGAGCGGCGGACGTATGCTCCGAATGCGAAACATTTTGTACCACAACATCTGGGGCCAGATGTTGTTGTATGAGAGAGGGGCCTCTCTCACTCGCAGCCCGGATGGGCCTGGACGAGCTATGAACCGGACTAAAAGGCTTCCTCCATTCTCCCCTCTAATCCGCCGTCACTGGGTGTGCTCGCATCACCCAAAACTCCTTTCTAGACCGCAACGGACGAACCCGGCTGCCGAACCATTCGATGAATGGACGCTACACCGGGCGAGCTAGCGGACGTCAAAGGCCGTCGATCTTACTAGGGGCCCTCTTAGGCAATTGACGTATTTCCATGAGCACTTTTCCGCTAGCTCTTCATTAATTGTGATGACGGAGGCACACTTTTGGAAGACATCACGGATACATCACCCTGTTCTTGATCGTCTGAAATAGAGATTGATAAACTAGAGTGACCCTGCGGGGAAAGGACCGGAATGGCCATTTCCCCACTAACATACCGTGACACACGCTTCCCATGTTGTCAACGAAAATAACACATACTGAACAGGAGTTAGTGCGAGTACACTGACTACATTTATGCAATGATTATGAAAGTCAGAGGAAGATTTCCTCTTAATCCAATTGAACAATATCCTTTCATTGTGAAAAGTCCTAGTACTCGCACCAACCCCTGCAAATCAAAATACATAATAACATGATCCATTAACATAGAAAAAATAATTGAAATCAAAAAAATTTTTGAAAAAATATTTTTTTAGAAAAGCCCAAGTTTCTGAAAAGTAACGTTGAGCCCCAATGGATCCCAAGCCTAAGTGTGGACAAAAATTTTAAGAATATTTTTAAAAATTTAATGCAACACTTACGAATAATAATAATGTATCTAGATATGATTAAACTAACATCAAGATATTATTTTCAAGAAATCCCCCTCACACAGAGGCTGTTGTCAATGTAAACAAAGTGTAAAAACACCAGAAACATGACTCCAGGCACTGATAACCCTGGCTCGAAATCAGTTACCAATAATACACTATCTGATGCAAAACAGAGACTTCCAGCGAAGAAACTACAGAACATCAGATGGTAGATGCAGAACACTACGCCTAAACACCCAAGGGTGAAGACGCAAACATGGGGAAAAGAACAGAATTCATTCTGTTATCCAGCTAAAACTCCCAAGAAATTTTAGTAATAATATTACAGAAAATATGCCAAAATCATGGGAGAATAGCAAGAGGGGACTTAAAGGAAAGGGAGAGAGGAAAACACTGAACAAGCAGTGTAACTTTATAGCAAGAATGACCACAACAGGCCGTTGCCTCGAAAATATGTAACTTAACACAATTTCATGAAAAAATTTTAAGTTACAGCCCTGATTATTTTCTGTCACACATTTTTCCTCTCCTCCTTCTATATCCTCCTTAGAACCACCATTTCTCTAATATTTATGTGTCTGACATCATTTAAACTGAGATTTACAAGCACAAAGATCAGTCAGATGTTAACTGATGAAGGGCCAAACAAAGAATAATTAATGGCGGCAATTTCAGGACGTCCTTGACACTGCGCATGCGCAGTAGAGGCGAAGTATGGGGGGGCCATTCAGGACATGTTTTCTTTGGTTTTAGATGCAAATTTTGGGGATTGGGGGGCAAAATTTGTGTTTGGCCCTAGATTTTTAAGAGTTAGCACCAGCTATGTTTGGGTCATTGGTACAGTATAAAAATACTAGAGTTGGAAGACTAAAGCGACCTATGGCAAGTTTTCCACCTAGTCAAAAGCAAAGATGAAGACACAAGGCTTCGTTGCATCAGCATAACTCTCACTTAACATTAGTTAAGACCGAGAAATAAATACTATGTCTGGAAAGAATTTTAAAAGGTACAAACGACCACAAAATTCCTTCCATATAGACAATGAGTCACAGTACTTAAAATTAAGTACATAAGACCATGAGACTAAATTCGCTCTAAGATATTATCTTCTCAATTGCATCCGAGCGAACAGCTAAATGATGAAGGTAAGGCTAAAACAAGGATCTTAGCCTGCTCAATCAATGCTGAGGAACTCTAAACATCTTCCCCTGTTGTTTTTAAAAGTATGTGAACCATCACAAATGATTAAAAGTACAGAGGAAGAAGATAAGAAACCAAATTACTTTTTCCGCCGGAAGATAAATATGGTGTCGTATACAGAATCGAAGATCTGTGACGCCCGTGTAGACTTAACCGGAAAGAGATCTTTTTACCCTGCTCTTAACCGGATGAAGTCAGCGTCTAACTACGCTAGCGGTTTCTCATAATTGCTCGCAGCATTTTGAATCACTGGAACAAGATCAAGGAAATGATAATGTATGATATCTATATCATCCAAGAGTTGTTCCAGAAGGAAAAGTTATCCTATCCATCATATGTTCAAATCAGTTAGAATCACAGTCACCAGCATCTAAACAGGCAGGTGACTGGACCAAATAAGCACTATGCAACAGCTCAAGATTTTGAGATCGACGTTGAGTGCTTCTGCCTTAGCAGGAATACTGCGATTAGCTGGGCAACTGCAACAGCAAGTCCGTTACAGAGGCCTGAGGAGTAGCGGTCACGAATAGCCTCTTCGCAGGCTGCTCATAGGACAGGGAGTCCAATATAGTTATTACTGCGGATGACCCGATTAGTGAAGCCTCATCCCCTTGGCTACTAGATGGTGCGACTTCTTACTAAAGATGGACCTTTGACGATGAAGACCGGGAAACCTGAGTCACTTAGCCATGGTGCGGTCGGGAGTGCTTGTTCCTCTTCTTTTCTCTTTACCGGACAATAGCTATGTACGCAAGCACAGACTGACGCAAGTTCCTACCAACAACACCCGGCTCCCGATTTTGTTGAAAGAGAGAGAGGGGCTCCCTCTTGCTCGCGCATACCTCAGAACTTGCCGTCTTCTTCCTTCCATCAACAATAGGGGAGCATGGATTCGATCAACAGTGCCCATTACACCCTATTCTCTCTCGACCGCCACGGACATACCCGGCATCACATCACCCACATACGAGTGAGATCTGCCGGATGAGCTAGCTGTTTTAGACAAGAGATGTAAGCCTCCATGAAACCTAGCCCTTGTCTTTTTAAAATCATTGAGCACTCTCCCACTAGCTCTAAATACAATGCATATGCGACACATCAGGAGTAATGGTCCAAGTATCCAATCTTATCCGTTACACCGGCGACAGGGAACTGACACCACTCATCAGGTTTTAAAGCCCTGTGCAATATAGAGATCACTTTATCCGTATGTAGAGGAAACCATAAGACTAGCCGGCCTCGGACCTTATCGGTTTCCTCCTCCCGTCATCACTGGGTGAGCATAATTGCATATCATATAGTTCGCTCCACCCTATATGATCTCTCTTTTACTAGCCTGGATCGTCTACACTCGGCGTCATAGTTCTCAGGGACCTGAATAACTACTTCCCCGTTCAAGCCAACTAGCGGCAACGGACCTGCGTGGTCGTGTGTGCTTTTCGAACATAGAGGAAGCTATAAGACTGGCGGCAGTCTATGGAAGGAGTGTCCCGTGGACTAAGTTTCAACTGACATGAGTTCGTACCAACAACCTCTGTCCCCAGATGTTGTTATAAGAGAGAGGGACCTCTCTCTTGCTCGCAATCACGGATGACCTGAACGAACATACCTCAGAACTTGTCCGACAAGTTCGTACCAACAACCTCTGGCCCCAGAGTTGTTATAAGAGAGAGGGACCTCTCTCTTGCTCGCAATCACAGACAACCTGGACGAGCGTACCTCCGAACTTGTCAGACCGGCACAAGTTCCTACCAACAACCTCTGATCGCAGATGTTGTTATAAGAGAGAGGGACCTCTCTCTTGCTCACAATCACGCAAGACCTGTACGAGCATACCTCAGAACTTGACCGCCAAGTTCCTACCAACAACCTCTGATTGCTGATGTTGTTATAAGCAAGAGGGACCTCTCTCTTGCTCACAATCATGGAAGACCTGTACGAGCATACCTCAGAACATGACCGCCAAGTTCCTACCAACAACCTCTGATCGCAGATGTTGTTATAAGAGAGAGGGACCTCCCTCTTGCTCGCGATCACTAAGATCCGGACGCGCATACCTCGGAACTTGTCTAATTCCTCCTTCCCGTGCTTCCTCCTTCTCGACGTCGCAGGGTGAACATATTTGTATGTTTATAGTGCTCGCTACACCCTTATTCCTCTTCTCGACCGCAACGGACATACCCGGCATTACGTCCCTCACATACGAGTTAGATCTGCCGGCCGAGCTAGCTGGCGACAAGGTCATCAATCCTACTAAGGATCTAGGCCTTGTCTAATACCTGAGCACTTTTGCCGCTAGCTCTTGACTGATTTGCGACGACAGCACAGTCCTTGATGGCGTCACAAAGCCACATCATGTTCCTGCTCCTCTGTAAATAGAAACTAAAAAACTATAGCGACCTTTTGACGAGAGGACCACCGAGTCCTCTCGCCGCGATAGGACCAATAGTGTCCACTTGCCTAACACAAACCATGACGCCCATCATTCAGATTATCAAATCTGATACATGGAGTAGAATTAGTGGTAGTACATCAAGTAAACTCATTACAACGACCGAGTAAATAAAGGAAATGTTTCCTCTATTTGCCATACTATTACATAAAAATAATTACCTAAAACTAATATATGTCATTGTACCACCACCAAATCTACATATAATATAAGATAAAATTAAATATAATCAATGAAATAAATATATCCAAAAGAAAAACTCTTTCAAAAATAAAATAAAATTTTTGAAAAAATTTTCCTAATATAAGAGCCCAAGTTCCCAAAGGGAACGATGAGACCAAAAAAGCCTAAGTGTGGACAAAATTATAAAAACTGTGTAAAATTAACTACCACACTATCAGAATATTTAATGTTACTTACAACTGTTGTTCCTAAATAAAAGTTAAAAAATTTATAGTAATTTATATATTTTTTATACTTACCAATGACCCAGACTTAGCTGGTGCTAACTCTAACAAAACCAGGGCCAAACACAAATTTTGCCCCCCAATCCCCAAAATTTGCATCCAAAACAAAAAGAAATCATGTCCTAAAGGACCTCCATACTACGCCTCTACTGCGCATGCGCAGTGACGCAGACGTCCCGAAATTGGCGCCAATTATCATTCTTACTGGCAGTGCCTGGTCAGCGCTATGCACTCAGCGGGGAGGCAAGAGTTCTCAACTCCAGGGAGGGCCATCCCCGTCTGGGTCATTGGTAAGTATAAAAAATATATAAATTACTATAAATTTTTTAACATTTTTATACTGTACCAATGACCCAGACTTAGCTGAATAGTAAACAGGCTGGAGGGCCTAGGACATAGAGGAAAATCCAATAAGCTCAACTATATAGTAAAGAGGTAACCCCTTAAGGAGAAAAGGAGTATTAGGCTTTACATGTATCTTTCTTATTTAATATTAAATTAGAAAGATACACTACCCTTAATAATTGAGCACAATAACATTCATGTTCTCTATTAACATCCAGTATAACCCTTATACTAATTATTTTTAAAGCAAGCCAATAAATAAAGTAGTCCAGAGAATTGAGACTCTTTATAGTCATTTAAAAGTGTCCGAGTATTGTATATTAAAGCCCGTTTGACACTTGACATATACAAATGCTTCACACCGAGCTACACTTTAAAAATAAGACATTAATATTACACTTTAAAACCATCCCGGAAGCGACTCAGAAATACTGACTTGGAGGAGGCATTCCCTTGCTTTTCACTATAAAGCAGGTGACCTAAGGGAACACCCGCCCCCCCCCCCCCCCTTTCCCCTTGCCCTGGGTCAAATAGCCCAGAGCGAAGAGGGCAGCCGGACGGAGTCACTGCCGGAACAGAAAGCCTGCATAACTATAGTTGCAACTGTTTAGTGGACGACATTCTGAGCAACAGATAACGGACCTAAACAATGCAGGTCTCCAGAAATGGACTCAATATTTCTGAGATAAAAATTTGTAAATGTGGATGGCTGAGACCAATAAGCAGCCTTCATTAAATTTGTAATAGCAACACTATTAGCATAAGCCCAGGAAGTAGAAAGAGCTCTTACTTCATGAGCAGAAATCTTAAGCACAGACTGCTGAGAAGAAGATAATCTTCATAAGCAGTACGGATAGTTAATTGAATCCATCTAGCCATAGAATGGACTGAAATGTCCTTTCTATTAGGCATCAAAGACAGAAAGAAACGTTTCCGTCCCTTTCTGATAAACTGAGATCTCTGTTTATAGATACGTAATGCTCTAACAGGACAGAGTAAAGGCCTACGCCCGTCTGAAGACGGAAGAGCCTTAATAACAATAGGTTCCGGATATTTATTAGGAGCCTGATTCTTAGCTAAAAAACCCACATTAGTAGTGAAGGTGATAGTGTTCCCAACACTACGATAATGAGAATCATCCACCGATAGTGCATGAAGCTCACTGACTCTTCTAGCAGAAGAGAAAGCTAAGAGAAAAGCTGTCTTATAAGATAAGAATTTGAAATCTACTGTCCCAAGAGGTTCAAATGGCTTTTCCTTCAATTTAAGAAGAACCCAAGCTAAATTCCACTTAGGAATTAATCTAAGAGTTCTGGGTCTATTTATTGAAAAGTTTCTAACCAACTTAGATAAAGAGACATTAGATCCAATTTGTAAACTATCATGATGTGCATAGGTATCAGATAACATAGATCTATAACCCTTTATAGTAACAGGCTGCAGTTTGATTTCGTCAAACAAGTATACTAGAAAGTTTGCAATGTCTGGTATAGAGGGATCGAATATATCTACAGAATGATCCCTACACCAACGACGAAAAACCTTCCATTTAGCCGCATAGTTTAGCGAAGAGGAGGTCCTCCTACAGTTAGAAATCGCGTCCACTGCTCGTCCTGTAAAGTGCTTGCCATGCAAGAAGGACCGCACAACGGAAAAACGTGAAGGTTGAGACCTTGCGGGTTGTGATGGAGTTGGCGCGATTTCCCCTGCGAAAGAAGATCCTCCCGTGGAGGAAGCTTCCGCGGTAGGTCCCACAACAGACACCTGAGTAGATTTATCCACGGTCTCTGTGGCGACAGAGATGCTACCAACAGAATCTTGCATTGAGATTGTTTTATCTTTAGCAATACTTGTTGAATTAACGGCGCTGGAGGATACGCATATCCTATCATTCCGTCCCAAGGGATCGACAGAGCGTCTACTGCAAATGCTCTTGGATCCGGACACGGAGACACATACGTCTGCAACTGATTGTTGAGATGTGTCGCAAATAAGTCTATCATTGGCCGTTCCCATTGGTAGCAAATCTGATTGAATACTTGTTTGTTGAGAGTCCACTCCGACGGCAACAAGCGACCCTTTCGTGAAAGGGAGTCTGCTAGCACATTCAGACGACCCGGTATGTGACGGACCGAAAGAAGAACGTGATGTTCTAGTGCAAACAGAAGGATTCTTTCCGTTAGATTGAACAACGGAACTGAATGAGTGCCTCCCTGATTCCGTATATACGCCACTACTGTCGTATTGTCGGATAGGATTTGGACATGAGCATCGTGAATAATGTCCATCCAGTGACGTAACGGAAGCCAAATTGACATCATTTCCTTGATGTTTATGTGCTTGCACAGGAATTGCGGATCCCAAAGACCCTGGCATCTCGAATCCGTTGGGATTAATGATGCACCCCAACCTGTTTGACTGGCATCCGTCATAACGGTAAAACTCGGATCTGGCAACTGCAGCGGAACTCCCTGAGTTAACCACTGAATGTTTGCCCAAGTCTGAATCTCTTGTTTCACTTGATCGGACAAGAGAACGTCTACATCGAGCGAATGAATTTTCACACTCCAATTCTGAGTCAAGAAAATTTGAAGAGGACGTGTGCATAACCGCCCCATCGGAATGAGATCCGCGGCGGCTCCGCACAGACCTATCAGTCTCATAAATTCTCTCGCCGTGACTTTGTCTGCATGCAGACAATAGCGAGCGTAACAACTGACTAATTTCGCTCTGGTTAACGGCAGACGAACGAGATTGTTGTGCGTCTCGAAGCTCATTCCCAGATGAGTGAATGACTTGGACGGCACCAGATCCGACTTCTCCCCGTTTACTATAAAACCGAGACATCGGAGCAATAGAAGAAGATTCTGAACATCGTTCTGAAGCGTTAACTCGTTGCCGTACCTCTGAAGAATGTCGTCCAGGTAGGCCGACGTTACCGCAGACGAATGAGCTCGGAAGTAGATCATTACCGAGTTCATTACCCGAGTGAAAGCCCAGGGTGCTAGATTCAATCCGAAGCACATCGCCCGGAATTGATACACCACTCCTAGGACTGCGAAGCGTAGATACTTTCGGAATGTCGGATGTACCATGACGTGAAAGTACGCATCTTTGAGATCTATGCTCGTTGCATAATCGTTCACCCGAATACTCGCTCTGACCGATCGAATCGTCTCCATATAAAACTTCGGAGCGACGATCAGCTTGTTTATCCAGCTCAAATCTATGACTGGACGGAACGAGCCGTCTGGTTTCGGAACCAGAAACAGATGGCTGTAGAATCCCGGAGATTCCTGGTTTTCTACGACCTCTACCGCGTTCTTCATTAAAAGAGACTGCACCTCTGATAACAGAGCGTCTCTTTTCTGCGGATTTGACGGAAGATGAGTCCACTTTGGACTTCGAGTTAATGGAGGCTTTCGTTTGAAGGATATCTTTAGACCTTCCGAAGTCACTCCTCTCACCCAAGGGTCGTCCGTAATCGACGCCCATTCTTGTGAAAAGCTCGACAACCTTCCGCCAACCGGAATGCGATAGAGGTTTAAGCCATCACCTCCTGGACCTGCGAGGCATGCGGTAGGAGAAACCACGTCTTCCACGGCCCGCACCTCGCCCCGTCGACCTCGGGGCGTCCGACCGATTGTCCCGGCCTGAAGGACGTTCCAAACGAGAGTCGCTATCCTGACGGTCTCTCGAATAAGACCAAGAGGACGCACCGGAACCTCTATAGGAACCTCTCTTGGGCGCATTAGACCCAGAAGTGCCTGTCTTATTCGTGTCTGCTGTATCCGACTTCTTAGGAGCAGATTTGAACAACAGAGAATCCTTAGCTTTCTTTGTAATTTTATCATAAATAGCGGAAAGCTTGCCGTCAAAGAGAAGTTCTCCTGAGACCGAAGCGACTCTAAGAGAGTTCTTCACCTTAGAATCCACTAGTGTGGATGTAGCTAGGGCTGCGTCATGTCTAACCAACTCCAGATTTGCCACTGAAAGGGCAGAGTGTTACACGTGGAATAAGCTACTGCCCTTGAAAGAAGTCTTAAAGAGGAATGTATATCCTGAAACTCTTTCCCCTGAAGGCGCAGTGATAACGCCTTAGTAAGGTGATCTGCGTAAGATAAGGCATCTAAATTGGCTCTGTTAGACGCAATAGCTGTTTCCAACACCGCGGTTGGAATAGAAGCCGACGACGGTAATGATAGCTCTAAGTATTCCGCCTCGTCGTCCATACGCAGAGGAACTCTCGGTATACCCTGTCCTGCCGTATCGAATTTATTCCTTGCATTAATGAAAGGCAGGTTGAGAGTATTAGCGGACAAGAAACCTGCTTTCCCCGTCCTGGAAGCAAGTTTAAATATAGCGTCGTTCAATAATTCAAATGTTCTTGCAACATTATTGGACTGCGACGGAAACTCGGGAGCGATGTCCCTGAACCGCTCAAAAAATTCAGAGTCCAATGACGCTATAATTCTCTTGTCCGGAACCGCAGCAGTCTGGCCCGACGGAACAACTTGAGGGAGAAAGTGCCGAATGAAGTCCACGGCAGCTTTATGTTGTTCCGAAAGGGATAGCTCCAAGTCATCCGTATCCCTTTCACCATCCGGCCGGACCTCATGATGTTCCCGGTCGTCCGCCCCCGATGCTTCGGCGGAGCGTACCGACCCAGCGCCGTCGGATAATTCTCGATCCGACACCGTTTCTGTCGGCTGCTGGGATGCTGCGATAAGCTGTGCTATCTGCACAAGAATGTCCGGCGTCGAGACCTGCGGAGACGCAGTCTTTCGCTGCTTCGCCGAGGGCAGCTACGCATCAGATGGCTCCCGCATACTTTTCCTATGCGAACGTCCGGAGTCCATCAGTCTCGAATCCCTGGCTGCCGGATGGTGTGACCTGGTCGCCGAAGAATCCTTGATCGGCGAAGCTGGTAATATATCGGCGGTCACACAGCCAAGGTGCGGTCATGTGCGCTGACGAGAAGAGGAAGCCTTAACAGTCTCTGCGGACTGCTTATACAACGGAGCGTCCCGAGCGACGGACATATGCTCCGCTAAAGACACATTTTGTACCACAACATCTGGTCCCAGATGTTGTTGTACGAGAGAGGGGCCTCTCTCGCTCGCGGCCCGGCTGGACCTGGACGAGCTAGGTACCGGACTCAAAGGCTTCCTCCGTTCTCGCTTACTATCCGCCGTCACTGGGTGTGCATCTATTATGTTTATAGTGCTCGCATCACCCAAAACTTCCTCTTGGACCGCATCGGACGAACCCGGCTGCCGAACCATTCGGTGAATGGACGCTACACCGCGCGAGCTAGCGGACGACATTTGTCTAATCTCCATGAGCACTTTTGCCGCTAGCTCTGAATTCATTTGTGACGACGGACGCACACTTGTAGAAGATAACATGGAAACATCACCCTGTTCTGGTTCCTCTGAAATAGAAACTGAGAGAGTAGAGTGACCTTGCGGAGAAAGAGCCGGCATCGCCCTTTCTCCAGAAACAACATATCGTGACACACGTTTCCAATGTTTCTCATCCCAATATTCACATATAGGACAGGGATTAATGCGAGAACACTGACTACAATTAATACAATGATCATGAAAGTCAGAGGAAGATTTCTTCCTATTACAATTTGAACAACGTCCCTTCATTGTGAAAGAACAACAATAAGTCCTAGTTACTCGCAAAAACCCCTGACACAAAGATACATAATAACATGATCCATTAATAAATGAAAAAACAATTGCAAATCAAAATAATTTTGAAAAAATATTTTTTCAGCGAAGCCCAAGTTGCTGAAAAGTAACGTTGAGCCCCGATGGATCCGATGGCAAAGTGTGGTCAAAAATTTTAAATTTATATTAAATAATTAATGAGACACTTACGGATAATATAAATGTATCTTATAGTGAGATAAACTACAGCAAAGGCAAACAGCCCCCCTCAAAAAAGGCTGTTGCCAATGTAAACAAACAGTGTAAAAACACCAGAAAACATGACTCCAGGCACTGAAAAAACTGGCCCGGAATCAGTCATCAAATTACACTCTATCTGATGCAAAACAGAGACTCCCAGGGGAGAATCTGCAGAACATCAGATGGAAGATGCAGAACACAAACGTTATACACCCATGGGTGAAAACGTAACTATGGGGAAAATAACAGAAAACATTCTGTAACCAAGCAACTCTCCCAGGAAATTTTAGAAATGAAATTTCTCAAAAATATGCCAAAAGCATGGGAGAATTGCAAGGGGGGACTTTAGAAGGCTAGGGGAGAGGAAACACTGAATAAGCAGTGCAACATTTAGCAAGAATGACAACAAGAGACCCATGCCTCGAAAATAGGCAACTTAACATAATTTCATCAAAAAATTTTAAGTACAGCCCTGATTATTTTTTGTCACTTCTTTTTCCTCTCCTCCTTCTATCCTCCTTAGAATCACATTTTCTCCAAAAATTACGTGTCTGGCATCCTTTAAACTGAGATTTACAAGCACAAAGATCAGTGAGATGTTGACTGATGAAGGGCCAAACAGAGAATGATAATTGGCGCCAATTTCGGGACGTCTGCGTCACTGCGCATGCGCAGTAGAGGCGTAGTATGGAGGTCCTTTAGGACATGATTTCTTTTTGTTTTGGATGCAAATTTTGGGGATTGGGGGGCAAAATTTGTGTTTGGCCCTGGTTTTGTTAGAGTTAGCACCAGCTAAGTCTGGGTCATTGGTACAGTATAAAAATATAGGAAACTACCTAAAGATGTAAACAAAACACCGGAATCAAGACCCCAGGCAACACGGCCCGAAGTCAGTAACAGAAACAAGACTATCCGATGTAAAGCAAGATCATCCTCAGAAGAAAAAACAATACACTGGATGTAAGATGCATGACCAAAACGCCCGAACACCCTAAGGATGAGGACGTAACCCTAGGGATGTACAGAATAATTTTCTGCATAAAACGTTAAACTCCCAATAAATTTTATAAAAAATCTTTATTAAAACAAGCCAAAAAGCTTGGGAGCTTAACTGGGGGGATCAAGGGAAGGCAGGGAAGGAATACTGAATAAACAGTGGATAGATCATAATCAATCAGAGATAACGTCAGGCTCATGTCCCAAAATTAGGGAACATGAACTAAATTTACTAAATAATAAAAAATTACAGCCATTTCTTCCTTCCTTCATCCAGTTCTGTCCTTGGATCCACCAATTTAACCATTGATTTGTGTCTGGCATCATTATTAATTGAGATTTAAAAGCACAAACAACAGTTTGTTGTAATCTGACAAGGGCCAAACAAAGAATGATTTATTTGGCGCCAGATTCGGTGACTTCCTGGAGTCTGCGCATGTGCGGAGGGTAAAATGTACGGAGGGCCAGATAGGACTTCTAATTTTCGGTTTTGCATGCAAATTTTGGGGATTGGGGGGCAAAATTTGTGTTTGGCCCTAGATATTTTCGGGTTAGCACCAGCTAAGTCTGGGTCATTGGTTACAGTATAAAAATATAAAAAATTTACCCTGCACATTGTTCCCATAATGCAGTTTGGTATTTAACCAATTATTCCTCATTTGATAGAGCTTACCAAGCTCTGTAAAACAAGGTATAATTAGTTAAATACTAAACTGCATAAGATATGATTGGTTAAATTCATAGTTAAACAAGAGAAAAACAGTGATTGGAGAAAATTCTGTTGCACTACCTGGGTGTTAGAGGTTAAGCTTTGTCAAACATGACTGAACTGGTTAAATTCCTAGCTGAGCTATGGGAGACATTTGCAGTTTGAAATTTCAATATTTTGATTTCAGTGTTAAAGACCAACAGTTTTATTGTACTGAAATGACTGCTGAACTATGGAGATAATCACCCTCCTTTTACTTATCCCAGAAAGGCATCAGTCCTCCACCCGTGCTTTAATAACTACAGGTCCATTACAGAATGTTCTGCTAAGCATATTCTGTGTTTCACCTGTCTCCAAATATGGACTCTTCAGACAGGGACAGCTCAAAAGGGCTCTCATCAGACAAATGGAACATCCTCCATAGCCCATAAAGCCTGATACCAGAGAATACATTTTAGACACTGTGCCAAAGGCATGCCTTTGTATTCACATGTCAAGACAGATTACCAAACAGTTGATTTTAAGACAGAACATAAGGAGGGTGGGGTACGGGGGAGAGCAATTAATGGCAGAAATCAGGGTTTATAATTCAATGCAAATTCAGAGCCTGATTCTCATAAAGATCCTCGTTAATTAGCATTCAGACATTACGCTGACCCTTAGAGATCCCAAAGAATGCTTATATCAAATGAGAGTGGATCAGAAGAAAAAGATTTTTAAAGAAATTTTCTCAGTTAAAATTTAGGCTATCATAATAGGTATCCCAAATATAAATCCAGGATCTTGATTTGAACAAACATGAATGTGACCCCTCTAAGGATGGTGTATACCAAATATCAAAACATTCTGACCGGTGGATCCGAAGAAGATGTTTAAGAATATTCCCCATATTGCACCATGTTAAAATTCAAGCTCACATAACAAGCCCAAATATAGACCCAGGGATTTAATTTGAACAAACATGAATCTGGCTCCCATAAGGATGCTGAATACCAAATATCTGACAGGTTCTGGCAAGTGAATCAGTAAGAAGAATTTTAAAGAATATTCCTCATATTGCACCAAGTTTAAATCTGGTCTCTCCGAAAGAGCCCAAATAGCCCACTTGAATCTGCTCACCCCCCTAAGGATACTGTATACCAAATATCAAAAAATTCTGACTGATGCATTTGAAGAAGATTTTTAAAGAAATTTTCAAATATTACACTAAGTTAACATTTGGGCTGCATTAGGGAGCCTAAATATAAACCAAGGGTCTTGCTTTGAACAAATTGACTCTACTTGACACTGCTAGGCAATAATAATGTCTAATGAGGTTGCGTCAATTTTCATGAGAGATTGTTTGAGAATCAAATCAATTTTTTTATTTAGCCTTATCATATCATAAATTAACTATCTACTGTCATCAAAACTTATAAATACATATGACTCACGTTAACTTTTAATCTTCCCCTTTCAATGGGACTCTTCTCATCATCACTCTCTGATTCATATTCACTTGATTCTTCCTCAGATGACTCTTCTTCAGAACTTTCTTCTTCTGAAGATTCCTCTTCTTCCTCCTCCTCCTCCTCCTCTGATTCGGTTTCTTCTTCTTCTGGTTCCTCCTTTGGTTTCACAGCCTCTTGTTCTATGGGTACTAAAATATAAGGAAAAGAGTTTGGACAAAGATTTAGTAGCAACTTGTTCTAAATTTAACTTTTCCCCCACACGAACTGCAAAGTTCGATAAGGGTATTCTACTTAGGTTATTTAATAGGAAAGTCTTAAATTACCAAGTTTATGTTTATTAACTGCTAAATGTACAACAACAAAGTATTGTGGCAGAGTAGACAAAGAAACTGGTCAGGGTTCCCTATTGACTGTATGAACTGTGTGACCTAAGATATTCCAGTAACATTAATCCTTTACCTAACATGAAAAGCAGATGGCACTTGCAAATAAAATGAAAGTGTCAATGACTCTGTAGCTCAACTTGACAAACTTGAACTTGGTAAGTTATAAATGAAATGGCAAAACTGAAGATCATTGGTACAATGGTATTTGATGAAATTTCAACATAACAGCATTGTGTGTGCACAACGTCAGAGTAATCCATGCATTTTTAAATGTAAACTGTAAGACTGGCTAAAGGAAGAATGTTGATACACAAATGCAGTATGTTCTGAGGTTATTGTAAATGGCAACTTTTTCACGGAAATGAAAGCTTATCAACAGCTCTTATCTAAAGTTCTTGCTTAATGAGCACACCATGTTCAAAAACAATCCTATGACAAATGTGGCCTGTAGGCCATGTCAAAGAATGTTGATGCACAAATGCAATAAATTCAAAGACTGTTGCTAACAGCAACAGTTTTTGATGGAAATGAAAAGAAAATCAATAGCTCCTATCTTTGTCACCCTGCATAAGCATACAAAGTTTCAAAACAACCTGATAATGAATGTGTTTTCTGAGTCATGCCAAAGGAAGATGTTAATGAACAAATGCACTAAGTAGAAGGTCATTGCTTGTGGCAATGGGCTTTTTATGGAAATTCATAAATATACCCTGCAGAGAGTGCAAAAGGGATAAGTTGATGTGCAAATGCAGTAAGTTCAAAGGTTGGTGATAACAACAATAAATTTTTATGGAAATGAAAAAAAGCAATAGCTCACATCTAGAGGTCACACGGAACACACATACCAAGTTTCAAAGTGATCCGATCATAAATGTGCCCAGAAGGCCGTGTTAAATATTGAGGTCTGACTAAATTTCAAAGGTCAGCGGCAATATTTTTTGACAGAAATGGAAGAAAATCGACAGCTCCCAAATAGATGTCACCCCATACAAGCTCCAAGCGATCCAATCATAAATGTGCCCTGCAGGGTGTGTCAAAGGGAAATATTGATGCTTAACTGCACTAAGTTCATTGAAGGTCATTGCCAGTGGCAACATTTTTTGACGGATATTGAACAAAATCGATAGCTCCCATCCCATCTAGAGGTAACCCCAAACAAGCATGCCAGGTTTCAAAGCAATCCGATCATAAATGTGACCTGTAGGGTGTGCCAAAGGGAAATATTGAGGTCTGACTAAACTAAGTTCTAAGAACGTTGGCAGCGGCAACATTTTTTGACGGAAATGGAAGAAAATCGATAGCTCCCATCTAGAGGTCACCCCAAACAAGCATGCCAGGTTTCAAAGCAATCTGATCATAAATGTGCCCTGTAGGGTGTGCCAAAGGGAAATACTGAGGTCTGACTAAACTAAGTTCTAAGAACGTTGGCAGCGGCAACATTTTTTGACGGAAATGGAAGAAAACCGATAGCCTCCATCTAGATGTCACCCCAAACAAGCATACCAGGTTTCAAAGCAATCCAATCATAAATGTACCCTGTAGGGTGTGCCAAAGAGAAATATTGAGGTCTGACTAAACTAAGTTCTAAGAGCGTTGGTCGCGACAACATTCTTTTTATGGAAATTGAAGAAAATCGATAGCTTCCATCTAGATGTCACCCCAAACAAGCATGCCAGGTTTCAAAGCAATCCAATCATAAGTGTGCCCTGTAGGGTGTGTCAATTTATTTATTTATTTATTTATTTATTTATTTATTTATTTATTTATTTATTTATTTAGTGGTGTTTAAGGTCACATACTTATGCACAATGGCTAATCATGACCGTGACAGTTTTACGGGTGGAGGAAGCCGGAGTAACCGGAGAGAACCACCGAGCAACGACGAGCAGCTGTCAGTTCTCCAACATCGTAACTCTGAACTCTGCACCGCAGCACAGACAGGGTTAGATTGGTTGAAGACATGCGCACCATCGACGTGCAGTACGCCTCAGCACACAGCGTCATCGTGCCCCCATGTAGGCAATCGGGGTGAAGTGTCTTGCCCAAGGACACAACGCGGTTGCCGCAGGTGGGATTCGAACCGAGGACCTCTCGGCTTGCAGCCTGCATCTCTACCAACTGAGCCACCGCGCCCCCAGGGTGTGTCAAAGGGAAATACTGAGGTCTGACTAAACTAAGTTCTAAGAACGTTGGCAGCAGCAACATTTTTTGACGGAAATTGAAGAAAATCGATAGCTCCCATCTAGAGGTCTCCTCAAACAAGCATACCAGGTTTCAAAGCAATCCGATCATAAATGTGCCCTGTAGGGTGTGCCAAAGGGAAATATTGAGGTCTGACTAAACTAAGTTCTAAGAACATTGGCCGTGGCAACATTTTTTGACGGAAATTGAAGAAAATCGATAGCTCCCATCTAAAGGTCACCCTAAACAAGCATACCAGGTTTCAAAGCAATCCAATCATAAATGTGCCCTGCAGGGTGTGCCAAAGGGAAATATTGTGGTCTGACAATACTGAGTTCTAAGAACGTTGGCCGCAGCAACATTTTTTGACGGAAATTGAAGAAAATCGATAGCTCCCATCTAAAGGTCACCCTAAACAAGCATACCAGGTTTCAAAGCAATCCAATCATAAATGTGCCCTGCAGGGTGTGCCAAAGGGAAATATTGTGGTCTGACAAAACTGAGTTCTAAGAACGTTGGCCGCAGCAACATTTTTTGACGGAAATTGAAGAAAATCGATAGCTCCCATCTAGAGATCACCCCAAGCAAGCATGCCAGGTTTCAAAGCAATCCTATGATAAATGTTCCCTGTAGGGTGTGCCAAAGGGAAATATTGAGGTCTTCTGACTAAACTAAATTCTAAGAATGTTGGCCTCGGCAACATTTTTTGACGGAAATTGAAGAAAATCAATAGCTCCCATCTAGAGGTCTCCCCAAATAAGCGTACCAGGTTTCAAAGAAATCCGATCATAAATGTGCGCTGTAGGGTGTGCCAAAGGGAAATATTGAGGTCTGACTAAACTAAGTTCTTAGAAAGTTGGCCGTGGCAACATTTTTTGACGGAAATTGAAGAAAATCGATAGCTCCCATCTAGAGGTCACTCCAAACAAGCATACCAAGTTTCAAAGTGATCTGATCATAAATGCGACCTGTGAGGTGCGCCAAAGGAAATTGTGGACGTACGTACTAATGTAAGTGATGGCACTAGCTCAGCTTGACTTTGTCAAGTTGAGCTAAAAATTATTGAATTGCCAATTTTTTTCACTTTTTGTGTCAAAAACATAGCTTACGACCCTTCATTGGAACAAGTTCAATGAAATCATTCCAATGAGGGGTCATAAGCTATGTGTTTTGAGGCAAAAAAAATGAAATAAGAAACTTAGTAAAACTGATGGATGCTCCTTGACAGCCGACTTAGTTAAAAAGCAGATTCATAAAATTGTGGGCTCCCACTGTGGGAAATAATTTGGCACATGTCTTTGAGATGCAAGGACTATAATTCTGGTAAAAAATATGCAGGCAACTATTTTATAACATGCATGAGCGGCAGTTTCAACGAAACCCATCCACTCATGGTTGAAATATCACTGTATGGATGGATGGATAAGATGGATGGACAGACGGCTGGATGGACAAAACGCTGACTATATGCTCCCTGAATTTTTTCATCAAACTAAAAGGCTGACAATTTTACAAATTTGACAAAGGGTCATTACACTTGTTTTAACTTTACAACAAACTTTCGAGAGAGTGAATTTGCATACCCGAATTGATTGAAATCTATTCAAAACTCTTACTCTGCTACTGTACACTGATTACTTTGCCTGGTCATTCACCAACTACACTTCAACAGACAGGTTGTGTTATTCACAACTCTCCCACATGAGGGCATGATGGCACTGTGTACTAAGGCATACTGCACATCGATGACACACTTGCCTTCAACTGCTGCTAACTCTGATTGTGCAGAGTTAGCAAGTTGAAGAGTCTGATAGTCGCTCGCAGTTGCTAAGTGGTTCTAGGTTATCCAGCTTTCTCCACCTATAAAACTGTCTGGCATGATGTGTCCGGGGCTGTTGAAGGGGTTGTTTAGCCCTAAAAATCAAACAAATATTCAAAACTCCACCGAAAGATTCTTCAAAGTTCAAACCTTTCCAATCCCTGGTTTAACTTTTTATCTAACAAGACAAGGAGATGACACTTGCAAACAAAATTTCTTAAACATCTAAAAAGTTTCATTTTTGGGTTCAAAAGTTTAACCCTTTGAACTCGTAAGACCGATTTTTCAGTCCAACGCATAACTTTATCACATTTTTGTCTCATCATAAGAGATCTATACACAGGGCACTGATGATAAAATAACTGCTGTCTGCATCTGGCTGCTGACTGCAGTTATTATTTTATCCTCCCTGTATATTGATACTGGACTGACCCATCTCACTGTAAGTGTACAGAAAGGTGATACAATTCCAAGAAATGACAGTTCAAAGGGTTAACAGACTGAAGAGTTTTGTACATTTTTTATACAAACTGACAGTCTACATTCGGTGGTACTTCAGTCGTTCCTAGGCAAGCCTACATAGGCAGCCAAGATTTACATAGAAACAACCAAGATACTTGGAACATAACTTGTAAGTTTACCTGGAGCCTGCATGTTGGGGCACCTGCTTTGCATATTAAAAAGTGATTAGTTGGTATTGGCCGTTCAACAGTCGGTACATACCTGTAAGGGATAACAACCTTTAATAGAATGCACTCAGTCCAAGGAGGCATTATAACCTACGTTTCGAAGGCATAAAATAAAACAAATCACAGTAAAATTTAAATAGTGATTTTAGTGAATAACACAAACCAAATATGACAGTTATGTTATGTAAAGGGTTAACTGGTAGAGTGCTAACTTATTTTTGACCATCAAAATTTGTTCAATTGCCTTTGCCTTGTTACAATTCATGGAAGAGTGCCTACAATCCCATAAATTGCAATAGGGAAAATCGTAACATACTAAATAATATCACTTCATAGATAATATGAAGCATAAACACAGAATCTGAAGCCTTCAAGTTGCAGTACCTACACTTCAGAATATTTATTTATTTATTGGTGTTTACGGACACATACTTATGCGCAATGGCTAATCATAACCATGACAGTTTTACAGGGTGGAGGAAGCTGGAGTACCAGGAAAGAACCACTCGAGCCAGTGTCTTGTCATGTTGAACTACTGTTGCTTACCATTCATCCCTTTAAAGAAAGTTCATGGCGATACTCAGTCAGCACAATTCATAAAATTCATTCTAATTTATTATTTTGCCAATTTTTGCCTAAAAAACAAGAGTTCAATGAGTTTATTCCAACAGGGTGTGGGGTTTGATAAGCTATATTTTAGAGGCAAAAAAATGAAATATTTTAGTTCCTAAAGTCGTTTTTTTGGCAAATGTCATCAGCTTACCAAGTTAGGTAATGGGCGAAAGATGCTCAACCCTTTCGCGACTTGGCCAAACCAGTCCCTCAGACTTGGGATATTGGGGTTAATTTCGGGATCATCTCGTCCTTTAGATAAAGGTTTAAAAAGTCTCATTCATTTGGATTGTCAGGTAAGTCAAGATTTATCTTTCCAGCTTCAGAACATGGGATATCCAGTGGAACAAAAGCTGTGCATTTTTCCCATTGAAAAATAGGATCAATTCCACAACCATGCTCACTCCCTCGTATTCTGCCACTTCCCTGACCAGCATTTCTTTTTCTGCCGCGTCCCCTCCCACTGGCCAGTCCTATTCCAGCATTGAAGGACTCTCTCTGCCATCTGGATTATTAATGGCAACACTATCTGAATGTCCAGCACTCATAGTAGTGTAATGTGTGTCAGCTTGATTTGAGCCAGACTGTACCACAGAATCCTGTTCTACGTCGCTGTCATTAGTCATATTCATCCGATTTGTGGAATCACTATGATTCTGGTGCAATTGGCGCTAAAACTGCAGCCAAGCAACTAAAGTAAAATAACTTTAAATTCATTCAGACATGGAAATTACTTCTGTGGATTGATGGAGATAGCACGTGGACTGAGGTAAGACACATTACTATGCCAACGGTGAGCAGCATGCAGATGGGTTTGTAGTGTCAGTTTACCGCCGGTATGCCACAAGCCGATGATGCACGAAAGGGTTAAAAACGATTTTAATAGCCAGAATCATATCAAGTTAGGCAAGTGGAGAAAAGACATGAAGAGAACCACCAGGCAGAGGAAAATACCCATTACAAGCTGAGCATGTGCACAATCTGCACTGGCATATGGTATGTGTACTATCAAGATACTACAGGGATGAAAGTGAAAGGCAACTAATTTAGAGGGAATAAGCCGAACTCCAATATATTCATGTGAACAATTGTGAAAATAAAGTTTCTTCCAATAATAAGATGACATATAGTTAAGATATAACTTGGCAGACATTTTATTTCTATAAATTTACATGAAAATGGTCATGAAGACCATTTTCATATAAATTCATAGAAAATAAAATTTCAGCATTATTTTGAAAAATTAGCTGAAATCACCTGATTAGGTGAAATCTTTCATCCCTGATATAACCTTCTCCCATAGCACACTACATCAGCAAGCTCCTTTATCAGCAAATGAAAATGAGATTACTTGTCTTTCTCAAGAATACAGTGCAAAACAGATCACAGATTCTCACACTAGTTTTATTGAATCATTACCAGGAGCTGTAGTTTCAGTTTTTTCTTCTGGTTCGGCATCCCATTCATCTTGCACATCATCATCAGAGTCAGCATCCCATTCATCCTTCACATCATCTGCTTTTTTTGGCTCTGTTTTAGCTTCAGGAATTTCTACTGATGGTGTTGCTGGAGATTCAATCACAGGTGTTATAGCATCAGATGGAGAAGGAGATTTCTCTTCAGATTCTCGATCTTTAGAGTTAGAAGAGAGAACAAATTAACATGCAAATGATTGAAAACAAATGCAAACTAAAACCAAAATAAACTAAAATAACACCAAGGATAGCTATGCCCCAATGCCCCCATCATCATAGATGCCCATACCCCACCAATCTACCAATAGAGCAGCCCACCAAATGTGTGCCGGACCCACCTTTACCATAAACCTTTATGAAGGCAAACTTTTTGTCTCAAAAACAATACAATTCTCATTTTTTTGCAAATTGAAGGGGAGTAACTCTAGAACAGAGAATGCAAATATTGCCAAATGAGAACTGATTAGTATATTGTCATTGTATAAAATAAGTGAAAGTTTAAAAAAAATTATCTGAATGCATACTCAAATTATCATTCGGAAACTAAATAATTGTATGCATGGATAGACAGATGGCTGATCAGGTAAACTGTAAACAAAATTTTGAAAAACACATTCACTTAAATCAAACTTGTGCTATTGTCCTAAAACCACAAAATATACTAACTTTCACAAAGTCAAGTGAACAACTCTGCAACAGAAAATGTGAATAGGACTGAATGCGAAATTGAGTTCTTTTTGTCAATGCAAAGAATTTAAAAGCATAAAAAAAAATCGGTCAAGGTCAACTCAACTTATTGTCTGGAAACCATAAAATATATTATTAACCCTTTACCTAACATGAAAAGCAGATGACACTTGTAAAAAACATTCTTGAATAACTAATTAGGTATTTTACACTGAATTCATTATCTGGTTTGCTCAGCAGCAGAAACACAAATATGTTTACACAAAATTGTATTGCTACAATTTATTGGAGAGTGCCAATAAGCACACTCCAATAAATTGTAACAAAACAATTGTTTATGAACAAAATCTTGCTAAATTAGGACTCCCTTTGCTGGTAGCATAGTATCCTTGAAAAAAAATACACGTTACAAATCACCTTTGAAAAATAATTTAGCACTATAACTGTTAATCCACAGAGAAAAATCGATCTCTGAAGAGTGGGAATTAATTAACTCCCAACACTATTCTGGGGAAAAAAAACAATGTTTTCAACAGTGAAGATTTCTCTTACTGCGGTTGCAAATTTAACCAAATGTATCTTGTCTGACCGAGTGCAGTGCAAAATATTATCATTGAAGATATTTAGAGTTGGAAAAAAAAAGAGTGATGAGAACATTTTAAATGATGAGGGAGGTGCCTGAGAATCATTTTTGACAGCTTTACCAAAAGCACACATATTTTTCAAGGACTTCTCAGGTTTTATGAGAGAGTCTAAATCCACTTTTAAGGTCCTAGAATGTCAGGTTTGACATTTAATTACTTTCAAGGCCTGTTACTCACCTTGTGACATATCATCAAGTTATGTTTTCTGTGAAGAAGCCATAATTTATTTATTTTTTTTTTTTGCACAACAGCTAATCATGACCGCAACATGGATATAAAGTTCAGTCAATCGTTTATATCCATGTTGCCCATTGTAGAAGACTTCACCCCACACATTGGTTACCAGGTCCTATTTTACCAGTAAACCAGAGCTTTTTTACCACAGTAAACAAGCATTGCTTCACTTCCCAGAGTGTCCTCAGGGGGAGAAGGCATCACTTACTTTAACAAACTAATGTAAGGCTCCTACAAATGTTTGCAGTGTTTATGGAAATTATTACTTTTGCTACCTGTGATTTAAATTAGGGCTATGTTTTGTAGTTTAGGTGGTAGGAGAGTCACCAGTGGGGTGGGGGTATCCCCCTCCCCATGCCCCCAAGATGTTTACATCATATATTCAGTATCGGACAGCTGATTTTTGCATATGTATTTGGGACCATAAGAACTAAAATGTACTAAGTGATCAACTTTTTTACATTTTTCACCTCTCAATGGGTTTTAACGTCATAGCATTAACAATTTTTGGACAACATGGAAAAAATGCAGCAATGCCCTTCCAAAATGATTCCTTTTTCAGCCTGTCATTAAAATTTATTGCTATGTTTTGTAGTTTGGGGGGGGGGGGGGAGTCACCAGAGGGGAGGGATAAACATCAAAATTTTGTAAAAACATCGAATAACATTACATGAAAATATTTAAAAGACACATAAATTTGATTTTTTTTTTAGCTTTGCAACATACTAAAATTTCATGAAAATCAGATGCAATTTAAATTTTTGTAATGTTGATATGAATTTCGTCACCTACAAGTTCAGCCACAACCATAAAGAAGTCCCAACCTTCTTACCACATTTTTACATATGGTTTTTGTTGAATATATTTCCAGGATTTCAAGAATGAAACTTCAATTAATGTATAATTAATTAATTGGAGTTTAAGGGCACATATTTCTGCCTAATTGCTAATCATGACCACGACATGAAGATTAAGTAAAGTTCAGTCAATCATTTATACCCATGTTGTCCATTTTATTGAACTTCCACCCTTAGCATTGGTGACTGGGTCCTATTTTAACAGTCAAACAGAGCTTGTTTACCACAGCAAAAAAGCACTGCTTCATTAACTGGGGTTCCAATAGGGGAACAAAAGTTCAAAACATGAGTTGAAATTAAAAGTTTAAGAAAAACAACTAAAACAGGTGCTGTTTTGGATTAAGACATGAAATCAAAGATCAAACCTTTACCCAAGAACTAGATGGAAAGGTCTATATGTGTGCTGAAGCTTCATGACAATTGGAGCACCGGGAACACCCTAAAGCATGACAGACAACAGTCAAAAAAACTGCTACAAGGCTATATAACAAGAAGAACGCCAACGCCCTGTAGCTCACCAACATTCTTCTTTGATAGTAACTTTGGCAAACACAAGAACTGTATCAAACAGGCTCATAACATGTGACAAAGCTGACCTAAACACAACCTCTTAAAAGTAAAACACAGAAACTGACATAAACACTAAGTTAAACATGAAATTCTGAGCTAAACAGAAAACTAAACATAACTAAAAATGTCAAGAAAAATGTTTAAAATGCAGAGTATGAGGGGTTAATCATGGAACAATGATACTGAGGCACACGTATGATGAATATAAGTGCCATGGGAAGAGAAGGAGCACAGCAGCTGACTTAGTTAAACATGAAATACTGAGCTAAACAGAAAACTAAACACAACTAAAAATGTCAAGAAAAATGTTTAAAATGCAGAGTATGAGGGGTTAATCATGGAGCAATGATACTGAGGAACATGTATGATGAATATAAGTGCCATGGGAAGAGAAGGAGCACAGCAGCTGACCTAAACACTATGTTAAACATGAAATTCCGAGCTAAACAGAAAACTAAACACAACTAAAAATGTCAAGAAAAATGTTTAAAATGCAGAGTATGAGGGGTTAATCATGGAACAATTATACTGAGGAACATGTATGATGAATATAAGTGCCATGGGAAGAGAAGGAGCACAGCAGCTGACCTGAAAACTAAGTTAAACATGAAATTCCGAGCTAAGAGCTAAACAGAAAACTAAACACAAGTAAAAATGTCAAGAAAAATGTTTAAAATGCAGAGTATGAGGGGCTTATCATGGAACAATGATACTGAGGAACATGTATGATGAATATAAGTGCCATGGGAAGAGAAAGAGCACAGCAGCTGACCAAAACACTTAGTTAAACATGAAATTCTGAGCTAAACAGAAAACTAAACGTAACTAAAAATGTCAATTGTTTGTTTGTTGGTGGTTAACGTCACATATTTATGCACCATGGCTAATCGTGACACAACATGGAGATGAGGTCAAGTTTAGTCAATCGTTGATCTACATGTTGCCCATTTTAGAGGACTTTCACCCCAAGCATTGGTGACTGGGTCCTATTTTACTAGTAAAGCGGAACTGGTTTACCACAGTGAACAAGTGCTGCTTACTTCCCGGGGTTCCCACGGGGAACTAAAAATGTCAAGAAAAATGTTTAAAATGCATGGTATGAGGGGTTAATCATGGAACAATGATACTGAGGAACACGAATGATGAATATAAGTGCCATGGGAAGAGAAGGAGCACAGCAACTGACCTAAACACTTAGTTAAACATGAAATTCTGAGCTAAACAGAAAACTAAACACAACTAATAATGTCAAGAAAAATGTTTAAAATGCAGGATATGAGGGGTTAAATCATTGTAGAATGATAATAATCATCATATAGCAGCATTGATACATGTGGCCTGTAGGCCATGTCATAGAAGAATGTTGATGCACAAATGCAATAAATTCAATAATTGTTGCTAACAGCAACAGTTTTTGATGGAAATGAAAATAAAATCAATAGCTCCTATCTTTGTCACCCTGCATAAGCAAAGTTTCAAAACAACCTGATAATGAATGTGCCCTCTGAGGCATGCCAAAGGAAGATGTTAATGCACAAATGCAATGGGTTTTTTGGGGGGTTTTTTATGGAAATTCATAAATATACCCTGCAGAGAGTGCCAAAAGGATAAGTTGATGCACAAATGCAGTATGTTCAAAGGCTGGTGATAATGACAATAATTTTTTATGGAAATGAAAAAAAGCAATAGCTCACATCTAGAGGTCACCCCGACCACACATACCAAGTTTCAAAGTGATCCGAAAATAAATGTGCCCTGAAGGGTGTATTACAGGGAAATATTGAGGTCTGACTAAACTAAGTTCTAAGGTCAGTGGCAACATTTTTGACAGAAATGGAAGAAAATCGACAGCTCCCATATAGATGTCACCCCACACAAGCACACCAAGTTTGCAAGCGACCCAATCATAAATGTGCCCTGCAGGGTGTGTCAAAGAAAAATATTGATGCCTAACTGCACTAAGTTTTTACTAAGTTCATCGAAGGTCATTGCTAGTGGCAACATTTTTTGATGGAAATGGAAGAAAATCGATAGATCCCATTTAGAGGTAACCCCAAACAAGCATACAAAGCTTCAAACCGATCTGATCATAAATGTGCCCTGCAGGGCATGCCAAAGGAATATATTGATGCCTGACTAAACTAAGTTCAAAGATCGTTGATTTTTTGATGGACGGAAATGGAAGAAAATTGATAGCTCCCATCTAGAGGTCACCCCAAACAAGCATGCCAGGTTTCAAAGCAATCCGATCATAAATGTGTCCTGTAGGGTGTGCCAAAGGGAAATATTGAGGTCTGACTAAACTAAGTTCTAAGAACGTTGGCCGCGGCAACATTTTTTGATGGAAATGGAAGAAAATCGATAGCTCCCATCTAGAGGTCTGCCCAAATAAGCATGCCAGGTTTCAAAGCAATCCGATCATAAATGTGCCCTGTAGGATGTGCCAAGGGAAATATTCAGGTCTGACTAAACTAAGTTCTAAGAACGTTGGCCGTGGCAACATTTTTTGACGGAAATTGAAGAAAATCGATAGCTCCCATCTAGAAGTCACCCCAAACAAGCATGCCAGGTTTCAAAGCAATCCGATCATAAATGTTCCCTGTAGGGTGCGCCAAAGGGAAATATTGAGGTCTGACTAAACTAAGTTCTTAGACTGTTGGCCGCAGTAACATTTTTTGACGGAAATGGAAGAAAATCGATAGCTCCCATCTAGAGGTCACTCCCAACAAGTATGCTAGGTTTCAAAGCAATCTAATCATAAATGTGCCCTGTAGGGTGTGCCAAAGGGAAATATTGAGGTCTGACTAAAACTAAGTTGTAAGAACGTTGGCCGCGGAAACATTTTTTGACGGAAATTGAAGAAAATCGATAGCCCCCATCTAGAGGTCACTCCAAACAAGCATACCAAATTTCAAAGAGATCTGATCATAAATGATGTCGGACGAGAAGTGATGGCAATAGCTCAGCTTGACTTTGTCAAGTTGAGCTAAAAAATCAAAATTAAATGGTTTATGTCTGATATTTTACTCAAGTTAATAAAATTGATAAATATGTCAATTGAGTGCAACAAGACTTTGCAATGCTTTAGCATAGCAAAGCCTTCTTGCACGCAAGAGACAAAATACATCACCATCCATACTATTCTGTAGATTATGAGGCCTAAAACATAAAACAAACCAAGAATATGAACTTTTGATGGTAAAGAAATAATTACAAAAAAAAAATAATAAAATACAAAACTGCCTGCCCACATGCAATTTTAAAATGAAAGTGTCAATGACACTGTAGCTCAACTTGTCAAGACAAAGATATGTACATGTATAGTATGTGACACAGCAATGACAAACATCTAGGTAATGACCTGATAACAAAGGTACATATAAAGTATTGTAACGGTCTGTACATAAATACTGACCGTTGCCTGTAACAAATGTATAGGTAAAGTATTGTAAAGGTAGGTGACAGTCAGATGCTAAACTAGAAAAGAAATCTTCGAGTCCCAGAGTGGGTCTGACTGAACCCCAAAATATTTGTTCTCATAGCACAGTGATAACAAAGGCACCCCAAAACACACTTGTTCCTGTCCCAAGGAGAAAACAAAGGTACCCAAGAAGTTTTGTGAAGATCAGTTCATAAATACGAGCTGTATAGAACTTGTGATAAAAAACTGATTGGACCTAATTTCGGTACAAAATGGCCACTGGCAGCCATTTTGAATTTGGACTGCACCCAGAAACACTCATTCTCGTCCCAGGGTGATAACAAAAGTACCCAAGAAGTTTTGTGAAGATCTGTTCATAAATACAGCCTCTACCCTGAGCCGTATTGACATGTGTGCTTACATTGTGTAAGTAGCACTGAATAAATCAAAGTTCATCTAATTTGCATAATTTCTGCACGAAAAAAAACCCCTTACAATATGTTATGTAGTCCATGTTACTAAACACTCATACAAAAATTTATTCAAATCAGAACTTTCATACAGAAGTTCTGTACAAAAGACTGATTGCACTAATTTTGGTACAAAATGGCTGCTGGTGGCCATCTTGAATTTCGGACCACACCCAAAAACACTCGCTCTCATCCCACGGTGATAACAAAGGTACCCAAGAAGTTTCGTAAAGATTGGGTCATAAATATGGCCTCTAGTCTGAGCCGTATAGAAGTTGTGTACAAAAAACTGATTAGACCTAATTTCGGTACAAAATGGCCACTGGCAGCCATCTTGAATTTTAGACCACACCCAGAAACACTCGTTCTCGTCCCAAGGGGATAACAAACGTACCCAAGACATTTCGTGAAGATCAGTTCATAAATACAGACTCTAGCCTAAGCCGTATTGACATGTGTACTTCCTGGGTGTAAGTCGCACTGAAAAAATCAAAGTTCATCTAATTTGCATAATTTCTGCACGATAAAAAAAATACGTATTACATGTGATGTATCCCATGGTACTAAACATTCACACAAAAAATTATTCAAATCAGCGCATTCATATGGAAGTTCTGTGCAAAAATCTGATTGCACCTAATTTTGTACAAAATGGCTGCCATCGGCCATCTTGAATTTCGGACCGGACCCAAAAACACTCGTGCTCGTCCCACGGTGATACCAAAGGTACCCAAGAAGTTTCGTAAAGATTGGTTCATAAATACGGCCTCTAGCCCGAGCCGTATTGGCATTTGCACTTACAGTGCTGAAAGTAACACCAAAAAACATCAAAATTAGTCTAATTTGCACAATTTATGCACGAGAAAAAAACCTGTATTATATGTGATGTATCCCATGGTACTAAACATTCATACAAAACATTATTCAAATCAGCGCTTTCATATGGAAGTTCTGTACAAAAAACCGATTTCTGCATCTTTGGTACAAAATGGCGGCTGGCAGCCATCTTGAATTTCGGACCGCACCCAAAAACACTCGTTCTCGTCCGACGGTCATAACAAAGGTACCCAAGAAGTTTCGTAAAGATCGGTCCATAAATACGTTCTCTAGCCCAAGCCGTATCCAATTGTTGACGTACGGACAGACGGACGACGGGCCATGACAAAAGCTCAAATTTGGCTTCACCAAAGTTGAGCTAAAAATGGCCCAAGAAACAGAAGATTTACTTTGTGGGGCCTAACAGATTGTTTTCTTTTTGATAATTCCTTGTCCATTTTCAAAAGATGTGAATCCTTAAAGGTCTGGAGATTTTTTATACATTTCTGATACACTATGACAGGCAATGTCCTGTGGCCTTGCAATTCTTTCTCGGCAAGTCTTAGTTCCCTGCAAAGGAAGCCAAGACAGAGCTCTGTCAAACATGATACAGATGGTTAAATAAGCAACTGTATTAAGTAAATGTTTATCTCTGAAAACATAATATTTGTATTTCAACACAAAAGTGCCCAGAGTTAAATTTCTAATTCCAACTATATTCCGGTCAATTCTGTGAATTAACAGAAAAAAAAAGAGACAAAACTTTATGATTCTGGAGAATCATGGCTTTTCCAGATGAGATTCCATGATTTTTCATGACCCCCCAGAGTGTCTGATGAATTGTTTTTAACTGTCTCCCTGAAGTTCCTTTACTGATGTTATGAGAAAGGTGTGTATAGTAGTCTCAAATGACTCAGTTTGATAAAAAAAATGTTTAGGTAAAAACCATCATTAATGGTGGAGAGGGTTAATATCAATATCGTCGTCTGACAAGTTAATGACCGACAAAATGAGTTATGTTTGTTTGACACATACCCATTAAGTGCTGTGACTATTTGAAAATGGTCCATTTTATCTCAAATGTATCCAAAATATTGATGTCTGGTAGCTTGTAGAGGGTTAACAAGAGCTAACAGGAATATTTTTAATTGCAACTTGTAATGTCACACCAAGAACTGCGAATGTCCATTTTTTCTTTAAAATCTACAAGATGTTTTCAGAGAAATCCAGGGAGAACATGAATTTTAAGCTTTTGATGGGTATGATTGTTTATCCAGCCCAAAAAGGGTTAAGTGTTGTTTTTTGAATACCCATATAACTTCCAAAAATAATTCTCAGTGAATTCTACTTCCACTTATGTTGATCTCTCCTTTTAACTTTGGGTGCTGTGGGTATGCAAACACAGCCCATTTTATCAAAATTTTGATGTTTGAAAACCTGCAGAGGGGTAACAAATGCTTGCTGGAATATTTTGTACATGCAACTTGTAATATCACACTAACATCTGAGAATGGCCATTTTTTCTTGAAAATCTACGAGATTTTCTTAGAGAAATCCTCGAATAACATGAATTTTTAACCTTTTGAGGGGTATCGCTCTGTAAGCAGCCTAACAGGTTAATGCTTGGCTTTGTGAATACGTTCATTACTTACAAAAAATATCCTCGTTGAATTCCACGTCCAATGAAGGAGGTTATGTTTATCTCGCAGGTACACATTGGGTGTTATGGGTGCCAAGAACTACCCATTTTCTCAAAATGTCTATGCTTGGCAGTCTCTGGACGGTTAACAAATGCTTACCGGATATATTTTGTTCATGCAACTTGTAATGTCACCCCAAGATCTGCGAATGGTCAATTGTTCTTGAAGATTTTTTGGGAGAAATCCACAGAAACTGGAATGTTAATCTTTTAAGGGGTATATCTCCTCTTCCAGTCAAAAATGGGTTTAAGACCTCGATTTTTTAATACCCTTACTACTTACAAAAATGTTTCCCTATCAGTTTTGCGTCTGATAAAACAAGTTACGTTTCTCTGCAGCATTCCCATTTGATGTTGTTGGTGTCCAAAAACAGACTATTTTTTTCGAAATTTTGACATTTAGCAGCCCATGGAGGGTTAACAAATGCTTACCTGAATATTTTATCAATGCAACTGGTAATGTGACTCTAAGACCTATCAATGGCCATTTTCTTTTGAAAACCTATGAGACGTTTGTAAAGAAATTCAGGGAAAACTTGATTTTTTTAAGCTTTTGATGGGTATTGCTATTAACCATCCCAAAAGGGGTTAATGCTTGGTTTTTTGAATACCCTTATTACTAACAAATTTGGTCCTCGGTGAATTCCACTTCCAACAAAGTAGATTATGTTTATCTCTCGGGTATGCATTGGGTGCTGTACGCATCCAAAAACAGCCTATTTCAACAAAATTACGATGCTTAGCAGCCTGTAGAGGGTTAATAAATGCTCACCGGAATATTTTGTCCATGCAACTTGTAATGTCACACAAAGACCTGCAAATAGTCAATTTTTCCTGAAAACCTACAAGTTTCTTTAGAGAAATCCACAGAAAATGGGAATTTTAAGCTTTTAAGGGGTATCTCTCTTTAACCAACCCAAAATGGGTTAAGACTTCGATTTTTTAATACCCTTACCACTTACAATGAAAGTGTCAATGACACTGTAGCTCAACTTGACAAACTTGAACTTGGTAAGTTTTAAATGAAATGGCAAAATTGAAGATCATTGGTACCAATGTTATTTGATGAAATTTCAACATAACAGTATTGTGTGTGCACAACGTCAGAGTAATCCATGTATTTTTAAATGTAAACTGTACGACTGGCTAAAAAAAGAATGTTGAAACACAAATGCAGTATGTTCAGAGGTTATTGTAAATGGCAACTTTTTTCACAGAAATGAATGCTAATCAATAGCTCTTATCTAAAGGTCTTGACAAATGAGCACACCAAGTTCAAAAACAATCCTATGATAAATGTGGCTTGTAGCCCATGTCAAAGAATGTTGATGCACAAATGCAATAAATTCAAAGATTGCTGCTAACAGAAACAGCTTTTGATGGAAAGGTCAGTGGCAACATTTTTTGACGGAAATCAAAGAAAATCGACAGCTCCCATCTAGAGGTAACCCCAAACAAGCATACAAAGTTTCAAACCGATCTGGTCATAAATGTGTCCGGTAGGGCATGCCAAAGGAATATATTGATGCCTGTCTAAACTAAGTTCAAAGATCGTTGCTAGCGGCAACATCTTTTGACAGACGGAAATAGAAGAAAATCGATAGCACCCATCTGGAGGTCTCCCCAAACAAGCATACCAGGTTTCAAAGCAATCCGATCATAAGTGTGCCCTGTAGGGTGGGCCAAAGGGAAATATTGAAGTCTGACTAAACTGAGTTCTAAGAACGTTGGCTGTGGCAACATTTTTTGACGGAAATTGCAGAAACTCGATAGCTCCCATCCAGAGATCACTCCAAGCAAGCATGCCAGGTTTCAAAGCAATCCGATCATAAATGTTCCCTGTAGGGTGTGCCAAAGGGAAATATTGAGGTCTTCTGACTAAACTAAATTCTAAGAACGTTGGCCGCTGCAACATTTTTTGACGGAAATGGAAAAAAATCGATAGCTCCGATCTAGAGGTCACCCCAAACAAGCATACCAGGTTTTAATGCAATCCAATCATAAATGTGCCCTGTAAGGTGTGCCAAAGGGAAATATTGAGGTCATCTGACTAAACTTAGTTCTACGAACGTTGGCCGCGGCAACATTTTTTGACGCAAATTGAAGAAAACCGATAGCTCCCATCTAGAGGTCTTCCCAAATAAGCATACCATGTTTCAAAGCAATCCGATCATAAATGTGCCCTGTAGGGTGTGCCAAAGGGAAATATTGTGGTCTGACTAAACTAAGTTCTAAGAACGTTGGCTGTGGCAACATTTTTTGACGGAAATTGAAGAAAATCGATAGCTCCCATCTAGAGGCCACCCTAAACAAGCACACCGGGTTTCAAAGCAATCCAATCATAAATGTGCCCTGTAGGGTGTGCCAAAAGGAAATATTGTGGTCTGACTAAACTAAGTTCTAAGAATGTTGGCCGTGGCAACATTTTTTGACGGAAATTGAAAAAAATCGATAGCTCCCATCTAGAGGGCACCCCAAACAAGCATGCCAGGTTTCAAAGCAATACAATCATAAATGTGCCCTGTAGGGTGTGCCAAAGGGAAATATTGAGGTTTGACTAAACTAAGTTCAAGAACGTAGACCGCGGCAACATTTTTTGACGGAAATTGAAGTAAATCGATAGCTCCCATCTAGAGGTCACCCCAAACAAGCATACCAAGTTTCAAAGCGATCTGACCATAAATGCGACCTGTGAGGTGTGCCAAAGGAAATTGTGGACGTACATACTAACGTACAAATGTACGTACGCCGACGGACGAGAAGTGATGGCAATAGCTCAGCTTGACTTTGTCAAGTTGAGCTAAAAATGTTTCTCCATCAATTATGCATCCGATACAAGAAGGTACCTTTTTCGGTGGTACACCCAGTGGGTGCTGTTGGTGTCCAAATGCAGCCCATTTTATCACAATTTTTACGTTTAGCAACCCGGGGAGGGTTAACTAATGCTGACCGGAATATTTTATCCATGCAACTTGTAATGTCACACCAAGACCTGGGAATGACCAATTTTTCTTACAAATCTACAAGACTTGTTTAGAGAAATCCATGGAAAACATGATTTTTTTAGCATTTGGGGGGTATTGCTGTTTAACCAGCCCAAAACGGGTTAACACTTGGTTTTCTGAACACCCTTATTACTTACAAAAATGATCCTCGGTGAATTCCACTTCCAATAAAGGAAGTTATGTTTATCTCTTGTGTATCGTTTGGGTGCTGTGGGGGCCCAAAAAACAACCCATTTCATCAATATTTCGATGTTTGGGAGTCTGTGGAGGGTTACCATATGCATCGCCTAATATCTCTTGTGTATCAATGGTCGTATCACAGGCAGGTCTATCAATGATTTTTTTTTAAAAATCTTCAAGACGCGTTGCGAGCAAGTGCCTATAAACCCCAATTTTGACAGTTTTTTGCCAATTCTGACAATTGAGGGTTAAATCTAAAATTCCGCTTCGGAACATTTTTAGATTTTGTGCCCCTCAATGACTGTGCAGAATTGTGTGAAAATTGGTTCGAAAATGGCTTCTGAATCATGCAGAAGTGTGGAAAAAAAAAAAAAATAATAATAATAATCCGTAGAAAAACAATAGTCTTTTCCAGAGGGAAAAGCCTAAAAAAAACTTCCCACTCCACATCTCATCATAAAATTAAGAAAAATTGCCTGAAAAACAATTATTTTTTTTTAATAGGCCTTACAGAAGACAGTTGAATTTTTCATTAAATCAAGTCATGGCGGCATTACAGTAACATGACCTTGATTTCACGAGAAATTCAAGAAAATATTTGGCACGTTAAGAGAATCTGACTTTCAGGATATGCTCAATTTTCAATCCATCCAAAAAAAATCATGATTCTCAGGAACCTTACTCATCATTAATATCCGGACCCCAATGTTTTTTATCCATTTGATTTTTAGCCATGCTGAATCTACACTGACGAAAACAAACTCTTTTCAAATTTTGATGTGTAATAACTATAATGGAAAAATTGATATACAAACATCTTCTATTCAGGATATAAACATCTCTTGCTGAGTTAGGCATTCAGGAATTTGACTATGGAAAATTATTTGTTAACTCGCCCCTTTGGGGCTCTTTAACAAATGGTTTTGCATAGTCAAATTCTTGAATGTCTAACGAAACAAGAGGCATTTACCTCCATTGTAATTCCTGTCATCGTTCGAAGTGAAAATATTCTCCAAACCTGTTTTATTTAAAGAAAAACAATAAAAAAATGTCATTTTTTATCTCGGACTAGTTGCCATGATCAAATTTACAAGCTGAACTTCAAAGCACAGACGCTAACAACCGCTGCCATAGAAAACATCTCTGGGATGTGTTCGATCTGTGATAGAGGCGCCGTTACTTGCGCATAGCATGGATACAGACATGTTCTAATTGACCCGCTTCCAGCAATTAGAGCATGGTAAGAGTGAATTTACCTGAGATTAGAGCTTGGAGATGCCCAGCTCTCAACAAATCAAATTACAGGTTCAAAAAGAACAATGAGGTCAAATTTAACTGCTGAGTTACCATGATTTCATGATTTCCAGGAGAGAGATAGACCTTTAACAAATTTATCAGAATTGTTTTCATGGATTAAATGAAAACAAAAAACCTCCTTTCATAACAAAATTCAGAAAAATTGCTTGAGAGACAAGAATATATTCTGCGGACCTTATCTCCTTTGTTTATATTTTTAATCATATTATTGGGCTTTAACTGTGATCACAACGCTGTTCTTTATACAACACATGCATTTTATCAAATTACATCAGCCTTGATAAAATTTTAAAAATGAAAATGTGGTCAAATGGAAACAAGTGCACCACCAGCAGTGGATCAATATACGGCCGCCTATGAAGAAATTGCGCTTGTGAAGAAATTTTTAGTTGAACAAAAGGTCAAAAAAATTCCTTCAAAAATAATTGTACATTCCTACCTTATGACCCATTAAACTTGAATATATTGTTTTCAAGTTATTGCGTGGAGAATCAAAAGTCACCAAAACTCCCAGGTTGCCATGGCAGCCATATTGGACATGCCAGAATGCTGGTTATCGAAGGAACCATCCTCTAGTCATGACTTATCAACCATAAAAAACAGTATCTGTTGGATGTATTGTTTTCAAGTTATAGCATGGACAAATAAAATATAAAATTTAACGGACAGATGGGTGACACGGAGGGACAGATGGGCATTGATGCTGGTTACTGAAAGGAACCATCCTCCAGTCATGACTAATCAACCATAAAAAAATTATTAATTCATATTAAGGCTAAAAAAAAAAGGGTTTTGGTTCTCAGGCACCGCCGTGTTGGAAAAATACCCCCCGCATTGAATTTTTTTATGGAGGTTCGAGATTTTCCAAAAAGTAAACAATGCACTGCCAATCTCAGGCATTTGTTGCAGTATAACAAAAATACCATATATATCTGTGTATACATCGCCCCCGTGTATATGTCGCACCCCCAACTCACACTTGGAATTCCTCCCTTTTGCCTAAAGCTCATGTATAGGTCGCACACCCATTTTCAAGAATATGCAGTCAACAAGAATTAATTGCAAGTTTATACGTTTTGCCAATTTGGGATGCAACGGAAATAGGTAAGTTTTCACAAGTTACCACGTGTTGAATAAGATAAAAGAATAAAGGAAAATTATTATTCAAGATTTAAAAAATACTTGCATTTTATTTGCTTTTCGTTGTTTGTTTATCACCCCCAATGTCTTCATCCCTGTCGAGAAAATCCAACACTTTGTTTGTGCCGGAGACTTCATAGTTTCAGAATCAGAGCACCATTTGCACCATAACCTGCACAGTTGTTGTGTTTATGTTGGTTTTTCCGAAATGTGACAGGAAAAACCAATATAAATACAACTGCACAGGTTACACCGCAAATTGTTGTCCTACATAAGCATTGTTGGTGCTATTGAAACTGAGGTAAAACGAACAGTAAAAACCCTCCCAACTTGCTATAACATGCCAGGTACGATTACGTTAATATGTCGATGCACAACTGAACTTGATCTGTAGCTTACCACATTTGCCCCCCCCCCACCTGGACTGGGGTCCCCTGGACCTGTCCATTGTAATCCTAACGGGGTGCATTGTGGATATCTGCTTCGGGTGCGAGGTAACCGCATCTTTTAGGATTAAATTTCAAAATTTGGTTGACAATACACTCCGGCAAACTTGGGCCAAGGTGTGGCACCCCCTCCCCCCCCCCCCTGGCCCGACCCTCACAGCTTTCAGTAAAATCCTTCATCTGCAACTGAACCAACACGGTTTGAAGCGGCATTGGGACGTATAAACAGCTCAAGAGAAGCATATTAAAAAGTGTATTTTTGTACTGTTGAAAGGTAACTAATGTAAGGGAGGTAATCAAATTAACTATCGAAGAACTCTCTTTTTTTATGCCCCCCATATGTCTCACCAAATTTAATTTTCTTCGTTCCATGGCTGATTTTAAATAAATAATTTTTAGTGATCTCAGACTTTGATATCATGAACTTTTTTAAAAGTCTTTATAAAGATCACGCTGGCCACCATTTCAGTATCGTTAAGCTGACAAGTCACAAAAACAGAACAAACCTTTTTACCTCAAGCGAAGTTTAAGACGCCAGTATTGCAGTACCTCTGGTGGATTGCTCGTTTGGGGTTCCAGCCTTAAAATGACCCCTGCGCCGTCACTTAACTGTGACAGAACAGAAATGTATCTTGTCTATCTTAAAATAAATTCCAAAGGTCCATTGTGGGTATCGTGAGGCTATGTGAATAGGGTATACTTGGTGTGGTAAAAAAAAAATAAATAAAAACCGCCCTCCCTCACTGAATTTGGAAAACCAATTACCTGAGAACCAAAACATTTTTTTTGGCCTAATTTGTATATTTTTTTATACTTACAATGGCCCAGACTTAGCTGGTGCTAACTCAAAAATATCCAGGGCCAAACACAAATTTTGCCCCCCCCCCCCCCAATCCCCAAAATTTGCATGCAAAACTAAAAAAATTATGTCCTATGTGGTCCTCCATACTTTTGTGATCTGCACATGCGCAGTATCCAGGAAGACACCAAAATTGGCGCCAAGCATCATTCTTTCTAGAATTTGCCTGTTAAATGTTGTAAGCAGCGGGAGGTATGAGTGCCCACTCATGGGAGGGCCATCCCCGTCTGGGCCATTGGTAAGTGTAAAAAATATACAAATTACTTTGAATTTATAATATTTTTATACAACAACCAATGGCCCAGACTAGCTGAATTGTAAAAAGGCTGGAGGGCCAAGGACATAGAGAAAAATCTAATTACTCAATCTCTTCATGAAGGATAGCTCCTACAGGAGAATAGGAGAGAAAGGAATTATGTATGTTTTTCTCATTTACGAGAAACGAGAAAGACATAACACCAACAATGTAACTGAGCATTACATAATATATAATTCTCCATTTAATGCCAGCATAACCCATTATACTAATTCTGTGAAGGGAAGCCAATATATAAAGACAGTCCAAAGAATGAGACTCTTTATACTCATTTAAAAGTGTCCGAGGATTGTATATTAACGCCCGCTTGACACGTGACATATACAACTGCTTTACAGTGAGCTACACTTTAAAAACAATACATAAATGAGACATATTAATTTTGCTTCACACCGAGCTACACATTAAAACCATCCCAGCACCGACTCGGGATTACTGACACTGGAGGAGATCTTCCCTTGCTTTTCAATATAAAGACAGATGATCATAAGGGAAAAAACTGTCCCCCCCCCACCCCTTCCCTTTGTTCTGAGGTACATGTCCTCAGAACGAAGAGGGCAGCGGAACAGCGTCACTGCTGGAACGGGTTGCCTAAATAACTATAGATGTAATCATTTAGTGGACAACATTCTGAGCAGCAGATAGAGGACCTAAACATCTAAGGTCACCGGAGATGAACTCTATATTTCTAAGGTAAAACTTGGTAAATGTAGAAGAGTGTGTCCAGTACGCAGCTTTAATGAGATCAGTAATGGCTATACTGTTTGAATAAGCCCAAGAAGTGGACAGCGCTCTAACTTCATGCGCTGATATCTTATTTACAGAATGCTGATCCGAAGATAGACTTTCATAGGCAATGCGTATTGTTAAATGAATCCATCTAGCAACTGAATGAACAGAAATATCTCTTCTGTTAGGAATCAATGATAAAAAGAAGCATTTCCTTCCTTTTCTAATCAACTCTGATCGGCTTTATATATGCGCATAGTCCTGACTGGACACAGCAAAGGTCTACGGTTGTCCGTAGACGGCAGAGCCTTTATGATAATAGGCTCAGGCCGTTTATCTGGAGCCTGATTCTTAGCCAAAAATCCCACTTCTTTAGTTAAAGTGATGGTATTCGTCAACAGATAAAGCATGGAGTTCACTAACTGTTCTAGCGGAAGCAAAGGCTAAGAGAAATGCTGTTTTATAGGTCAAGAATTTGAACTCTACAACGTCTGACGGCTCAAACGGAGCTTCTTTAAGCTTCAACAGAACCCAAGCTAAATTCCACGTAGGAATTAATCTGAGGGTTCTAGGTCTATTTATAGAGAAATTTCTAACCAGTTTGGATAATGAAGCATTAGATCCAATTGCCAAGTTATCATGATGTGTGTTAAGTGTCTGATAACATAGACCTATAGCCCTTAATAGTGACGGGCTGCAGTTTGAGAACGTCAAACGGGTAGACCAGAAAGTTGGCAATATGCGGTATGGACAGATCATAGACGTCTATCGACTAATCCTTACACCAACGGAAGAAAACCTTCCACTTTGCTGTGTAATTCAGCGAAGAGGAGGACCTCCTGCAGTTAGAAATTGCGTCCACTGCTCGTCCTGTAAATTGCTTGCCGTGCAAGAAGGACCGCACAACGGAAATACGTGAAGGTTGAGACCTTCCGGGTTGTGATGCAGTATGTGTGACTTCCCCTGATAAAGAAGGTCCTCACGCGGAGGAAGCTTCTGGGGAACGTCCCATAACAGACACCTGAGAAGACTGATCCATGGTTTCTGTGAAGACAGAGATGCTACTAACAGAATATCTGGAGGGGACGTGTGCGTAAGCAACCTATCGGAATAAGATCCGTAGATGCCCTGCACAACCCCATCAGTCGCATAAATTCCCTCGCTGTTAATGCGTCTGAGTGTTGACAAAAGCGAGCATAACAACTGACTAATTTCACTCTGGGTAACGGCAGACGAACCAGATTGTTGTGAGTCTCGAAGCTCATTCCCAAGTGAATGAACAACTTGGACGGAGCTAGATCCGACTTCTTCTCGTTTACGATGAAGCCGAGATGTAGGAGCAAGAGAAGCAGACATTCTGAAGAGTAGTTTTGTTGCCGTATCTCTGAAGAATGTCGTCCAAGTAAGCCGACGTTACCGCAGACGAATGAGCTCGGAAGTGAGACATTACCGAGTTCATTATTCGAGTGAATGCCCAGGGCACTAGATTCAGACCGAAGCACATCGCTCGGAACTTATATACTATCCCTTGAACAGCGAACCATAGGTACTTTCTGAATGTCGGATGTACCAGAACATGAAAGTACACATCCTTTAGATCTACGCTTGCCGCATAGTCGTTCACTCGAATGCTCGCCCTTACTGACCAAATGGTCTCCATATAGAACTTTGGAGCTACGATAAATTTGTTTATCCAGCTCAAGTCTATTACCAGTCGGAACGAGCCGTCTGGCTTTGGTACGAAGAACAGCTGACTGTAGAATCCAAGAGAATCTTGATTCTCGACGACCGCTATTGCTTCCTTTGCCAAGAGAGCCTTTACCTCCGATAGGAGAAACTCTCTTTTGCAAGGATTTGACGAAAGTTTTGTCCATCACAGACATCATGTTAGCAGTGGTTTCCCTCGGAAAGATAGCAGTAGGTCGTCTGAGACCACACTTCTCACCCACTGGTCTTCCATAATTGTTATCCAGTTTGTTGTGAATCTTGATAACTTTCCGCCAATTGGCAAGCAATAGAGGTCCTGACCATCACCTATAGGACATGCAAAGCTTACAGGAGGAGAAACCACGTCCCTCTCGCAAAGAGCCTCGACCCGCCGGCTTAAGGGCGTCTGACCGGTAGTCTTGATCAGACCTACACCCCCTTCCTGGGTCGCTGTATTTACGATCCCTCGAGTAATTGTAGGAGGGTTTCCTATACCCTCGCAAGGAGTCCCCTTTAGACGATTTCTGTCCAGGATGTCCTCCCTTACTCTTATCTGCTGCTGCAGGTCGATTAGACGCCGACTTAAGGAGCAGAGTATTTGACGCTTTCTTTGTAGCTTGGTCATAAGCCAATGAAAGCTTATCGTCAAAAATTTTGTGTCCGGATACCAGAGCGACCCGTAGAGAGTTTTTCACCTTGTCATCTATTAAAGATGACAATGCAAGGGCTCTGTCATGTCGGATTAACTCCAAATTAGCCACTGTTGAGGCAGAGTTATACGTGGTCAACATAATTGCCCTGGAAAGAACTAGTAAAGAGGTACGAATGTCCTCAAATTCCTTTCCGTTGAGACGTTGCGCCACAGCTCTTGAAAGGTGATCTGCATAAGACATAGTGTCTAGATTCGCTCTCTCTGAAAAAATTGCCTTCTCAATTGTGTCCGAGCGAATAGTGAATGACGAAGGCAATGACATGTCTAGATCCTCAGCCTGCTCATCCAAACGCAGAGGAACTTTCTGTATATCTTCCCCAACCGTTTTAAATGAACGTGGTCCAACAAACGGTAAATTTACGGAAGGTGATGACAAGAAACCGCCTTTCTTCTTCCCACTGGAAAGTTTGAATATGGCGTCGTCTAAATGGCCAAAGACCTGCGACACCTGTCTGGACTGAACCGGAAAAGACAGGACCTCCTCCTTTGTCCGGATAAAGTCTGCGATTAACGCAGTTTCTTCCTAGTAGTCGCAGCATTCTTATTTGGTGGAACGAACTCAGGGTAGTATTGATGAATTAAATCCATCGCAACCATGTGTTGTTCCGAAAGGGAAGAGTAATTCTCCTCCATATCCCTTTCACCATCCGATTGAATCAGTTGAGATCAGCGGCATCTGAACGTACAGATGACTGGACCGATCATCACCAGGTTCTGAGACTGCCGCAGGCTGCTCCTGCACTTGCTGGGATGCTGCGATGAGCTGCGCAATCAGCGACAGCAAGTCCATTACGGAGGCCTGAGGAGCAGCGGTCTTCTGTTTCTTGGCCGCTGGCTGCTCCTGCTACGGTGTGTCCGAGATGGCTCTTTTCTCCGGATGTCCCGATAAATAAGGTCTCATCTCCTTAGCTACCGGATGGTCCGACTTCTTGACGATGAGTGGTCCCTTCTCAGAGATGCAGACTGGATATCTGAAGTCGAGTAGCTAAGGTGCGGTCATGTGTGAGTTGAAGATGCCAATGTAGGAGCCGCAACAGTAGCCGACATCCGCTGCAAACTGAACGGAGCATCCGGACGTATGCTCCGACTGACACAAGTTTCTAATCACCACATCTGGCCCCAGATGTTGGGAAAGAGAGGGGCCTCTCTCGCTTGCGGTCCTTTCAGACCTCGCCGAGCTTCCCAATGCACTTGCCAGCTTCTTCCTCTGTTCCATCGTCGATGGGTGAGCCTGTTCATATTTCAAGGTGCTCGCTCTACCCAATCCACTCCTCTCGACTGCAACGGACACACCCGGTGTCATGGTACCCACAGATGGAGTAACCACTTCACCGGTGGAGCTAGCTGGTGACAAGAGACTGAAATCACCGGCTAGTGTTTTTTTGCCCTGTCTAATATTCATGAGCACCTTTGCCGCTAGCTCTGCTTGATCATCTGAATGCGACGATGGCATCATACTATCTCTAGGCGTCACGTAAACATCCCATGTTCTTGTTCCTCTGAAATAGAAACTGAGAAACTAGACTGACTTCATGGCGAGAGGACCGGCATTGGCCTCTCGCCGCTAACAATGTACTGTGACACCCGTCTCCATCATTTGTCATCAAACACATGTTGAGCAAGAATTAGTGGGAGTACATCGACTACAAGCATGTAAATCAAAGGAAGACTTCCTCACCCTGCATTTTGAGCAATAAGCTTTCATACTGAATCAAAATAAAGTCGACAGTACTCCCACAAACTCCACAATAAAAATATGAAAAAGATACATAATAAATAACATTCAAAATATAAATCGAAAAATAATTTACAAAAAAAAAATTTTCGAAAAATTTTGACAGGAAAGTCCCCAATGGGAATGATGAGCCCATGTGTATCCCAATAGAGCCTAAGTGTGGACAAAAAAATTTTTATTATCCAAAAAATTAATTGCTACACTACTGGAATATTTAATATATCTTACAAGAGTACTACCATGATAATAAATAGGAAACTACATATATTATAGAGCGTTGTCAATGTAAACAACGTCAGAAGAAAAACCGGAAACAAGACTCCAGGCACTGAATAAAAAGGCCTGAAGTCAGTAACAGATTTTGAACTATCCGATGTAAAGCAAGATCTTCATCAGAAGAAAAAACGATACATCGGATGTATGATGCACGACCAAAAATGCCTAAACACCCCTAGGGTGAGGACATAAACATGGGAATATACAGAATAAACATTCTGTGTAACACGTCCAGCTCCCAAGAAATTTATAAAAAAAAATTCAATAAAACAAGCCAAAAAGCTTGGGAGTTTAACTGAGGGGCTTCAAGGAAGAATAGGGAAGGAACTCTTAACAAACAGTGGAAAAATCATTAGCAAGAATGATGACGTCAGGCCCATGTCCCGAAATTAGGAAACATGAAATAATTTTTGTAAAAATTATAAAGTTACAGCCCTGAACATTTCAAACCACCATTTTTTCCTTCCATCATCCTAATGTGTCCTTGGATCCTCCAAATTCACCATTGATTTGTGTCTGGAATCATTAAAACTGAGATTTAAAAGCACAGATGTCAGTTTGTTGTTACTGACAGAAGGGCCAAACAAAGAATGGTGGTTGGCGCCAATTTCGGTGTCTTCCTGGATACTGCGCATGTGGAGTTCGCAAAAGTATGGAGGACCAGTTAGGACATAATTTTTGGGGTTTTGCATGCAAATTTTGAGGATTGGGGGGGGGGGGGGGGGGAATTTGTGCTTGGCCCTGGATATTTTTGAGTTAGCAACAGTTAGTCTGGGCTATTGGTTGTTGTATAAAAATACAGTATCTGTTGGATGTATTGTTTTCAAGTTATTGCGTGGGCAAACAAAAGTTAATGGATGGATGGACAGACAGAGACAGAGACAGACAGACGGATGGACATTGATGCTGGTTATCGAAAGGAACCATCATCTTGTCATGACTTATCAACCACAAAAAATCAGTATCTGTTGGTTATCAAATGGAAAATCAAAAATCCCTGAAAATCCATGATGGCTGCCATGGTGGCCTTTTTGGACAAGCAAGAATGCTTGATATCGATAGGAACCATCCTCTAGTCATGATTAATCAACCATAAAAAAGTAGCATCTGTTGGATTTGTAGTTTTCAAGTTATTGCGTGGACAATCAAAAGTCCCCGAAAATCTAAGATGGCTGCCATGGTGGCCATACTGGATATGCCAGAATGCTGTTTATCGAAAGGAACCATCCTCTAGTCATGAATAATCAAACATCAAAAAACAGTATCTGTTGGATGTATTGTTTTCAAGTTATCGCGTGGACAAACAAAAGCTAACAGAGGGAGGGAGGGAGGGACGGACGGACGGAGGGACAGACATTGCCATACCATAATATGGCCTGCTCATATGAGCGGCTGTATAAAAAGGCACTGATAAATTTGTAATTGATGGACAAGAAAGCTATCGGAATCAACACAATCACTTCCTTGGACACATATTGAAATAACACTGTTTATTTATTTATTTATTGTTGTTTAAAGTCACATATTCAGCACAATGGCTAATTGTGACTGCAACACTGTCTCTTTCTCACATAAATTTATTTATTGGAGTTTAACAACACTTTTGACAGCCATGGTCAGTCACCTCATGTCAGACTTTCATACATAAAATACATTTAACTAATACATACTCTCAGATTGCTGTTGCTGTTGTTTTTTCTTTTTCTTGTCAAAATATACTGGACGTTTCTTTGGTGCCCCTTCATCTCTTGTTGGAATAGTGAATCCTAAAATTTTCAAAGAGTTAATTAAACAAACTGATGAAAAGAATATACAATAGCTGAACTTATTTCTCACATAAAAGCACTCTCATATTTCTTTATTTATTGGTATTTAAGGTCACTATCAGCCTCTATGCTGGGGTCCTTCGAATTGAAAACTTTGATGAATGCAATTCTACATTTAATGCTTAAAAATGTATACGAATGATTGCATTTATTGACAAAATATGACACTCTCTCTCTCTCTTGCTCTGTGCATTACCAGGGAAATGGCATGTATTCTAGTAAAAGATGTCTTTGTGAGTCACAGATAGTGTCAGATACTGGTAATTTACAGCCTGCGCTGGCTGGTTTAGGCCATTACGCTGGGTAAAGGGTTAACAACACTTTCAACAGTCAGGATCACCTCGAGTCGGACAGTTTTCTGGGTGGAGGAAGCCGGAGTACCCTGAAGGAACCATCGAGCAATGGTGAGCAACTGTCAGACTCCCCAACCTACTAACTCCAAACAAGCAGGGTTAGCATTGGTTGAAGGCAAGTGCACGACTGACATGCAGTATGCCTTAGATGTGGGAAATTGGGATTAAGAGTCTTGTTCAAGGACAGAACACAGTTGACGCAGATGGGATTCGAACCGAGGACATCCCGGTACGCAGCCTGCACCTCTACCTACTGAGCCACCACGCTCCCTGTTTTATCAATTACCCAGAGCATTGAAATCTGAGAGGCACATGACACCTCTAAATTTATTCCAAGGGGCTTGATTTGAACAAACTTGCAAATCATACTAACAAAGATGAAATATATCAAACATGGAAGCATTTTGAGCAGTCGCTTAAGAGAAGATGTTTTTTCAATGTCACAGTCTCAAAATCTGGGGCTCTATGATACCCTAAACCTGCCCTAAGGGTCTCGATTTGAACAAAGTTGTAAATCATAGTTATAAAGATATAATATATTAAACAAGGAAGGTTTAAGAGCTTTCCTCATTATCAACAGCGTTAAAATCTGAGGGATCCAAGTCGCATTTCAATCTAATGCCATGGCTTGATTAGAACAAACTTGCAAATAATTTATTTATTTTTTAGTGCTTAATGCCACATCAGCAGCTAAGGCTATATCGTGGCGAGAAAACAATAGAAATTGGAAATGTCAATTATGAAGTAAAATCAATTGAATAAAAATATGAAATAATTACAATAATGAAAGTGTCAATGACACTGTAGCTCAACTTGTCAAGACAAAGACATGTACATGTATAGTATGTGACACAGCAATGACAAACATCTAGGTAATGACCTGATAACAAAGGTACATATAAAGTATTGTAACGGTCTGTACATAAATACTGACCGTTGCCTGTAACAAATGTATAGGTAAAGTATTGTAAAGGTGGGTGACAGTCAGATGCTGAACTAGAAAAAATCTTTGAGTCCCAGACTGGGTCTGACTGAACCCCAAAATATTTGTTCTCATAGCACAGTGATAACAAAGGCACCCCAAAACACACTCGTTCCTGTCCCAAGGTGAAAACAAAAGTACTCAAGAAGTTTTGTGAAGATCAGTTCATAAATACGAGCTGTATAGAACTTGTGACAAAAAACTGATTGGACCTAATTTCGGTACAAAATGGCCACTGGCAGCCATCTTGAATTTTGGACCGTACCCAGAAACACTCATTCTCATCCCAAGGAGATAACAAAGGTACCCAAGAAGTTTTGTGAAGATCGGTTCATAAATACAGCCTCTACCCTGAGCCGTATTGACATGTGTGCTTACATTGTGTAAGTTGCACTGAATAAATCAAAGTTCATCTAATTTGCATAATTTCTGCACGAAAAAAAAACCCTTACAATATGTGATGTATTCCATGTTACTAAACATTCATACAAAAATTTATTAAAATCAGAACTTTCATACAGAAGTTCTATACAAAAAACTGATTGCACTAATTTTGGTACAAAATGGCTGCTGGTGGCCATCTTGAATTTTGGACCACACCCAAAAACACTCGCTCTCATCCCACGGTGATAACAAAGGTACCCAAGAAGTTTCGTAAAGATTGGTTCATAAATATGGCCTCTAGTCTGAGCTGTATAGAAGTTGTGTACAAAAAACTGATTAGACCTAATTTCGGTACAAAATGGCCACTGGCAGCCATCTTGAATTTTAGACCGCACCCAGAAACACTCGTTCTCGTCCCAAGGTGATAACAAAGGTACCCAAGACATTTCGTGAAGATCAGTTCATAAATACAGACTCTAGTCTGAGCCGTATTGACATGTGTACTTACTGTGTGTAAGTCGCACTGAAAAAATCAAAGTTCATCTAATTTGCATAATTTCTGCACGAGAAAAAAACCCGTATTATATGTGATGCATCCCATGGTACTAAACATTCACACAAAAAAATTATTCAAATCAGGGCTTTCATATGGAAGTTCTGTGCAAAAATCTGATTGCACCTAATTTTGTACAAAATGGCTGCCATCGGCCATCTTGAATTTCAGACCGGACCCCAAAACACTCGTTCTCGTCCCACGGTGATACCAAAGGTACCCAAGAAGTTTCGTAAAGATCGGTTCATAAATACGGCCTCTAGCCCGAGCCGTATTGGCATTTGCACTTACAGTGTTGAAAGTAAGCCCAAAAAACATCAAAATTAGTCTAATTTGCACAATTTACGTACGAGAAAAAAACCCGTATTATATGTGATGTATCCCATGGTACTAAACATTCATACAAAAAATTATTCAAATCAGAGCTTTCATATGGAAGTTCTGTACAAAAAACAGATTTCTGCATCGTCGGTACAAAATGGCAGCTGGCAGCCATCTTGAATTTCGGACCGCACCCAAAAACACTCGTTCTCGTCCAAGGGTCATAACAAAGGTACACAAAAAGTTTCGTAAAGATCAGTTCATAAATACGGCCTCTAGCCCGAGCCATAGCAGCTTGGCACTTACAGCTCTGAAAGTAACACTAAATAAATCAAAGTCAGTCTAATTTGCATAATTTACGCACGAGAAAAAAACCCGTATTATATGTGATGTATCCCATGGTACTAAACATTTATACAAAACTTTATTCAAATCAGAACTTTCATACAGAAGTTCTGTACAAAAAACTGATTTTTGCATCATCGGTACAAAATGGCCACTGGCAGCCATCTTGAATTTCGGACCACACCTAAAAACACTCGTTCCCGTCCCAGGGTCATAACAAAGGTACACAAAAAGTTTCGTAAAGATCGGTTCATAAATACGACCTCTAGCCCGAGCCATAGCCAATTGTTGACGTACGGACAGACGGACAGACGGACGACGGGCCATGACAATAGCTCAAATTTGACTTCGTCAAAGTTGAGCTAAAAATTCAAAGTCAATAGCGGTCTGAACAGTAATGAGTTGAGATACAAGAAAAGTGAATACAGTAGAATCCTCTTAATTGAATATCCATTTTGCCAGTGAAAATTATTCAATTAACAGGAGTATACAATTAACAGGGATCTGGTCAGTTCCTGTGTTCTGGAGGTAAACTGATCATTTATTCTATTATATCTTGTTTGACAGAGATCATACAGCTCTGTCAAACAAGATATAATAGAATAATACCTGTATTGGATGTAGTGAGGCCAAAAAGGTTGATGAATAAGGGGAATTTGGTTCATGTCACAGTAATTTTTTCGACATATTATGAAATTTTATATACAATTAACAGGAGTTTACTCTACAACCCATATGCAATTAACAGATCAAATTTGTACTGAAGGTATGGTAAATGGTTTTGTGTTTGAAAGTTATATTCAATTAACAGGGATATACAATTAAGAGATATCCAATTAAGTGGGCTTCACTGTACTTATGAATCAACCTGATGATAGTTAGACTTGACGAGTCTAGACAAAAAGTATAAAAACAATTTTAAAATTTATTAAAAAGGTTGATTACTTTAAATGAAAGTGTTAATGACACTGTAGCTTAACTTGTGTTTGATGAAAAGGATAATGTTCAATGTTTATGAAAGGATTATGAAATAAGATAAGAATTGTGATAATTGGGAATATGTTCATTTTTGTTCCCTGTATGCTATGTTTTTGATAAAAATAATATGAGGTGTCACTGTACTAAATAGCTGAGGGGAGGGTTAATATGACCTCACAGTTAATGTATGTGGCCCCACAGTTAACGTATATCAACGAAAGTTACCAAGTTACAGTGAAATTATTCCAAAACAAGTCATCCTATCAAGTTACATTGAAATCCCTTCATAAATATGGTCTGTAGACTGTGCTAAAGGTTTTCGGGCTTTGGGCCCCTGGAGCCAACAGTTTCCCAATTGCGTCCAAAGGGGACGTTCTCATCTAGACATTATATGAAGTCAACCTACCAAGTTACAATGAAATCCCTTCATAAATATGACCTGTAGCCTGTGCTCAAGGTTTTCAGGGTTTTGGGCTCGGGCAGCCATCATGGTTGAATGATCGCAAACAAAAGGGGACATTCTCATCTGGGCATCATCTGGAGTGATCCTACAAAGTTACAATGAAATCCCTTCATAAATATGACCTGTAGACTGTGCTCAAGGTTTCTGGGCTTTGGGCCCCTGAAGCCGTCACAGTTGACCAATCACGATCAAAAGGGGATGTCATCATCTAGGCATTATATGGACTCAAACTAACAGGTTACGATGAAATCCTTCCATAAATATGACCTATAGACTATGCTAAAGGTTTTGGGCTCGGGCAGCCATCAAGGCTGAATGATCGCAACCAAAAGGGGACGTTCTCATCTAGACACTATTTGGAGTCATCCTACCAAGGTACAATGAAATCCCTTCATAAATATCACCTGTAGACTGTGCTAAAGGTTTTTGGGCTTCAGGCCCCTATAGCTGTCACAGTTGCCTAATGGTGTCCACAAGGGGCTGTTCTCATCTAGACATTATATGAAGTCAACCTACCAAGTTACAATGAAATCCCTTCATAAATATGACCTGTAGACTGTGCTAAAGGTTTTCGGGCTTCAGGCCCCTGTAGCTGTCACAGTTGCATAATGGTGTCCAAAAGGGGCTGTTCTCATCTAGATATTATATGAAGTCAACCTACCAAGTTACAATGAAATCCCTTCATAAATATGACCTGAAGACTGTGCTAAAGGTTTTCGGGCTTTGGGCTCGGGCAGCCGTCATGGTTGAATGATCGCAACCAAAAGGGGACATTCTCATCTGGGAATCACCCGGAGTGATCCTACGAAGTTACGATGAAATCCCTTCATAAAAATGACCTGTAGACTGTGCTCAAGGTTTTTGGGCTTTGGGCACCTGTAGCCATCACAGTTGATCAATCACGACCAAAAGGGGACGTCATCATCTAGGCATTATATGGAGTCAATCTAACAAGTTACAATGAAATCCTTCCATAAATGCGACCTATAGACTATGCTAATGGTTTTTGGGCTTGGGCAGCCATCAAGGCTGAATGATCATGACCAAAAGGGGACGTTCTCATCTAGACATTATTTGGAGTCATCCTACCAAGCTACAATGAAATCCCTTCATAATTATCACCTGTAGACTGTTCTAAAGGTTTTCGGGCTTCGGGCACTTGTAGCTGTCACAGTTGCCCAATCATGTCCAAAAGGGGACGTTCTCATCTAGTCATTATATGAAGTCAAACCTACCAAGTTACAATGAAATCCCTTCAATAAATATTAGTGCTGCCGGTGGTTATCCGGATAACCGGTTAACCTGTGGTTAAAACTTTGACCGGTCAAGAAAATGTTTTAACCGGGTTAACCTTACATTCACTATCACCGTATATGTCCGTGTATAAGTCGCCCCCGTGTATAAGTCGCACCCCAAACTCACACTTGGAATTCCTCCCTTTTGCCTAAAGCCCATGTATAAGTCGCACCCCCATTTTCAAATATATGCAGTCAAAAAGAATTAGTTGCAAGTTACGATTTGCCAATTTGGGGCAGTTTGGGATGCACGGAAATAGGTAAGTTTTCACGAGTTACCACATGGTGAATAAGATAAAAGAATAAAGGAAAATTATTATTAAAGATTTAAAAAATACTCGCATTTATTTGTTTTTCGTTGTTTGTTTATCACCCCAATGTCTTCATTCCTGTCAAGAAAATCCAACGCTTGTTTGTGACTGAAACTTCATAGTTTCAGAATCAGAGCACCATTTGCGCCGTAACCTGCGCAGTTGTTGTGATTAAGTTGTTTTTTCCGGAACGCGAGAACGTTCTGGAAAAACCAGTAAAAATACAACAAATGCGCAGGTTACAGTGCAAATTATTTTCAAATTGTTGTCCCACTTAAGCATTGTTGGTGCTATTGAAACTAACTTTACCTGGTGCACATGTGCGTAATTTATAACCGGACATTACACATCAGTGAATTGGAGTTCATGGAATAAATAAATACGTCTCTCCAGGTATTGCTGGCAAACATTTAATGTGTTATTATTTATTTTTTCGTTGTTATTTTGATGATTTTGTATTTTTTATGGTTTCTTCCATATTGGCCCCACAAACCTGTTGATTTCCGGTACACGCACTGATGTAAACACATGGGCGATTGAACAACAACGACTAAACAGAATACTTCTTGATTATTATTTATGGTCAATGTAAATAACATTGGCCGGCCCGATAAAATAGTTACAGTTGAAGCAAGAACACACTTAGTTCAGTGATCCGAACATAGTGGCTACCCCTCGGATCGCTGAACTAGAACACACTACAAATATAGGAACCTTAAATGCGGTTAACCACGGTTAACCACGGTCAAACATGCTGGTAAACCGGTCAGAAAAAAGTCTTAACCGTGGCAGCACTAATAAATAAGACCTGTAGACTGTGCTAAAGGTATTCGGGCTTTGGGCTAGGGCAGCCATCATGGTTGAATGATCGCAACTAAAAGGGGACATTCTCATCTGGGCATCATCTGGATCCTACGAAGTTACAATGAAATCCCTTCATAAATATGACCTGTAGACTGTGCTCAAGATTTTCGGGCTTTGGGCACCTGTAGCCATCACAGTTGACCAATCACGACCAAAAGGGGATGTCATCATCTAGGCATTATATGGAGTCAACCTAACAAGTTACAATGAAATCCCTTAATAAATATGACCTACAGACTATGCTAAATGTCTTTGGGCTCGGGCAGCCATCAAGGCTGAATGATCACGACCAAAAGGAGATGTTCTCATCTAGACATTATTTGGAGTCATCCTACCAAGCTACAATGAAATCCCTTCATAATTATCACCTGTAGACTGTTCTAAAGGTTTTCGGGCTTCGGGCCCCTGTAGCCATCACAGTTGCCCATTCGTGTCCAAAAGGGGATGTTCTCATCTAGACATTATATGAAGTCAAACTACCAAGTTACAATGAAATCCCTTCATAAATATGACCTGTAGACTGTGCTAAAGCTTTTCTGGCTTCGGGCAGCCATCATGGTTGAATGATCGCAACCAAAGGGGATATTCTCATCTGGGCATCATCTGGAGTGATCCTACAAAGTTACAATGACATCCCTTCATAAATATGACCTGTAGACTGTGCTCAAGGTTTTTGGGCTTTGGGCACCTGTAGCCTTCACAGTTGACCAATAACGACCAAAAGGGGATGTCACCATCTAGGCATTATATAGAGTCAACCTAACAGGTTACAATGAAATCCTCCCATAAATATGACCTTTTGCTTATGCTAAAGGTTTTTGGGCTCGGGCAGCCATCAAGGCTGAATGATCGTGATCAAAATGGGATGTTCTCATCTAGACATTATTTGGAGTCATCCTACCAAGTTACAATGAAATCCCTTCATACATATGACCTGTAGACTGTGCCAAAGGTTTTCGGGCTTTGGACCCTTGTAGCCGTCACATCTGCCCAATCACGTCCAAAATGGGACTTTCTCATCTAGACATTATATGAAGTCAACCCACCAAGTTACAATGAAATTCCTCAATAAATATGACCTGCAGACTGTGCCAAAGGTTTTAGGGTTTTGGGCTCGGGCAGTCGACATGGTCGTCAGATCAGATCATGCCCAAATGGGGAAATTCTCATCTAGACATTATAAGGAGGCATCCTACCAAGTTACAATGAAATTCCTCCATATTAAACATGACCTGCAGACTGTGCTAAAAGTTTTTGGGTTTCGGGCTTGGGCAGCCATCACGGTTGACAGATCATGCCCAAAAGGGGACATTCTCATCTAGGCATTATACAGAGGCATCCTACCAAGTTACAATAAAATCCCTTCATAAATACGACCTGTAGACTGTGCTAATGGTTTTCGGGTTTTGTGCTCGAGCAGCCATAACGGTTGACCGATCGCGACCAAAAGGGTACGTTCTCATCTAGACATGACCCCAAACCTGCATATGAAATTTTGTGACGATCAGACAAGAACTGTGAGGTGTAGACCGTGCTAAAGGAAACTGTGAACAGACTCACAGACTTCCGCACGCGTGATGGCAATAGCAGTCTTGGAAATATTACGCGCGCGATTTTATCGTGCGCCTACCGCGTGCCTGATTCTCATTCCGCGCACACGGTTTTTCGCACGCCTTGCTTCTGTCTCACACACAGTCTGTATGCCGTTGTCTCGCTCAAGCAATCTCTTGTAAAGCCGGCAGTTTAATAGTTGTTGCCCTTTTGAAAGGGTTAAATTATTATTTTCGAATCCCATAAAAATTATACTCTGCAACAACCTGCACCTGCAGAGTTTAACTTTAGTTCACAGACCAGACATGTTAACTCTCCCGGAATGCCCGGGAAAATCCCGGAATTTCAGTGTAGTTCCCGGCCTCCCGGACGGGAATCAGTTTTGGATAAAAAATCCCGGAAAACAACAGTCAAATATTTCGTTCCCGTTGTAACTTATGAAAATCGTTCGGAGTCAAATCACTTGCATTTCAAACTCTGGTAAAAACTCACAAAGTAGTAAAATATGGATTTAAGTTAAATTTATTTAAGAAAAGGCAATTTTATGATATATATTTCAACTGTGTTCATGTCTATTTCTGGGGTTTTTCTTCGGAGATTCGTGATAAATGTGAGAGTGTCGAAGTGAAAATTGGTGACTTACTTTCAAAAAATTGAAAACTCCACCTTCATTTAAATGCAGTTTTTGGAAATTAAAATATATGAAAAGGAATTAAATAATATATATTTATTTATTCCTTCATAGAATAGCTTTAATTTTCATCACTTTTCCAAAATCAAAGACAAAACGTAAACAACAACTTTTTAGCACAGCTTAAAAGTAGGTTAAAGTTGCTTAGGATGCTGACAAATTATGATAGCATATTTAAACACAATGGACTTTTTTTCTAACACGACATTTAATCTGTTGTGCTGACTACAGAACTGTTAACTGTTGGCCATCTGTAACCAGAAAATTTTGAATGGAATTAAACAAAAATGCTTCAATGATGAAAAGAAAAGTTATGTGTAGGGCACAAGCGTCCCACATGCATGAAGTTTGATCAAGATACTTTCTGAGTACTAATGTTCTTGAAGTGACTGAACATCAGGACATCTTTTCCTGTTAACATTTCCAGACTTGGGAAATTATTAGCTAGTAGTAGACTTTGATAACAGCAAACCACAGGTGGATGTGCTCATGAAGAAGAGGATCCTGGGGGGGGGGGGGGGGGGGGGGGGGGGGGGGGGGTCAAATCAACAGTTATTTTATGACTTTTTAACATAGCATAATGCATCAGCATAGTTGACAACTGGATATAACCTGTGTTAATAGTGGTCTGTGAGCTGAAAATTCACAAGTTTTTTCTTTGATTTTGCCCCCACGCGAACTTTTCCCTGAAATCCATCCCATCTCCCTGAAAATCACCCCTCAGGTTCCCTGAAAAATTATTCTGGAGGTTAACATGACTGTCACAGACACCGTCACACGCCGATTTCACATTACACAGTCGCACGTCCGCAGTATACTGTATTACATTGAAATGACAACTCTATCGTTTGACTGACTGTTGCCGCTGTCACGTGGTTTGCTATCAAACGTACTTTGAAATTGAGAGTCAAGTTTGAGAGCCCAAATCAGTACGGTTAAAATTTGTTATCAGTATGGCATCTAATATAAAGGGTTCGCATGCTAAGTCTTCAACTTTTAGAAAATGGAATACGGGTGGAATGATAGAAGGAAAAACAGAACTGATCGATAGCTGTGAATACGTTACTATTCTGTTAAACTTTTTCTTTTCAAAACCATTGCAGAATTCAACTTGATATTCCCGTTAATTTTATAATAAATGGGTTCCGCCTAAAACTTTTACAGTGTCTTTCTTACTATGCACTGTACTGTTTGTTGAAATTCATGCCACAAACTGTGCTGTAAATTTTCACTCAGTTTATCATCTTTATGGCACGAATCTCAACAAAGCGACTATTTCCAGGATACTAGTCAGTAGCGCAATTCCCGACTGGCTTCCTCTCACCCCCCTCGTTGCACACAACATGGCTAGGTTGATCGTTGTGAGCGTTTCCCGAGGTTTGCCTAAAAAGTGTTAGCATTTTGTTCCCATATTAACGCCGTCGCCCCCCACCCCCCCTGCCCCGATCAAGAGGTTTGATGCTTTTTGCCACAGGAAGACTCAATTTAGACTCTAACATTTAAATGAAAATCCTGTCTACGCCCCTCCATGCTAGGCAAACATGAGCTAATAGCTCGTGTTTGTCTAGCATGGAGGGGCGTAGACAGGATTTTCATTAAGGGGGGGGGGGCTGCAATACATGAATTGAGGGGGAGCACTAAGCGATATGCAGAACGCATATCCCGAGGGTTAAAGGTTTGGGGAGGTAGCAGGAGCGGAGTCCTCCCCTCCTGTTGGTTGGTAGGGATCCGGGGGACCTGCCACAGGAAAATTTTCTCCTCAAGTCGGTTATGACTGTAAACAATTAATTTAACATTGTGTCCAAAATGCGATATTATAGTGAACGGTAACGGTTCTGAAGAGCATATTTCAAATTTTCTAATTCTGTCTTGAAAGTATGACAGAATTTGAAATTTTGAAACATGCTGTTTAAAAAGGGTTATTTAGCCGTTCAAAAAACCAAGAGGATTTCCACCTCAGAAACCACCAGAATGCTCCATTTCAACAAAAGCTCGTGCCTTTGGCACTCGCGGCGGATGCCATCGCTATCTGTACGATCCCCCCCCCCCCCCCCGCCTCCCCCCCCAACCCTTTCAGAATTCCGGCATCTACCACTGCCTCATTACAGCCACGTTTTTAAATGAATTCTATTTGTTAGACTGTTTTCAATAAACAAAACAAAATGCAGGCTGTTCGATTATCATCGTCGACAAAAATGAAACAGCTTTGGCTTGCACACTAAACTGTAAATTAATGGAAGGTCCTCTTCCCGTACAAAAATTATGAGGGGACTGCTTAAAAAACATGAAGAGTTTTTAAACAGCCCCAGCCCCCCCCTCCCCCTCCCTGCTCAAATCCTCCCGCGATTCATTATTCAGGTGAACCTCCCATCAAGACCCTTATTAAAATTACATCACATGTGTCCCATGATGCAAAATTTTAAATAAACATCCATTCAATAAAATATCACACGTGCTTTGAAGACAATTCGTTGATCAAAATAGAATTCATCTTTGTTGTTTCACACAAAATTTTCACGGATTTTCTTATTGGATTGGAATTTCTGTCTGTTACCAGCATGCGTGACATAACTTGATGATATCAAAAGTCACATTCTTGAAATTTCTGAGCGAAGTGGCGAAGTCAAAAGTCAGCGGTTACAGTAATGTAAATGGCGATCTTATCTTTTACTTTATTTTTCACAATTCTCTGTTTGTGTCACCGATTCACGTGATTAGATTTTAGACTAGACTTTCCTGTTAATAAGTGCTCGGCAAGTTTGCAAAGTTTGAATCTGAATGGCAGTAGACTGTAGCTCAAACAACGTGGAGGCCACAAATAGTATTTTCTTGACTGGTTTGTTTTATGGACCAGTCCGTAGAAATTCCCGAAATTAAATTGTAGACCTAATCATCCTAATCATGTCACCTTTAAACTTAAAGACCTGTCATCCAAGTTTGGTCAGTGTCGGTGTGCACGTAACACCATACCGTACCATTCCGGTAATGCACGACAATGCATTATTTTAATGCTTCAACATTCAGTTTGCCAAAAATACATTTAGGTGAGCGAATCGCACACCTGGAATTGTTTCAGGAGAGCGTTTTGTCGCCACCCTCGATTTTTCATATGGCCAACACTGCAATAGCTTATGTTGACTTTGTCAAGTTAAGCTAAAAATGAAAGAATTTTGGGGGGACTCGTATGATAAAATAAATGTCTTAGAGATCCAAATGTGAAATACTGCCCTCTAACATAATTAAAATCTGTACAATGTAAAAGACAACATCTGTTGGCATGGAACACATTCTGGTCGCATATTACCCACTAACAAAAAGGAATGTGTAAGTCGCGCATGACCAATATAACGTGGAAGTCGCATATGACCAATATAACATCGCATCAAAACTGCTTGATCTTTTCTACAAAGGTTAGTAGACAGGTAGTGGACAAAAAATATTTGGTCGGAAGCGATGTTATTTGTGGTCCCATCTCAATCCACCAGCCACACAGACTATATGTAACTAGTGATATGTGATTTGAAATCACTGAAAGGAATATTAATTTTTCTAACAGAAATCAGGTATATGATACCTGCATTTTGGTGTTTCAAATTTCAATGAAACAGATTCTGAGAATTGAAATATGAGGCAGGGTGAAAAATCCTTTCCTCACAGAACAGCTGTAAATATTGCCCCCAAATATCGAGCTATTACATTTCATGAGATTTTTTTTAAAATTGAGAGGGTTTTTTCCCCACTTTCTCTACTCAGGGGCAGCACCCTAATTTCAACAAAATTAAAATTCCCCACCTCCTAACATTACTCACAAGAAATAACAACCAAATCATGCCAGTGGTTTTGGAGAAGAAGATTTCTTCACAATGGACATATGACAGGTGAAGAGTGATCATATGCCTTTCGTACTGACTTTCAGTAGGTAAGTTAAAAATACCTTGCTGCTTCATCATTTCCAACATCTGCTCTGCTCGACGTTTATCTTGCTTTTGTTTCTCTGTCAATAGTTTTCCTTCCTCTCTCAATCTTTCCTTTCTCTCTTTTTCCTTTTCTTTTTTCTTTCTTTTTCTTTCCTCTTCTATTCGTTTCTAAAATGAAACATTATTTTCTCTTCAAGAGACACTTGCACAGGTGGAAAACAACCCCTGCATTGGCTAGAGAATTTCAAACGACCTAAAATGGACAACCCACATAAACAAGATCTCAAAGAAAGCTAAATCCATGTTTCACTTTCTTAGAAGGAATGAAAGATTCATGCCCCACAATTGTAAAAAGGCTTGTTATTTGGATGTAAAAGTAGAAATACAAATACAGATACAGAACCCGCGGATTTAGAAGTAACTTGGGTCAAACTTATTTTGCGACGGACTCACCTGATACCTGCCCTAATAGCTGATTATTGAGTAAAACGATGTCAAAGGTTTTCCAACAAATCTTGAATTTATTATCTTACGATCATCTATCAGCTTTTCTGAAAACTTATAGTATGTTTAGCAGAGTTGTGATATATCCAAGGTCGCATTAACAGCAATTGAAACTGTTTCAGTTTTTAGTTTATGTTTTGTTTTAGCGTCCGTTCCAACTTTTGAAATGACCGCGTTATTTTATTATTGATTCCTTTCCCTGTGTAAATAGATTTGCAAAAGGAAGTGGTCACTGAATGTTTTTATTACAAAGGCACATTGTTATTCAATAGACCTTTATTTAAAAGACATTGTGGGCTTATGGGAAGAGTTCTAGCCAAAATTCATCAGTGGAATGATTTTTCAATTTCAAATCTGTTTTTTTTTGTTGCCTCTAATTTCATGTGATGAGGAATGCATGAGACTAAATGACTACAGGTACCAACTTCAAAATGTCAATAAAAACATCAAAGGCGTGCCTGAGAATCAATTGTATTTGTTTCTTTTTTAAGCCTAATTAAAAAAGATTTTCAGATGGCAGAGAGACATTTATAAATACTTACCATATTTACTCTATGTATTGGGACAGCTAAAAATAATTATTTTCACAGGTGTCCCAATTCTTAGAAAATGGGGAAAGAACAAAGCCTGGTTTTGATTTGATGCTGAGTAAAGTTGTGTGTGATTCGTTTTCCATCACTATATACAAAAATCGCCGTCCAATTTTTTTTTATATTTTCATTTTTTGCTTCCAAAACATAGCTTATGATCCCTCATTGGAACGAGCGCATTGCGCTCATTCCAATGAGGGATCATAAGCTATGTTTTGGAAGCAAAAAATGAAAATTTTTAGTTACTCAAGAATTTTTTTTATGAATGTCGTCTGCTACTAGTGACGGGCCAACTGGAAACAAATCTCCTGAATGTCCCAAACTTTGGAGCATAAAAAAAATATAGTTTTCTGGAAAAAATGTGTGTCCCAAATCATAGAGTGCCCCAATACATAGAGTAAATATGGTAATAATAAATAACATAGATATCATCAAATACAAAGCCAGATCATTTTTTGTTTTTCTGTCAACAGCCCTTAATTTATGCTGGAAGCAAAACTTTTTTTTAATAAAGACCAAATACAGTAAATAAGTTCAGGTATGAACAAAGGACCAGCAAGAGCTGTCTGTTATATTCCATGCTATTACATCAAGTTTGTTTAAGATTGAGCTTTAAATCTTAAATTTCCTACATTTGTAAATTTTTACCACCTTGAGGGACGTCCTACCTAACTTTGGTCAAATCTTAGGTAATTTTCTTCCAAGTCTAAAAAAGGCCCAAAATGAATAACCCCAATAAATTATATACCAAAAGGCTTGGAATAAAACATAGAACATGTGGAAACTGGAGTTTGCCATGGAACTGCTGCCGTGTATAGATAGCACTGCCTGAAAGTCTGCTATGGCATAAGAGAGAGAACAAAATTTTTACAATAAAATACCTCAAAATAAAATAACAGCTGTATTCTAAAAACTCTTAAGTACATACTCAAAGAAATCTTTTCAGATTCTTGAAAGTAATAAAGATTAAGACCAAATGTTATAAGTGGAGTGCTCACTGATTGGAGGCAGACATTTTCTTTTGTATATGTTTTGATTTGGGGAGGTTCAACAAAGGTCAACTTGAAGGAGTCCATAAGAATAAGTTTGGAAGGCCAAAAGAGGTCTCCCAATATAAAGATGTATGTTTCACTGTGGTAATTTGGAAAGAAACTTTGATATTCTCCTATGTAGAATGCACTGCAAAGTCAGGAGGGCACATCCAGTAGGTCTCCCATTCATAGGTGTTCACATATTTTTTCAAGAACGCAGTATGCAAAGAAATACCCAAAAGGCGACGAGAAAGCTCCATTTGATAAAAAATTCCCGGGAGGAGGGGGCCAGGGGGTATGCCCTCCCTCCCTTGTATGCCTGTACTTTCGGCACTCATTGCATATAGCTTTTTCATCAAAGTTCAACTCTTTTTGAAAAGCCTGGTGACACACATGCTCCAAACACTATCAAAAAGTGTATCTGCAAAAAGCATATTACATTGCAAAACATTCTTTTTAGACTCTTTTTAGTTCTGAACCTTTCATGATTCTTACTTCTAAATATAACACTTAATTTACCGATTAGTGGGTGAATAGAAAAACGCTGCCATAATCAACATGTTGAGTTTCAGAATATTCATTAGCTTGTTGCTTGATATTATTATTATTTTTTTTTATTGATGTTTTAAGGTCATATATTTATGCACAATGGCTAATCATGACCGTGACAGTTTTACAGGTGGAGGAAGCCGGAGTACCCAGAGAGAACCACCGAGCAAGGACGAGCAGCTGCCAGCTCACCAACATCGTAACTCCGCACTGCAGCACAGGCAGGGTTAGATTGGTTGAAGACATGCATACCATCAACGTGCAGTACGCCTTAGTACACGGCGTCATCGTGCCCCCATGCGGGCAATGGAGATAAAGTGCCTTGCCCAAGGACACAACGTGGTTGCCGCAGGTGGAATTCGAAAAGAGGACCTGTCGGCTTGCAGCCTGCGCCTCCACCTACTGAGCCACCGCGCTCCCTGTTGCTTGATAAGTAATAGGAACAAATTATTCACAAAAATGATTTTGTTGCAATGAATTGGAGGGTGCCAGGAGGCACGTTCCAACAAATTGTAACAAATCAACTAGTTATAAACAAAATTTTCCAACTCGAGTCAAAAAGGACCATAATTCTGGAAAAAATTGTGGAAGAAACGCAGCTACAGCGGCTACACAGGCATCGTTTCCCCATGATGCTCGATCACAACACCAAATAACACCAAATATCATTCAAATTGGAGTTGCAGTGGTTGAGATACAAGGGAAAGTGTTGGTATGGATGGACAGAGGTCTCCTCGGCACTAGCTATGCCTTTGACTTTCCAAGTCGGGGGCATAATAATCACACCCACCTTATCAATTCATAATTTCAATAAAATGAACAGAATTGTCAATTCAAATTAATTTATAGATGATTGGAAAATATTTGGCTTCTGTCGCCCTCTCATACTAATATTACCACAAACATCTGCAGACAGTATGATGCTGACAAACGAAACTGTGCCATGGTCTGGTGTGTCAGGTTAAAAAGTAACGCGGCATGGACACTGAAGAAATTGCGAATATTTCGTGTATTTCATTTGTTTAAATTCTAATTGCGGCTAATTTTGACTGTGGATTCGATTATTCGTTTGGGTTTTGACCATCACGGTCATGCGGACCGCTGTTATGTTTATTATGATATGCAAATTAGGAGACAGTTTCCGGTAAAGAAATTGCGAATATTTCGTGTATTTCAATTGTTTAAATTCTAATTGCGGCTAATTTTGACTGTGGATTCGATTATTCGTTTGGGTTTTGACCATCACGGTCATGCGGACCGCTGTTATGTTTATTATGATATGCAAATTAGGAGACAGTTTCCGGTAAAGGAGATATGTGCCATTTGTCAGTCTAAAATGATGACAAAAGACACTGATCGACGCTGGTGTTGGTATGGTTGTTTACAAGAAAAAACTAAATTCACAGCATCATCCAATCGCACCTTATTTAAAAGCGCTAGTGCATCATTTTCAACCCATCTTCCATTGGTCCTTTGCAGACATCAACACAGTCCCGGCAGAGATCCATGGTTACTAGGAAGTAAATAACTTCACAACATGGGGGGAAAACAACAAGCTCAATATAGTTCCAGCTCACTTGGAATATACTTCGAGAAAAAAAGTGATTTCTGAAGCATTCAGGTTATTTTTTTTCCAAGTGGTTCATGTTATCTTTTTAGAGCACAATGATTCAGATTTTCGTCAACAAAAAAGTTCAGACAGCCTGTAAATATTGCATGGCTGATTTATTGAGACATTTCCAATTTTCCAACCAGCAGCTTCTAATGCATTATGCCGACAAAATAATGATGGGTGGGAATCATTGTGGAATGTCTGGTGTAGCGGCTCTGGGAGTCTGTGCATACACTGGAATTATTTGATAGTTATATAAATGTCATTTTATGATGGTATCCTGTTTGTCATTCCTGCTGAATGATTTTCCAGGAAGGACAAGCAGGATACCATCACAAAAATGACATCACAAGTGATAATTGTGTGAACAATTACACTCTTGCAATTTTGGTATGGGAAATTGCAGTACGTTTCTTGTAATATCACCATCTTGTTTAAATCACTTTCATCTCCAAAGTCAAATGTTTAGTCACGAACTACATCAGATATGATACAGGCATAATTATTCACAGTCATACAGTTGTGATAGTCGGAATTTGATTCGAAAAATAAAGTGTCACTTACTGCTTCTTCTCTTTTTTGAATAGCCTCTTCCTCCTTTGCTATTTTTTCTTCTTCTTCCTTCCGTAATTTCTCTTCTTCCTCTTGAACTTTTTGAAGATGTGCTTTTATGGCTGCCAACTACAAATTGAAAACATCTTATTCACTTACCAATTTATGCTATTGGAAGAGTTGTCCTCATGGTAACTCAACTGACTTCAATATCAATGTACCAGCTATAGCCAGTATCAAATTTTATACCGATGGGGCCTCTGTTGACTTGGTCAGGTGGAGCTGAAAATTATTTGATGACCTAAGGGTCAAAGTTTGGACTAAAGTGAAGAAGAATTTTAAACAAATTTAGCATTTGGGGTTTTTAAACTGCCTAAACTGTAAGTTTTGGTTTACTTGCAACTCAGATTATGTTAATACTTAGATAACAAGCAAGGATACTTATTTGCCTGCAGATAATTAAGTTGAAAATTAGTGCAGTTTACATGTTTGCTCTGTTTATCGGAACCAAAGACCGACCTAAATCAATTAATTTCTTAACAATGGCCCAGCCATAACATTGTATTATAAAAAGCTGATATAGGCATAGTGAGGTAGACATTATCACGAAACTATATTGCAATCACTGCACCATACACACACATGCATGCATATCAGAGCAAAAACAGTATTTCATTTCTATGAAGCAACGACTGGGAAGCACAATTAATCCTTTAACCCTTTAACTAACATAAAAAGCAGACGACACCTGCAAAAAAGAATTCTTGAATAACAAATTTTTTTCATTTTCTGTCTCACAAACATAGGTTCTGACTCCTCGTTGGAACAAGCTCAATGAGCTTGTTCCAATGAGGGGTCATGACCTAAGTTTTTTAGACAAAAAATGAAAAAAATAATTAAAATTGGAGATTTTTTAGAATAGTGCCGGCCGGTTTTGGCCATTACGTTGGGTAAAGGGTTAACCAATGCATATAGAATCAAAACTTATTTTAATAATTCATTTCTTAAATTTTTCAAAGATTAAAGCAAAATCATATCATGTGAGCCTATAAAAGGAACGAGCTCAATGAGCTCGTTCCAATGAGGTTTCAAATGATCTGGTACAATTTTCTTTAATATTTTTTTTACAAACTGCTCAATTTGTATATTACACAGGTGGATGCACCCAATTCATAAGGTAAACAGTTAAAGAATTAAAGCTCATGTTAAACTTTCATATAATGTATCATGATACATACATGTTTGCTCTTCTTTTTCTCTTTCTTATCCTCTTCTTTCACTTTTTCAACTTTCTTCTTCTTCTTTTTCTTACCTTCCTTTTCACCTTCTTCTTCCCCACCATCTTCACCCTCTGCACCTAATTGTACAAAAAGTCAGAAAATAACTAGATCAAGTCTTATATCACAATAACCGAGTCATTTTGGGGTGCCAAACAAGTTTGTCCTTATAATGGCTATATTCCGATAAATTTCGTCTTTTGATTGGTCAGAATGCCTTGGACAAATAGCCATGGCAAAGGATGCACTCAACATCCAAGGTATATGAGAGCATGCAACATCCAGGGTATAAGTGCACGTGAAACATCGAGGGTATATGGTTTAAACGTTAGCTTTTCGCTTTTGCTCGCCTCGAAACAAAAAATCGAACCAAAAAACCTGAAAATAGTCGCAAATATCATCAGATTTCCGACAATTCATTCCTAAAAAATAAAATAAGAGCAAATAATTTTTCCCACGAGTACCAATGTGTTCTATGTGCCAGCAGGCACATAGAACACATTGGAACTCAGGGGATGATATGTCAACAAACTACTGTTTACTCATTTCCTTAATGACCCAAGGGATGTATCTCTATCTATAGTCTTCTGCCATTATAAAAACAAAATAATTATCATGAATTTGGTCCAAGTGATTGTGGAGCTGAGAAATGCATCCACAAATTTATTTCCACCATGTTTGGTTTGTGTTTCAAAGGGGACAAAAACATTATCTCCGCCAACATGTATGGCATATGGAGATTTAATAACCGACATCCAGGTATTAAATCTCCAAATACAATACCTGTTGGCGGAGATAACTTATATTAGAAATGCAAAGACCAGACATTTCTAGAGTATAAATCCTCTTCTACCAGAAAAAAACATGCTTAATAAGGTATTAATTGAAAATAGAATATGTTTTCATTGTTGGAATTCACTAAAAAAAACTAGACGGAAGCATACCCCCACCCCCACCGCCAAACAACATATGGACACAGGAGGCTGAAGAGCAAACTGTGATTTGTTACTCGTGCTTGATGTGCTGTGTTTATAAGACACATATGATGCTCCCACAAGTTGTACCATGTATTCTGAATTACAAATCACGAACCCTATATTCGTAATTTCACAAAAATTTACAAGTTCAACAATCCGTAATTTGGTGAAAAATTGAACATAATCAAATTTTTCAAAAAGTTTCAGCAAAACCATATCATGTGACCCCTCATTGGATCGATGAGCTCGTTACAATGAGGGGACACGTGTTATGGTTTTGTTGAATTGTTTTGAAAAAGTTTGAAAAAATAATACTTGAAATAAAAAATTTTGATATCCTGTGCATTGGTAAAGGGTTAAGAATACTTTCAAAAAAATAAGCGGGGGCTCACGAGAAATACCCTCCTTTGCCATTAAGCCATCTGCAGGTGATGTATTTCCTCCCCAGTAAGATGCATATCAAATTTGGTTGCAATCAATTCACCCAAACTCAAGTCAAAATTCGGACAATACAAAAAACATGTTTCCTAACTCGAAAAAGGACCATAACTCTGGTGAAAATAAACGGACCATTCCATTTTCAAACTTAACATGCATTACCTCCTAAGTAAGCTGTATACCAAATTTGGTTACAATCAATTCACCCAAACTCAAGTTAAAAATTGGGTGCCAAAGTGTTCTGGATGGATGGATAGATGGATGGATGGATGGATGGATGGATGGATGGATGGATGGATGGATGGATGGATGGATGGATGTCGCGACACATGGACAGGTCATCGTGGATGGATGGATGGATGGATGGATGGATGGATGGACATAACTCATTACTATAGTCTCCCCCAAAAAATTTTCGGGAGACAATGAAGTTATAGGTTCCTACACAACAGAAAACTCAAGTTACTGAATGGAAACCAAAAATCTATTTACAGTAACAGTGACCTTGACCTTTGACCTATTGACCCCAAATGCAATCCCAATGATCGACATCTCGAATGCAACCACAGTATGAAGTTATAACTTCGTACACAAAAGAAAACTGAAGTTATTGCACGGAAACCAAAAATCTATTTATAGTAATGGTGACCTTGGCCTTTGACCTACTGACCCCAATCGCAATCCCAACAATCACCATCTCAAATACAACCACAGTATGAAGTTACAGCTTTGTACACAAAAGAAAACTAAAGATATTGCATGGAAATCAAAAATTTACTTATAGTAATGGTTACCTTGATGTTTGACCTATTAACCCCAAATGCAATCCCAATGATCGACATCTCAAATGCAATCACAAGATGAAGTTATAGCTTTGTACACAAAAGAAAACTAAAGTTATTGCATGGAAAACAAAAATTCTATTCATAGTAATAGAGACTTTGACCTTTGAACTACAGATCCCAAGAGCAATCCCAATCATCATCCCATTACAAGCAGCCTACCTGTGAAGTATGAGTACAGTGCAACCAATGGTACAAACGTTATTGACCGGAAATGAGTGTGATGGATGGATGAATGAATGGACAAATTGACGGATGGATAAAAGAATGAATGGACAAAGTGATTACTATATATACCCCACCCACCCTCCCAGGGGGGTATAACAACCAGGGTCCTATCATGTTGTACATTTTTTCATGATGAAGGAAGCTGGAGTACTCAGAGAGAGTTACATGTTTTATACGTGTGATGCGATTTGGACAATCTGCATTTGGTGTCTTGCCAAAGGACACGATGAAGATGACACAGGGCAGGATTCAATCGTCAACCATACAGATTAGCAAGTGATTTCATATCAACAGGTCAACTGCCAGGTCTGCCTATCACCAGAGCAACTTAATTCCTTGCAAGCTGCTGGCGAATATTCCTGCCAAGATAGAATTTCATTTGCCACGAAAGTTAAAAAATGTATAGTAATTTAAATATTTTTTATACTTACCAATGACCCAGACTTAGCTGGTGCTAACTCTTTAAATTTCAGGGCCAAACACAAATTTTGCCCCCCAAATCCCCAAAAATTGCATCAAAATCAAAAAAATCCATGTCCTATGTGGTCCTCCATACTTTTGTTCACTGCGCATGCGCAGTGTCAAGGAAGTACCGAAATTGGCGCCAAATCTTCATTCTTACAACCAGTGCCTGGTAAGTGTTATGTAACCAGCGGGGAGGTATGAGTTCCCAACTCATGGGAGGGCCATCCCCGTCTGGCTCACTGGTAAGTATAAAAAATATATAAATTACTATAAAGTTTTTAACATTTTTATACTGTACCAATGGCCCAGACTTAGCTGAATAGAAACAAGAGGGATGTTACATCCAAACGCTCACCAACATACGCACTTGATAATGTCGTTCCAATGTAACATGCCTAACATTTAGTTAATATAAATCATTAACTAGGCATCAAATGATTAATGTGGTTTATGTGATGGCTTTGGAAAGTCTATATTTCTGCATTTATTATATATCAATTCAACATAGAATCATTGGATATAAAAGCATTTTTTTCTTTTAGAAATGTTTAGGATTAAGAATATGAATCGTGAGGCCAGATATTAAATCATAAATAAGAATTAGGAAAGGCTTTCATAAATCACTGAAATTGTAATTGAAGTACATTCATTGGTTGAAGAGGAGTTGCGGAATTACATTCGTTCAAGAAAGTGACTATAAGTCCCAACAAAAATACATCACATCAACAACTAAAAAAATAAGCCTTAATGTTACTAGTAACAAGTATGAGAAAGTATTAAATAAAAAAAAAAGTTAAAAAAAATTTTTTTTAAAGAAAGTGAATATAAGTCCCAAAAATCCCCCTCAAATACCTCAAATATGCATGTAATAAGGGCGCAACGTTACCGCAATGTAGTTCAGTAACCCATGCGTACAATATCAATTGCCTGGAAAGACACATAGAAACAGAACTCACCTTAACACCTCACCTTAACACAAACTTTTAGAACTTAAAATTGAGTAAGTCAGAGAAAAACGTGAACATTGTGACTGAAAAAAAGAAAAGAAATCAGTTAAATTTCTGCATACAGTAGGGTTAATACCTACAGTTGTTATTGAAATGAGAAAATAAACAGTAATGAGAGGTGAAGGCACCACAATCTGCACAAAAGCTGACTTTAACGCAAATTCTTACAACACCTAAACGCTAATTCTTACAACAAGTTTTGGCAGAAAATCAGCCTCAAATTCCTCAAATATGCATGTAATGAGGGTTAAATATTACTGCAATGGAGTTCAGTAACCCAAGTGTAGAATATTAATCGCTTGGAAAGACACATAGAAACACAACTCACCTAAACACAAAGTTTTACAACTTAAAATTTACCAAGTCCGAGAAAAACATGAAAATTTTGAGTGAAAAAAAAGAAAATTTTCGTTAAATTTCTGCATACAATAGGGTTAATACCTACAGTTGTTATTGAAATATGAAAATCAACAGTAATGAGAAGTTAAAGCAGCACAATCTGCACAAAAGCTGACTTTAACACAAATTCTTACAACACGTAAACGCAAATTTTTACAACAACTTTTGGCAGAAAATTTTACGTGAAATTTGGAAAAAAGTCGTAGTATCAGGGTGAAATACTGTTCTGGTAGTCCACTACAACCTACATATGCAATATCAAAGGCTTGAGCCCACTGATGTTTGAGAAATTAACCTTAACATTAAATCTTACAATATTGGACACGCCAGACGCCGACGCTGACGCCCGAGGTTATGACAATAGCTCACCACATCTTACAGATGTAGGTGAGCTAAAAAGGCTGGCGGGCCTAGGACATAAAGGAAAATCCCATAGACTCAATTACATGTAAACAGAATTATCCCCTCAAGGAGAAAAGGAGAAACAGGATTTACACGTATCTTTCTTGTTTATGCAAAATAAGAAAGACACAATACCATTCCGTAATTCAGCACAAAAACATCAATGATCTCTATTAACATCCAGTATAACCCATTATACTAATTTTTTAAAGGAAAGCCAATAAATAAAGATAGTCCAGAGAATGAGACTCTTTATACTTATTTAAAAGAGTCCGAGGATTGTATATTAATGCTTGTATGACACGTGACATATATTCACATCGAGCTACACTTTAAAAATATTACATAAATGAGAAAAAAACATTAGCTTTACACTTTAAAACCATCCCAGCACTGACTCGGAATTACTGACTCTAGAGGAGGTATTCCCTTGCTTTTCACTATAAAGCAAGTGATATAAGGGAACACCATCCCCCCATCCCCTTCCCCTTGCTCTGGGTCAATCACCCCAGAACGAAGAGGGCAGCAGGACAGAGTCACTGCTGGAACAGAAAGCCTGCATAAGTATAGTTGCAACTGTTTAGTGAACAACATTCTGGGCAACAGATAACGGACCTAAACAACGCAGGTCGCCAGAAATAGACTCAATATTTCTAAGGTAAAAATTTGTGAACGTAGAAGGCTGAGACCAGTATGCAGCTTTCATCAAATCGGTAATAGCAATGCTATTAGCATAAGCCCAAGATGTAGACAGCGTCCTCACTTCATGCGGCGAAATCTTAAGCACAGACTGCTGAATAGAAGATAATTTTCCATAAGCAGTACGAATAGTCAATTGAATCCACCTTGAAATAGAATGGACTTAATGTCCCTTTTATTAGGCAGCAGAGACAGAAAGAAATGTTTTGGTCCCTTTCTGATAAACTCAGATCTATGTTTGTAAATACGCATAGCTTTAACTGGACATAGCAAAGGCCTATGGCCATCTGAGGACGGAAGAGTCTTAATAACAATAGGTTCAGGGTACTTATTAGGAGCCTGATTCTTAGCCAAAAATCCAAAATTAGTAGTCAAAGTAATAGCATTACCAACACTACGATAGTGAGAATCATCAACAGATAGTGCATGAAGCTCACTAACTCTTCTAGCAGAAGAGAAGGCTAAGAGAAAAGCTGACTTATAAGATAAGTATTTGAAGTCTACCTTGTCAAGGGGCTCAAATGGCGCTTCTTTTAGCTTCAGAAGAACCCAAGCTAAATTCCACTTAGGAATTAACCTAAGGGTTCTAGGTCTATTTATCGAAAAGTTTTTAACTAACTTAGATAAAGAGACATTAGATCCAATTCGTAAGCAATCATGATGAGCATAAGTATCCGATAGCATAGACCTATAACCCTTAATAGCTATTGGCTGCAGATTGATCTTGTCAAACAGGTAGACCAAAAAATTAGCAATGTCTGGAATGGAGGGATCATAAATATCAACAGAATGATCCCTACACCAACGAGAGAAAACCTTCCACTTAGCAGCATAATTTAGCGAAGAGGAGGTCCTCCTACAGTTAGAAATTGCGTCCACTGCTCGTCCTGTAAAATGCTTGCCGTGCAAGAAGGACCGCACAACGGAAAGACGTGAAGGTTGAGACCTTGCGGGTTGTGATGCAGTATGCGCGATTTCCCCTTCGAAAGAAGGACGGACCTCCCATGGAGGAAGCTTCCGAGGAATGTCCCACAACAGACACCTGAGTAGATTTATCCATGGTCTCTGGGGTGACAAGAGATGCTACCAACAGAATCTTGCAGTGAGATTGCTTGATTTTTAGCAATATCTGTTGAATCAATGGAGCTGGAGGATACGCGTATCCTATCATTCCGTCCCAAGAGATCGAGAGAGCGTCTACTGCAAACGCTTGAGGATCTGGGCATGGAGACACATACGTCTGTAACTGATTGTTGAGATGCATCGGAAATAAGTCTATCATAGGAAGATCCCATAGGTAGCAAATCTGATTGAATACTCGTTTGTTGAGAGTCCATTCTGACGGCAACATACGACCTTTCCGAGAAAGGGAGTCCACTAGAACGTTCAGACAACCCGGAATATGACGGACTGACAGAAGAACCTGATGCTCTAGGACAAACAGAAGGATTCTCTCTGTTAAGTTGAACAACAGAAGGGAATGAGTGCCTCCCTGGTTCTGAATATATGCTACTACTGTCGAATTTGAACATGTGAATTCTGAGTAATGTTCATCCAAAGATGTAGCGCAAGCCAAATTGACATCATCTCTTTGATGTTTATGTGCTTGTTTAGGAACTGTGGATCCCAAAGACCCTGGCACCTTGAATCTGTTGGGCTCAAAGTTGCGCCCCATCCTGTTTGACTCACATCCGTCATAATCATAAAAATCTTTTGTTTTACTTGTTTCGACAAGACAATGTTCGTTTCGAGCGAATGAGTTTTCACACTCCAATTCTGAGTAAAAAATATCTGGAGTGGACGAGTGCGTAGCCGTCCCATCGGAATAAGATCTGCAGCGGCTCCGCACAAACCTATCAGTCGCATGAATTCTCTCGCTGTTACTACATCTGAGTGAAGACAAAAGCGAGCATAACAATGGATTAATTTCGCTCTGGGTAACGGAACCAGATTGTTGTGCGTCTCGAAGCTCATTCTCAAGTGGATGAATGACTTGGACGAAACTAGATCGGACTTCTTTTCATTTACTATGAAACCGAGACGTCGGAGTAGTTGAAGCAGACTCTGAACATCGTTCTGAAGCGTTAATCTGTTGCCGTACCTCTGAAGAATTCGTCCAAGTAGGCCAACGTTACTGCAGATGAATGAGCTCGGAAATGAGTCATTACCGAGTTCATTATTCGAGTGAAGGCCCAGGGCGCTAGATTCAGACCTAAGCATATTGCTCGGAACTGATAAATGACCCCCAGGACAGCGAAGCGAAGGTACTTTCTGAACGCCGGATGTACCATGACGTGAAAGCACGCAACCTTGAGATCTATGCTCGCAGCGTAATCGTTCATTCGAATGCTCGCTCTTACCGATCGAATGGCCTCCATATAAAATTTTGGAGCCACAATCAGCTTGTTTATCCAGCTTAAATCTATAACAGGTCGGAACGAGCCATCTGGTTTTGGAACTAGGAACAGGCGACTGTAGAAACTGGGAGATTTCTGGTTTTCTACGACCTCTATAGCGTTCTTCTCCAGAAGAGATTGCACCTCTGACAGAAGCGAATCTCTCTTCTGAAGGTCTGATGGAAGCTGAGTCCAACGTGGAGGTTTTTCCTTGAAGGACAGTTTCAGACCTTCCGAAATAACCCCCTGAACCCATGGGTCATCTGTAATTGACAACCAATTGGTTAAGAATCTTGACAGCCTTCCGCCCACTGGAGCACAACAGAGGTTTTGACCATCACCTCCTGGACATGCGAGGCTTGCGGGAGGAGAAACTACATCCTCCCTGACCCGCACCTCGACCAGTCGACCTAGGGGCATCTGACCGGTTGTCACGGACAGCATTACGACCCCAACCTGAGTCGCTACTCTGACGGTCTCCAGAGTAAGACATAGAGGCTTTCTTAGATCCTCTATATGAACTTCCCTTGGACGTACTCGCCCCAGAAATTCATGACTTACTCCTCTCTTCTGAGTCCAGTTTTTTTGAAGCGGACTTAAAGAGCAGAGAGTCCGAAGCTTTCTTAGTAATCTGATCATAGATTAGCGAAAGCTTACCATCGAAGAGAAGCTCTCCTGAAACCGGAGTGACTCGAAGAGAGTTTTTCACCTTAGTATCCACTCTTGTGGATGAAGCCAGGACAGCATCACGTCTGACAAACTCCAAATTTGCCACTGAAAGGGCGGAGTTATACATGGAAAATGCTATGGCCCCCGAGAGAACTCTCAAGGAAGTTTGAACATCCTGGAATTCTTTTCCATCGAGACGTTGTGATAACGCTCTGGTAAGGTGATCTGCGTAAGATAAGGCATCTAAACTGGCTCTGTTAGACGCGATAGTCGTCTCCAACGTACTGGAGAGAATCGACATAGACGCCAGCAATGACAACTCCAAGTCTTCTGCCTGGTCGTCTAAACCCAGAGGAACTCTCGGCACGCCCTGTCCTGCCGTTTGAAATCTATTTTTACTGTTTATGAACGGCAGATGTAGAGCATGAGGCGATAAGAAACTGGATTTGCCAGTCTCAGAGGCTAGCCTGAATATAGCATCATTCAGAAGTTCAAATGTCCGTATGACATTTCTGGACTGGGTCGGAAAGTCAGGCGCAGTATCCTTATTCCGGTCGAAAAAGTCTCTGTCCAGTGACGCTATCAGTCTCTTATCTGGTATCGCAGCACTCTGGTCCGAGGAACAACTTCTGGAAGGTGTTGGCGGATGAAATCTACGGCCACCTTATGTTGTTCGGAAAGGGAAAATTCCAGCTCCGCTGATTCCCTTTCACCATCCGACTGGACCACATGTGAATCTCGGTCGTCCCTTTCTGACTCTGCAGGGAAGCGTACCGACCCAGCATCCTCAGACAGTTCCTGATCTGAAAGAGTTTCTGAAGGTTGCTGGGATGCTGCGATGAGTTGTGCTATCTGTGATAGCAAGTCCGTCACGGAGGCCTGTGGAACCGCGGTCTTACGTAGTTTAACCGCTGGAAGCTCCTGGGACGGTAATTCATGCATACTTCTCTTATGCGAATGTCCCGACTGGTAAGGCCTTGTGTCCTTGGCTACTGGATGGCATGACCTGGTCGACATGCAATCCCTGGTCGGCGAAGCAGGCTGGATATCTGCGGTCATGTAGCCAAGGTGCGGTCGTGTGTGCTGATGTGTGGATGAGGAAGCCAGTAGACTAGCCGCGCCGGACTGTCTATGCGACGGAGCGTCCCGAGCAGGAGGAGTGGGCATATGCTCCGACTGACGAACGTTACGTACAACAACATCTGGGCCTGAGAGGGACCTCTCTCGCTCGTGGTCCGGGTAGACCTGGACGAGCTAGCTACCGGACTGTCTGGCTTCCTCCGTTCCATCCTCCGATCCGTCGTCGCCGGGTGTGCACGATCCGAGTTTATAGTGCTCGTAAAATCTGATCTCCTCTCCTGGACCGCAACGGACGAACCCGGTGTCACAACACCCATTTCTCGAGTGATTGCTTCACCGGGGGAGCTAGCAGGCGACAAGGGTGTCGATCCTACTAGGGATCTAGGCACTTGTCGAATTTTCGTTGAGCACTTTTGCCGCTAGCTCTTCATTTAATTGCGACAACGGAAGCACACTTCTTGAAGACATCACGGAAACATAACCCTGTTCTTGTTCCTCTGAAAAAGACACTGAAAAACTAGAGTGACCCTGTGGCAAGAGGACCTCAATATTCCATGACACACGTCTCCAACGTTTGTCATCCCAACTGGCACACACTGAGCAAGAATTAATGCAAGTACACTGACTACAGCAAATACAATGAACATGAGAATCCGAGGAAGACTTCCTCGATTTACAATTTGAACAATATTCTTTCATATTAGAAAAAATATTAAACAGTCATCGTACTCGCACTAACCCTTGAAAAACAAAGATACATAATAATAATATAATCCATTACAAAAATTTCGAAAAATAATTCAAAAGAAAAATTTTTTCGAAAAAATTTCAAGATAAGCCCAAGTTCCCAAAGAGAACGATGTGCCCAAATGGTTCCCAAAAAAGCCTAAGTGTGGACAAAAATTTTAAAACATATCTAAAAATTAATGCTACACTTACGGACAATATTAATGTATCTGGCTATGAACAGAACCTAATAGAAGACAAGGAATCACTGTCAGAAGTAACCGTTGTCAACGTAAACAAAAGTGAATAATTAAAGTGTCAATGACACTGTAGCTCAACTTGACAAACTTGAACTTGGTAAGTTATAAATGAAATGGCAAAATTGAAGATCATTGGTACCAATGTCATTTTTTTTGCCAGTAGCAACATTTTTTGACAAAAACCGAAGAAAATCGATAGCTCCCTTTTGCCAGTGGCAACATTTTTTGACAAAAACCGAAGAAAATCGATAGCTCCCATCTAGAGGCCTCCCCAAACAAGCATGCCAGGTTTCAAAGCAATCCGGTCATAAATGTGCCCTGTAGGGTGTATAAAAGGGAAATATTGTGGTCTGACTAGACTAAATTCTAAGAACGTTGACCGCAGCAACATTTTTTGACGGAAATGGAAGAAAATCGATAGCTCCCATCTAGAGGTCACCGTAAATAAGCATACCAGGTTTCAAAGCAATCTAATCATAAATGTGCCCTGTAGGGTGAGCCAAAGGGAAATGTTGTGGTCTGACTAAACTAAGTTCTAAGAATGTTGGCTGCGGCAACAGTTTTTGATGGAAATTGAAGAAAATCGATAGCTCCCATCTAGAGGTCACCTCAAACAAGCATGAAAGGTTTCAAAGCAATCCGATAATAAATGTGCCCTATAGGGTGTGCCAAAGGGAAATACTGAGTCTTCTGACTAAACTAAGTTCTAAGAATGTTGGCTGCGGCAACATTTTTTGACGAAAATTGAAGAAAATCGATAGCTCACATCTAGAGGTCACCCCAAACAAGCATGCCAGGTTTCAAAACAATCCGATCATAAATGTGACCTGTAGGGTGTGCCAAAGGGAAATATTGAGTCTTCTGACTAAACTAAGTTCTAAAAACGTTGGCCGCGGCAACATTTTTTGACGGAAATTGAAGAAAATCGATAGCTCCCATCTAGAGGTCTCCCCAAACAAGCATACCAGGTTTCAAAGCAATCAAATCATAAATGTGCCCTGTAGGGTGTGCCAAAGGGAAATATTGTGGTCTGACTAAACTGAGTTCTAAAAATGTTGGCCGCGGCAACATTTTTTGACGGAAATTGAAGAAAATCGATAGCTCCCATCTAGAGGTCACCCCAAACAAGCATGCCAGGTTTCAAAGCAATCCGGTCATAAATGTACCCTGTAGGGTGTGCCAAAGGGAAATATTGAGTCTTCTGACTAAACTAAGTTCTAAGAACGTTGGCCACGGCAACATTTTTTGACAGAAATTGAAGAGAATCGATAGCACCCATCTAGAGGTCTCTCCAAACAAGCATACCAGGTTTCAAAGCAATCTGATCATAAATGGGCCCTGCAGGGTGTGCCAAAGGAAAATATTGAGGTCTGACTAAACTAAGTTCTACGAACGTTGGCCGTGGCAACATTTTTTGCCGGAAATTGAAGAAAATCGATAGCTCCCATCTAGAGGTCACCCTAAATAAGCATACCAGGTTTCAAAGCAATCAAATCATAAATGTGCTCTGTAGGGTGTGCCAAAGGGAAATATTGTGGTTTGACTAAACTAAGTTCTAAGAACGTTGTCCGCGGCAACATTTTTTGATGGAAATTGCAAAAAATCGATAGCTCCCATCTAGAGGTCACCCCAAACAAGCATGCCAAGTTTCAAAGTAATCTGATCATAAATGCGACCTGTGAGGTGTGCCAAAGGAAATTGTGGACGTACGTACTAATGTACTAACATACTAACGTACGTACGTACGCCAACGGACAAGAAGTGATGGCAATAGCTCAGCTTGACTTTGTCAAGTTGAGCTAAAAACCAGAAACAAGACTCCAGGCACTGAAAATATGGCCCGAAATCAGTAACCAATTTTAAACACTATCCGATGAAAAACAGAAACTTCCACAGAAGAAACTGCAGGACATCGGATGGTAGATGCATGACCAAAATACCTAAACACCCCTAGGGTGAGGACGTAACCATGGGGAAAAACAGAATAAACATTCTGTTACTATGCCAAAAACTCCCAAGAAATTTCAGAAAAAAAATTACAAAAATTATGCTAAAAGCATGGGAGAATAGCAAGGGGGGTATCAAGGAAAGGGAGAGAGGAAACACTGAACAGTGGAAATTTCATAGCAAGAATGAAAACATCAGGCCCATGCCCCGAAATTAAGGAACATGAAATAATTTTGCAAAAAAGTTGAAAAATTTATAGCAATTTATATATTTTTTTATACTTACCAATGACCCAGACTTAGCTGGTGCTAACTGTAAAATATTAAGGGCCAAACGCAAATTTTACCCCCCAATCCCCAAAATTTGCATCTAAAACCGAAAATTACATATCCTATATGGTCCGCCATACTTTTTCCCCACTGCGCATGCGCAGTGTCAAGGTCTCGAAACTGCCGCCAAAAATCATTCTTACAACCAGAGCCTGGTAAGCGTTATGTACTCAGCGGGGAGGAATGAGTTCCCAACTCATGGGAGGGCCATCCCCGTTTGGGTCATTGGTAAGTATAAAAAATATATAAATTATTATCAATTTTTTAACATTTTATACTGTACCAATGACCCAGACTTAGCTGAATAGTAAAAAGGTTGGAGGGCCTAGGACATAAGGAAAATCCAATAGACTCAATTACCTATAACAGACCAATCCTCTTAAAGAGAAAAGGAGAGATAGTCTTACATGTATCTTTCTTATTTGTAACAAAAAGAAAGACACCATACTATTCTGTAAGTGAGCACAAAAACATCAATGATGTCTATAAACATCTAGTATAACCCTTTATACTAATATTTTTTAAGGAAAGCCAACTAATGTGGGAGTCTAGAGAAATGAGACTCTATATACTCATTTAAAAGTGTTCAAGGATTGTATATAAACGCTCAATTAATCACGTGATATATACGAATGCTTCACACCAATTAACACTTATCTCGGAACCGACATGGAATTACTAAGTCCAAGGGAGGTATTCCCTTGCTTTACACTATAAAGCAGGTGACCTAAGGGAACACCCGCCACCCCCCCCCCCCTCCCCTTTCCCTTGCCCTGGATCAAATACTCCAGAGCAAAGAGGGCAGCAGGACAAAGTCACTGCCGGAACCGAAAGCCTATACACACATAGTCGCCGCTATTTAGTAGACAACCTTCAGAGTAAAAAATAGCAGACCTAAACAATGTAGATCTGTAGAAAAGGACTCAATATTCTCAGATACAAAATCATGAAAAATGGAGGGCTAACACTAATATGCAGCCCTCATTAAATCTATAATAACCATATTAATAGCTTAAGCCCTTGAAGTAGAAGAACTCTTACTTCATGAGCTTAAACTAAAACACAGACTGCTGAATGAAGAAATAATCATAAGCAGAACTGACAGTAGATTGAATCCATCTGACCATAGAATGGACCGAAATGTGGAGGAAGCTTCCACGGCATGTCCCACAACAGACGCCTGAGTAAATAGGCCACAGTCTTGTGAAGCTAGAGAAGCTACCAACAGAATTTGCATTGAAATAATTACACTAGAGCAAAATCTGTTGAATCAACAACACAGTAAGATACGCATATCTTATTATTCCGTCTAACAAGATCTCTAGAGCATTTATTGCAAACGCTCGAAGATCCAAACATAATCACACATACGTCTGCAACTAATTGTTGAGAGGCGTCACGAATAATAGATCATTGCCCGCTCGCCATGGTAGCAATCTGATTGAAAACTCGTTTGTTGAAAACCGATTCTGTTGGCAACAAACGGCCCCTCCGTGAAGGGAGTCCGCTGATACGGTCGGACGACCTGGAAGATGACAGACTGATAGGAGAACTTGATGTTCTAGTAGCAACCAAAAGATACATTCCATTAACATGAATAACAGGATGGAATGAGTGCCTCTAAAATTCCGAAAATACGCTAATACCGTCGAATTATCAGACAGAATTAGCATATGAACATTCTGAATTACGTTATCCAATAATGTAGCACAAGCCAAAAGGACATCATACTTGATGTTTGAGTGCTGATAAGGAATTACGGAATCAAAAGACCCTGGCACTTCAATCCGTTGGGCTCAATGAAAACAACCCAACCTGTTAACTGGCATCCGTCAAGACTGTAAAACTCGGATCCGGCAGTTGCAATGGAACTACCTGAGTTAAGCCCAGAAAACTTGCCCAATTCTGAATCTCTTATTCACTTGGTTAGACAAGATGATGTCCGTATCGAGCGAAAGAATCTTAACTCTCCAATAGTGAATTAAAGAAATTTGGAGAGGGCCAATGCATAACCGCCTCATCGGAATAAAATCGGCAGTCCTGCCTAAACATATCAGTCTCATAAGATCTCTAGCTGAGACTTGTCTGAGCAAAGACAATGGAGAGCACAACAACTGAATAATTTCGTTCTGAGTAATGGCAGACGAACGAAAAAGTTGTGAGGTACGAAGCTCATCCACCGGTGGTTGAATGACTTGGATGATACCATATCCAACTTCTCCTCGTTTACTTAAGAAACCCCAGACGTCGGAACAATAGAAGCAGATTCGGCACATAGTTCTGAAGCATTGACTCATTGCCGTACATGTATGAATGTTGTCCAGGTAGGCCGACGTTATCACAGACGAATAAGTTCGAAAATGAGTCATTACCGAGTCCGTTATTCGAGCGAAGGCCTAGGGGGTATATTCAGACCGAAGTATATTGCTCAGAACTGATATACGACTCCTATGATAAGGAAGCGAAGATACTTTCTGAACGCCTGATGTACCATGACGTGAAAGTACGCATCTTGAGATCTACGCATGTAGCATAATCGAAGGCCCGAATACTAGCTCTGACCGATCAGGTGGACTCCATATATAAACTTGGAGCAACGATCAGCTTGTTTATCCAGTTCCGAATAATGAGTGAACGGAACGAGCCATCTGGTTCTTCGAACCAGAAAAGGATGGTTGTAGAAACCTGGAAATTCCTGGATTTCTATGATCTCCATTGCGATCATTCCAGAAGAGACTAGACTTCTGATGGAAGCGAGCCTCTATCCTACTAACTTGGCGGAAGCTGAGTCCATCTTGGATTCCGAGTTGACAGAGGATTTCGTTTGAGGAACAATATAGTCCTTTCGACATCAACCCTTGAATCCAAGGGACGTCCGTAATCTATTCCCAAATAATTGAGAAACTCGACCGTCTTCCGCTCACTAGTACACGATAGAGGTTAAAACCATTACCTCCTGATCCTGCGAGGCTTGCGGAAGAGAAGCCATGTCCTCCTCGGTCCGCACCTCGCCCCGTAGACCTAGGGACGTCTAACCGTAATTACGGCCCCTATATGAGTCGCTACCCTGACGGTCTCTAGAATAAGACCTAGAGGACGCATAGGAATCTTAAAGGAACTTTTCTTGGACGTATTTGTCCCAGAAGTGCCTGTCCTACTCTTCTCTGCTGAATCCGACTATATGGAAGCGAATTTTAATAGCAGAGAGTCTAAAGCTTTCTTAGTTAACTGAACATAGAGTGCGGAAAGCTTGCCGTCGAAGAAAACTCTCCGGAGACCGGAGCGACTCTGAGAGAGTTTTTAACCTTACTATCTACACGCGTGGATGTAGCCAGGACCGCGTCACGTCTAACCAGCTCCATATTGTCACTAAAGGACGGAGTTTTACGTGAGGCCCTTGAAAGAACTCTTAAGGATATTATCATCCTAGAATCCTTTTCCCTTTGAGACGTAATGATAACGTTCTGGTAAGGTGATCTGCGTACGATGATGCGTCTAAGCTGACCCTGTTAGACGATATTATTATTTCCAACATCGTGGTTGCAATTGACAGTAAAAAAACAATACTAGGTCCTGCCCTGGACGTCTAGACGCAGAGAACTCTCAGAATGCTCTGTCCTGCCGTTTCAAAATATTCGTTGAATTGATGAAAGGCAGATGTAAAACATATTGCCGATAAGAAACCTGACCTGCCCATTTAGGTAGCAAGTTAAATAATATAGCGTCATTCAACAGATCAATGTCCGTGAGACATATCTGGACTATGTCGGAAACTGAGGGATGATGACCCTAAACCGATTAAGAATTCTGTGTCCAGTGGCGCTATCAGTCTCTTATCCGACAACGCAGCATTTTTGGGTCCAGAGGAACAACGTCAGAAGACAATGCTGGATGCACTCTACGGCAATTATGTTGTTCCCAAAAGGGAAAATACAACTCATCCGTATCCCTTTCTCCATCCTGTCGGACCACTTGTAATTCTTGGACGTCCGTAGCAGCGGAACGTACCAACCCAGCGTCTTCGGATAATTCCTGATCCGACAGAGTTACTGTCGGTTGCTGGGATGCTGCGATAATTGTGCTAACTGCGATAGCATGTCCGTAACAGAGGCCTGTGGAGCTGCGGTCTTATAGGATTTAGCCGCTGGAAGCTCCTTGGACGTTCACTCTTGCATACATCTAATATGTGAACGTCCAGAGAATGAAGGCCTCGTATCCTTGGCTACCGGATGGCGTGACCTGGTCGCCGTAGAATCCCTGGTCGACGATGTTGGTTGAATATCACAGGTCATGTAGCCAAGGTGCAGTCGCGAGTGCTGCCGTGAGGATGAGGAAGCCGAAAGAGCAGTCTCTCTGGACTGTCGCTATAACGTATGCTCCGAGTGAGGAACATTTAGTACCACAACATCTGGGCCCAGATGTTGTAATACGAGAGAGGAACCTCTCTCGCTCGCAGCCCGATGGACCTGGAAGAGCTAGGAACCAGACTAATAGGCTTCCTCCGTATCATCCTCGTATCCGTCATCACTGGGTGTGCACATTGTATTTTATAGTGCTCGCATCATCCAAATCTCCTTCCTGGACTGCAACGGACGAACCCGGGTGCTCAGCCATTCGGTGAATGGTCGCAACACCGGGTGAGCTAGCGGACGCCAACGCCGTCGATTCTACCTGGGACCTCTTAGGCAATTGACGTATTTGTATGAGCACTTTACCGCTAGCTCTTCACTGACTGTGACACGGAAGCACACTTACAAAGACTTCACGGTAACAATACCTAGTTCATGTTACCCTATGAGACCTGTGGCGCAGCGGTCCGTGAAATATTCGCTGGAAGCTCCCGGGACGTTCATTCCTGCATTTATATAATATGCGAACGTCCTGACTGGAAAGGTCTCGTATCCTTGGCTAGAAGATGGAGTGACCTGGTCGACATGTATTCCTTGGTCGGCGAAGCAGGAGCACCAGGGACGTTCATTCCTGCATTTATATAATATGCGAACGTCCTGACTGGAAAGGTCTCGTATCCTTGGCTAGCAGATGGAGTGACCTGGTCGACGTGTATTCCTTGGTCGGCGAAGCAGGAGCACCAGGGACGTTCAGTCCTGCATTTATAATGTGCGAACGTCCCCTGGAAATCTGTGGTCACTTTGCCAAGGGCAGTCGTGTGTGTTGACAAGGATGAGGAAGCCAATATAGCAGCCGTGTCGGACTTTCATGCGACGGAGCATCCCAAGTAGGAGGAGTGGACGTAAGCTCCGACTAAGCGAACAACATACAACATCGCGGCACAGATGTTGATGCAAGAGAGAGGGGGCCTCTCTCGCTCACGGTCCGGGGGACCTGGACGAGCTAGCTACCGGACTGATAGGCTTCCTCCGCACTATCCTCGGCTCCGTTGTTGCTGGGTGTGCACATCTGAAGTTTTATAGTGCTGGCATCACCCAATCTGCTTCCTTGGACCGCAACGGACTAACCCGGGTGCTGTACCATTCTTTCCTGGTGAATGGACGCGACACCGGGCGGACTAGCGGGTGACAATGCCTTTCATAGAACTAGCTAACTCCCAGCAATTGTCGTAATACCTTGAGCACTTCCCGCTAGCCCTACTATTGCACCGACGGAGACACACTTATTGAAGACATTCCAGAAACATCACTCTGAATTATGAATAAGAAAATGATAGAATATAGTGACCCTACGGAGAGAGGACCGTAATGGACCCCTCACCGCTAATAAAATATCATGACACCCATCTCCAACGATGTCATATCAATCAACACACACAGAGCAAGAATTAATGCGACTACATAGACTATAAAAAACACAATGAACTTGTGAATAAGAGGAAGATATCCTCGCATTACGAATGAAGAATATTTTTTCCAACCAGAAAAAATATACACCATCATATTACTCGAACTAACCCTTAAAATAAATATACATATATATTATAATTCATTATAACATTTCAAAAGAAAATAATTTTCAAAAAAAAAATTTTTTGAAAAAATTTTCAGAAGAGCCCAAGTTCCCAATGGGAACCTTGAGCCCAAGGATCCCAAAAACGCCTAAGTGTGGACAAAATTTTTTAATGATTTTGAAAAATTAATGTAACACTTACGGACAATATTAATGTATCTAGCTATGAACTAAATTAAGCAGAAGACAAGTAATTACTGTCAGAAGGAACAGTTGTCAACATAAGCAAAAGTGTCAACAAACCAGAAACATGACTCCAGGCACTGAAACAAACAAAGCCCAAAATCAGTTACCAATTTAAACACTATCTGATGCAAAACAGAGGCTTCCAGAGAAGGAACTGTAGAACATCAGATGGTAGATGCAGACCAAAACGCCTAAACACCCCTGGGGTGAGGACATAAACATGGGGAAAAAACAGAACATAATTCTGTTACCAAGCCAAAAACACCCAAGAAATTTTAGTAATAAACATTACAAAAAATAAGCCAAAAGCATGGGAGAATAGCTAGGGAGGAATAAAGGAAAGGGAGAGAGGAAACACTGATTAAACAATGGAATATTCATAGCAAAAATGACCACAACAAGGTCATGCTCAAAAATAGGTAACATGAATAATTTCGTAAAATAATTATAAGTTACAGCCCTGAACATTTGTTTCCACTGTTTTTTCCTCTCCACCTTCTATTTCCACCATATATCCACCATTTCTCTCATAATTATGCGTCTGGCATCATTTAAACTGAGATTTACAAGCACAAATATCAGTCAGATGTAACTGAATTGAGGGACAAACAAAGAATGATTTTTGGCAGCAGTTTCGAGACCTCCTTGACACTGCGCATGCGCAGTGGGATAAAAGTATGGAGGACCATATAGGACATGTAATTTTCGGTTTTAGATGCAAATTTTGGGGATTGGGGGGTAAAATTTGCATTTGGCCCTTAATATTTTAAAGTTAGCACCAGCTAAGTCTGGGTCATTGGTACAGTATAAAAATATTATAAGTTACAGCCCTGAACACATCCTTCCACTGTTTCTTCCTCTCATCCTCTTATTTCATCCTTAGATCCACCATTTCTTTCATGATTTTGTGTCTGGAATCATTTTAACCGAGATTATAAGCACAGATATCAGGGAGATGTTACTAATTGAAGGGCCAAACAAAGAATGAAGATTTGGCGCCAATTTCGGTACTTCCTTGACACTGCACATGTGCAGTGGACAAAAGTATGGAGGACAACATAGGACATGGATTTTTTGGATTTTGATGCAAATTTTGGGGGTTGGGGGGCAAAATTTGTGTTTGGCCCTGAAATTTAAAGAGTTAGCACCAGCTAAGTCTGGGTCATTGGTACAGTATAAAAATATATGTTTAATTTGGGCATACTTAAATTTTAATCAAATGTTCACCCTGTAAATTGGATAGAATTTTTTATCAATGATTTCTTGAGTTGAATTTATATGAATTTTTCATCAAATCTGGTCATGGCTGCTTCACAGCAGCCTTGACTAGATTTGATGAAAAATGTTTTGAAAGTTAAAAAATTTATAGTAATTTCTAAATTTTTTATACTTACCAATGACCCAGACATAGCTGGTGCTAACTCTTAAAATATAGGGCCAAACACAAATTTTGCCCCCCAATCCCCAAAATTTGCATCTAAAACCAAAGAAAACATGTCCTGAAAGGCCCTCCACACTTCGCCTCTACTGCGCATGCGCAGTGTCAAGGACGTTCCGAAATTGGCGCCATTAATCATTCTAAAAACCAGTGCCTGGTAAGCGCTATGTACTCAGCGGGGAGGCAAGAGTTCCCAACTCCTGGGAGGGCCATCCCCTTCTGGGTCATTGGTAAGTATAAAAAATATAGAAATTACTATAAATTTTTTAACATTTTTATACTGTACCAATGACCCAGACATAGCTGAATAGTAAAAAGGCTGGAGGGCCAAGGACATAGAGCAAAATGGAATACGCTCAATAATATAAAATAGAGTCATCCCCTGTAGGGAAAAAGAAGTAATAGGCCTTACATGTATCTTTCTTATTTATGATAAATTAGAAAGATACAACACCTTCCAAAATTGAGCTTCATACATCCATGTACTCTATTAATATCCAATATAATCCTTATACTAATAATTTTTAAAGTAAGCCAATAAATAAAGTAAGTCTAGAGAATAGAGACTCTTATACTCCTAAAAGTGTCTGAGGATTGCATAATCATGTCCGTTGACATATGCAATAATCAAAGGCTATACTTTAAAAACTAAGACTTGAATGAATTTTAAAAACCTAAACTTCTCACTAAACAACCATCCCAATAACCGCTCAGAATTACTAACTCCGGAGGAGGTATCCCCTTGTTTTCATAGTAAAACAGGTGACCCAAGGGAACACCCTCCCCCCCCCCCCCCTTTCTTGCCCTGGGTCAAATAGCCCAGAGCGAAGAGGGCAGCAGAACGGAGACACTGCCGAAACAGACAGCCTACCTAGCTATAGTAGCAACTGTTAAGTGAATGACATTCTGAGCAGTAGATAATAGACCTAACAATAGAGGCCTCCAGAAATGGACTCGATATTTCTGAGATAAAAATTCATGAATGTGGATGGCTGAGCGCAATGAGCGGCCTTCAAAAATCTATAATAGCGACACTATTAAAGTAAGCCCAAGATGTAGAAGAACTCTTACTTCATGAGCCGAAATCTTAAGCACAACTGCTAAGTCAATTATATACCATAGGCAGTACAAATAGTTAATAGAATCCATTAACAATAGAATGGAGCGTAACATCCTTCTACTAGGCATCAAAGACAGAAGAAGCTTACGCCCATAGTAATAAACAGATATCTGTTTATAAATACATAAACTCTACCCGGAAAGAGTAAAGGCCTATGCCCGTACGAAGACGGAAGGACCTTAAAAATAATAGGTTCCGGAAATTAGGAGCCTAACTCTTATGCAAAAAGACAACCTAAATAGTAACGGAAGTAGTGATTCCGAAACTACGAAAGTGAAAATCATCCAACGATAGTGTATGAAACTCACTGACTCTACAGTAAAAGAGAAACCAACAGAATTACTGTCTAAAAGGTCAGAATTTGAAAACTACTGTTTCCAGAGGCTCAAATGATTACTTAGCTAAATAAGAACCGAAGTTAAAATCCATATAGGAATTTAATCTAAAGATTCTAAGTCTATTTATCAAAAGGTTACTAACTGACTTAGATAAAGAGACATAAGACTCAATTGTAAACTATCGTAGAGTGCATAGGTAAGAGGTAACATAAACCTATAACCTAATAATAACAGGCTGCAGTAGATCTTGTGAAACAAGTACACTAAAAAATTGCAATGAGTAGAATGGAGGGATCAACAATATGAACATAATGATCCCTACACCAACGACGGAAGAGCCTCCACTTTAGCCGCATAGAATTGCGAAGAAGAGGATCTCCTAAGTAAGAAATCGCGTCCAAAGCTCGTCCAGTACAATGCTTACAATGCAATACGGACCACACAACGGAATACATGAAGGTTGCGACCTTGCGGGTTGTGATAAAGATGACACGATTTACCCAGTGAAAAAAGATCCTCACATAGAGGAAGATTTCACGTTAAGACCCACAGTAGACAAGAGAGTAAATTACCCATGATCTCTGTGAAGATAGAGATGCTATCAACAGAAATTTATTGTGGTTGTTTATCTTAGCAATACCTGCTGAAACAACAGCGCCGGAGGATACGCGTATCCTATCATTCCGTCCTATAGATCAATAGAGCGTTAACAACATTAGCTCTGAGATCTGGACAAGCCAACACATACTTCTGCAATTGATTAGCAAGCTGTGTCGTAAATAAATCATCATTGGGCGCTCCCATAGATAGCAAATCTGATTGAATACTTGTTTGTTGAGAGTCCATTCTGACAGCAACAAGCGACCCGTAAGTGAACGGGAGTCCGGTAAAACAATCAGACGACCCGGAATATGACGGACCAAAACAGAACTTGGTGTACTATAACCAACAGACGGATTCTTTCCATTAAATTGAATAACGGAAACGAAAGAGTGCCTCCCTGGTTCCGGAGATACGTCACTACTGTCGAATTAAAGGACAGGATTTGGGCATGCGTTTCTGAATAATGTTCATGCAATGACATAAAGCAAGCCTAAAAAACATTATTCCGCGGAAGAAAACTGGTTGCTAAGCGACTGCGGAACCCAAAGACCCTGGCACTTCGAATCCGTAGGGATCAGTATTATATCCCAATCTGTTTGACTGGCAACCGTCATAACAGCCACACTCGGGTCCGGCAACTGCGGTGGCACTCTCTGAGTCAACCACCGAATGTTTGCCCCAATCTGAATCTCTTGTAACACTAGATAGACAAGAGAACGTGTAAATCAAGCAATTCATGGATTGCCGAAAAGTTGCCGTCGAAGAGAAGCTCCTCCAAGAACGAAGCGACTCTGAGAGAGTTCTTAACCTTACTATCCACGCGTGTGGATGTAGCTAGGGCTGCGGCACGTCTAACCAACTCCAATCAGCCACTGAAGGGCGGAGTTATACGTGAACAAACTACTGCCCTCAAAAGAAATTACATTGAGAATAATATCCCGTAAATCTTTTCTTGAAGACGTAATGATAATGCCTCAGTAAGGCGGATTACGTATGATAAAGCGTCTAAGTTAAGTCTACTATACATAATGTCGTTTCCAACATAGAAGTTGGAAAAGACATAAACGGCGAAAAAGAATATTTCCAGTCTTTAACCACACCGTCTAGACGCATATGAACTCTCGGTATGCCCTGCTCTGCCAAAATAAACTATTCGTATAAATGATAAAATGGCAGAAATGAGCAACGCGGACAAGAAACTAAACTATCATGCTTGGTAGCAGGCTTGTATGTATATAAAGCGTCGAAAAATAAAACACATGTTGTAATGACATTATTGGACTGCGTCGGTAAGTCAGGGACAATGTCCCTGAACCGATCGAAAAATCCGAGTCCAATGACGCTATAAGTCTCTTATCCAAGATCGCAGCAATGAGGTCCGAAATAACAATCACTGGAAGATAATGCCAGAAGATATGAAAGGCAGCTTCCGATACTACTAAAGGGAAAACTCGAAATCTTTCGAATCCCTTTCGCCATCCTGTCGGACCCTATAAGCGTTCGGTCGTCCGTACCTGATGCAACCGCGGACCGCACCGACCCAGCGCCGTCGGATAATTCCTGATTCGACCAAGAAACTGTCAATTGCTGGGATGCTGCGAAACAACTGTGCTAACTCGGATAGCACGTCCGTCACTGAGGCCTGAGGAGAAGCGGTCCTACAATGCATTGCCGCTGGAAGCTCCGTGATCGTTACCCCGTGCATACTACCAATATGCGAGCGAACGGAGTGTATAGGCCTCATGTCCCTTGGCTACCGGATGGCGAGACCTATTCGCCGTGGAATCACTGAATGAAGAAACTGATCGGATACTCGAGGTCACGTAGCCAATGTGCGGTCGTGTGCCCTGCTGTGAGGATGAGGAAGCATTAAGGACAGTCTCTCGGACTGTCAATATAACGGAGCGTCCCGACCGACAGACATATGCTCCGAATGTAAAATATCTGAACCACAACATGCGGTCCCCTATGTTGTTGGACGAGAGAGGGACCTCTCTCGCTCACAGCCCGGACGGACCTGGACAAGCCACTGGGTGAGTACTAAAGTAATTAAAGTGCTCGCATCACCCAAATCTCCTTCTAGGCCGCAACGGACGAACCCAGCAGCCGAACCATTCGATGAATGTACGCTACACCGGGTGAGCTAGCGAATGTCACTCCGTAGGCGATAGACATATTCCATGAGCACTTATTGCCGCTAGCTCTTCATTAACTATGACGACAGAGGCACACTTTTGAAAGACATCTTCGTAACTTTGCGGACAAGAAACCAGAAATGCTTGGTTATAGCAAGCATAAAATAATAATATATATAGCGTCGTTCAATAATTCGAAAGTTTGTGTGACATTAATGGACTATGTCAGAACTGAGGGACGATGTCCCTGAACCGAACCAAAAATTTCTAAGTCCACCGACGCTATCAGTTTCTTATCCGGCATCGCAGCATTCTGGTCCGACGAAAGAAGCTGTAGAAGACCAAGTCAGATGACATACACAACAGCATATGTTGTTCCGAAAGGGAAAGCTCGAAATCCTTCAAATCCCTTTCGGCATCCCGTCGGACCGGATGAAATTTTCGGACGTCCGTACCCGCTTCCGCGGAGCGTCCCGACCCAGCATCGTCGGATAAAAAATATGCGACAGATTCAGTTGATGCTGGGATGCTGCGATAAACTGTGCTATTTAGGAAAGCACGTCCGTTCCCGAGGCCTGTGCAGTAGCGGTCTTACGATGCATTGCCGCCGGAAGCTCCGTGTACGTTGACTCCCGCACACTTCCTATGCAAACGTCCGGAGTCTGCAGGCCTCGTGTTCCTGGCTACCGGATGGTGTGACCTGGTCGCCGATGAATCTCTGACTGGCGAAGCTGACTGGATATCCGTGGTCACGTAGCCAAGAGCGGTTGTGTGCGCAACTATGAGAATGAGGAAGCCTTATTGACAGTCTACTCCGGACTGACTATATGTCGGAGCGTCCCGAGCGACGGACGTATGCTCCGAATGCGAAACATTTTGTACCACAACATCTGGGGCCAGATGTTGTTGAACGAGAGAGGGGCCTCTCTCGCTTGCCGTCCGGATGGACCGGAACGAGCTATGAACCGGACTAAAAGGCTTCCTCCGTTCTCCCTCCGATCCGCCGTCACTGGGTGTGCATTAGGTTGATTTATAGTGCTCGCATCACCCCAAAATTCCTTCTAGACCGCAACGGACGAACCCGGCTGCCGAACCATTCGGTGAATGGACGCTACACCAGGCGAGCTAGCGGACGTCAAAGGCCGTCGAACCTACTAGGGTCCTCTTAGGCAATTGGCGTATTTACATGAGCACTTTTCCGCTAGCCCTTCATTAATTGTGACGACGGAGGCACACTGTTGGAAGACATCACAGATACATCACCCTAATCTTGATCGTCTGAAATAGAAATTGATAAAGTAGAGTGACCCTGCAGGGAAAGGACCAGAGTGTCCAATTCCCCCCTAACATACCGTGACATACGCTTCCCATATTGTCATCGAAATCATACGATACAGAACAGGAGTTAATGCGAGTACACTGACCACATATAGAATGATTATAAAGTCACAGAGGAAGACTTCCTCTTATTACTATTGATCAATATCCTTTCAATGTGAAAAGAAAACAAGTCCTGGTACTCGCACTAACCCCTGGCAATAAAATACATAATAATAATATGATCCATTAATATAGAAAGAATAATTGAAATCAAAATATTTTGAAAAAATATTTTTTCAGAACAGCCCAAGTTTCTGAAAAGTAACGTTGAGCCCCAATGGATCCCAAGCCTAAGTGTGGACAAAAATTTTAAAAATATTTTAAACAATTTATTCAACACTTACGAACAATAATAATGTATCTAGTTATGATTAAAATAACATCAAGATATTATTTTCAAGAAATCCCCCCCCTCACACAGAGGGCTGTTGTAAATGTAAACAATGAATGTAAACACTAAAATAAGACTCCAGGCACCCAGGCCCGGAATCAGTTACCAAAAATACACTATCTGATGCAAAACAGAGATTTCCAGGGAAGAAACTGCAGAACATCAGATGGAAGATGCAGAACACAACGCCTAACCAACCGTAGGTGAAGACGTAAACATGGGGAAAAGAACAGAATTCATTCTGTTATTCAGCTAAAACTCCCAAGAAAATTTAGTAATAATAATTACAAAAACTATGCCAAAAGCATGGGAGAATAGCAAGGGGGGACTTAAAGGACAGGGAGAGAGGAAAACACTAAAAAATCAGTGTAACTAAATAATCAGAATGACAACAAAATGGCTGCTGCCTCGAAAATAGGTAACTTAACATAATTTCATCAAAAAATTTTAAGTTACAGCCCTGATAATATTCTGTCACACATTTTTCCTCTCCTCCTTCTCTATCCTCCTTAGAATCACCATTTCACTAATAATTATGTGTCTGGCATCATTTAAACTGAGATTTACAAGCACAAAGATCAGTCAGATGTTAACTGATGAAGGGCCAAACTTAGAATGATTAATGGCGCCAATTTCGGAACGTCCTTGACACTGCGCATGCGCAGTAGAGGCGAAGTGTGGAGGGCCTTTCATGACATGTTTTCTTTGGTTTTAGATGCAAATTTTGGGGATTGGGGGGCAAAATTTGTGTTTGGCCCTATATTTTAAGAGTTAGCACCAGCTATGTCTGGGTCATTGGTACAGTATAAAAATATACTCAGTAGGTTAAGAGTTGATGAACATACTTGTTCAACATTCCAAAAGGACTGTGTGCTGCGCAGGGCTTATATTCCGTCTGAATTTGTGAGAATCCATTTGGATTCTCGTGAAAATGGTTGCGAGAATCCATACCTACTATGAGTGTCCCAGGATCCCATAACGCCACCATGGTTGAACCACTGTTGTATACTGATAACACATGTTAACCTTTTACCCAACACACCTTTTTAATTTTTATAACTAAATTTGATAATTTTTAAACAATAAATAATAAATAAATGATAAAATAATTAAATGAACAATATTTACCAATAAAATCTTACAAATATGGCTGTCGTTGGAACCGGCTCAATGAGCCGGTTCCAATGACAGCCATATTTGTAAGATTTTATTGACAAAGTGTCAGGATATTTCAGGTCATGTTAGCCTTCTATTGGTTAATTTGTTGCCGCTGAGTTAGTTAAAGGGTTAAATAGACTCAATCTTTTTCACTTGAATCCTAGCAGAGGTGTAGCAAGAATCTACACGGATTCTCGCCGGTTTTATTGTGCGAATCTTCGTGCGAATCGATTCTCGGATTCTCGTCGAAATATAAGCCCTGCTGTGTGCATAACTGCTTGTTGTTTTACCTTGAATGCTTCCAGTGATTTAGATACAAAAACATTAAATCAATGTGGTTTCAGAATTTAACTACTATTCTTTTGAAAGGTGTTTTTTTCCCCCCTTTCATATATAGAAATGTATATGGTCTCTCGCAAATGCTTTCAAAAGCTTGTAAAGTACCATAAATATTAAGTACACAGGCCTTTAGATTACCCCAATTTCACACCATTTACAGATGTGCCCAAATTAGAGGAGGCGTGAAGACAACAAGAAAAATAAATGAATTCTCTCTGTCTCTTCTACATTTGAGAATAACTTCCATCAAAATATGGCCATAGAAACACAAAGAAAGGTATGGCAATAAAACATAATGGCATATGGTTGTTGTTTCTGGTTTTAATGTGCCCAAGTAAGGGCAAAAGGGTGTGCCCAAAATAAATGAATTTAAAGGTCTGGTACTGAAAACAAATCCTAACCAAACACAGGCTTACATACTGCAGTTGATACATACATTTGAGTAATTACAGAATCAATACATACATATTGTGAGATAAATACCTGTAAAAACAATTCAAATACATATCGAACAAACCATTACTTGAGAGAAATATCAAATCAGGGATATTTCTGTGTATTTCTGGAAATGATCAGTGTTCTGACAAAATGGAAATTTTACTGATGAAAGCTCAAGGACATCTCTTAAGCCTTTCTCCAACACACAGGATATCAAAATTTATTATTTTAATTATTGTTTTTTAAATATTTTCAACAAATTTCAACAAAACCATATCAAGTGACCCCTCATTGGAATGAGCTCGTTCCAATGAGGGGGTCACATGAAATGGTTTGTGGAAACTTTTTAAATAATATATTTTTTTCAACTGCTAAATTTTAAAATTCAGCAAGCAGATGTGGCCGATTCATCAGCAAAAGGGTTAATTGTAGGGCTGTCAAAATTTTTGAATTTAGGAATCGATTAATCGTTGCAAATAATCGATTATATATACGATAAGACCACAGTGTGTTTTGATATGTTTGATATCTCAACGAGTTGAAAGTGAGTTTTTTTCGCGAGGCTTGCCGAGCGAAAAAAAACTCACTTTCAACGAGTTGAGATATCAAACATATCAAAACACACTATGGTATTGTTGTATTTATCTTATACCGACCATTTTTGTTCTTTTCTGCATTTTTAAAAGGGTTTTGGGGATGATTTCGTGTCAAAATGTTGACTCATCTGGAGTGGAGTCGACTACTTTCTCTTGTTGGGCATGAATGCATGTGATGTGCCCGGAAAAGCTGTTGGTGCGTAACAAGGCTACAAATTCAAGTGAATGATAGAGTATAGTTCCCCTTAGAAAGTGGCCCTGTAACTGGGAAAACAATTACAGAAAATATACTTACGCCTCAATTCTTATGATTTATGACAAAAATATGTTTGATAATCAATTTCACCAGATTTGACACGATTTATAAACAATTTTGTGAATGTCATCATTATATTATAATATAGAAAAAGACTATAGTCCGTTCTTCAATCTATATGACATAGGGGTATGTGTTATAGATAATCTATAACACATGGGCTATATCTTCAACAGGTATAAGATAAAATCAAATAATCATACATGGATGACCCCCACCCCACATTTCCCTCTCTTTGAAGTCGTTAAAAATGAAGTTCAAGTCAGTTGACCTACCTCAAGTAAACAACGAAGACGATCCTCTTTCAGGAAGATTCACATTCAAAGCTTTGATGTTTTGACTAGTCTTGATTATTACACTGACGGTTCAAAAGTTCAGAACATCAAAGCTTTGAATGTACCTAAAAGACAAATGCTTCTAACAGCTTCTTGAGATTTAACATCAATGTTCTTGACCTTTTACCTTTAGAAACAATAGTTTTTCATCCAATTTTTTTCTAATTATTAAACGTTTAAAACGGGGTAAAATTTACCGATTCTTCGACAACGAAAAATACTAATCGATTTCGGCGGGACCGATGAACAATTGATTAATCGAATAATCGTGACAGCCCTAGTTAATTGAATAACACAGTTTATTGAATAGAACTTTCAAACTCCAAACTTTTTCACACTTTCAGTACAAATTGACTTGTTAATTACAGAGAGGATATATAGTGTTTTTGAGTGGATACTGAAAATTATCTCATGAGTGACCGATACAAATGTTTATTTTTTGCGAGTGCTTGCACAAGCGAAAAAAAACATTTGTCTCAGACATAAGTGAGACAATTTTAGGTATCCACTCAAAAAAACTAGATTTCTTTTTATTATGCGCTTTTTATAAGAATCGGATAATTCTGCTCGTTTCAACAATGAATTGATGCATGAAAGTAAACAGCGCATTTAATCACTGATATGCAGAAGTGATTTGATCGAGTGTCTCGCGATCTGATTCAGTTGGCAGGTTTCTAGTCCAAACATGGCCTGAAAGTCTGTAATATAAGTTTTTGGTTTGGTACGTCCTTTCAAAGGACGTACCAAACCAAAAACTTATATTACAGACTTTCAGGCCATGTTTGGACTAGTGGGTTTCCTGCATCAATTCAAGGTGAATATGTGTTGAATTATTGCTGGAAATGATCGATAACCACTCAAAAACACTAGATTTTCTTTTCATTATACGTTTCTAGAACAAATTGATCATTTCCAGTGATAATTTGACTCACATTCACCTTGAAGTGATGCTTTGAAAGCTGCCATTATGATTGATACCGTGAAAATGAAAATTTCTTTATCTTCACAGTGGGGGATACGATTTCTATCTTTCTGCAATTTCTTCAATAATCTATCGTTTAGCGTATAATAAAAATAGGTAATAGAATAATCCCCTGATAATTGAATAAAAAATCTTACATTCTGCTGAAGACTTTACTTTGACAACTGCTGAATTCTCTATGTTTATAGACATCTTTGGCTTTAGTACATCCAATGTGGGCATTACATCTAGTTTGACAGAGCTCCATAACTTGATAGGCTCTGTCAAACAAGACATAACGCCCTGGGCTTCTAATTCCATGAGAATCCAAAATCTGATTCTCAAAAAGATTCTTGCAAACTGTTGGATATACCATAGCAATGTATAGCAGGATTCTCATTTAGATTCTCGCAAAACTGAATGGATTTTATGTACTGAAGGTCGAACAAATAATCCTTTCTAAGTTATACTTTTCAAATATCAATTACAAACATAAATCAAAAAAAATGTAAAAAGTTTTGAGTCTCCCATTTTTGTAGTAATACTGGAAAATATTTCAAGGCAATAAAAATGTCCAATGAGAGGTTTCAATTTCAATGAGGGATTGCCTGAGAATCAAAACAATAATTTTTTAGCCTAAGGCCAAAAAAAAAAATCAATTGATTCTCAGGCAATTTTTTTTTTCAAATCAACAAGGGAGGGAGGATTTTATTTTTTATTTTTATTTATTCCAGATTGTGAGCAAGGATTGAGAGGCAAAAGTCACTTTCTGATGTCTGTTTTTACCTAAAAAGCATGGAAAGCAGGCCTCAAAATGACAAGATTTTGATAAACCTTCCAGCAGGTTGCCTCATTTGACAATGGTTAACCTGTTGATCGGTTACCTAGATTTTTTTCATAAACCTATTAACCATTGCATTAAAAGTATTAATACTGACAAAGCTTCTGACATACCCAACTACAGTTCCTCCCAAATTAGTTTGGCATTTAGATACAAGGGACCCAAGGCAGGCGAAATACAAAACAGGTACATACATACGCCCCCCACCCCCCATACACATGCACATTCATGTGTGCACGCATTAACATTTGTTGTTCTTTGCTTTATATGATTTTTGTGTCAAATGAAAATTAAAGAATTTTGATTGTTTATTTTGCTGCGAGGCTTATTATTTCAGAAACCCAAACACATTTGTCTCGAATTGGGAGTGGGAATTGGGCAATTGTGTGGGGATGGGCTCAAATACCGTCGATGGACGTCTGTATTACGAGTACATTGAACTTTAGGGCATGGGAGTTGCATTAGCAGTCTCTGATTAACATTGGAAAAGAAATAATTGTAAATCATATCTACCTTCCCCTGCATTTCGGAATCCGGAGAATGTAAACCAAAATTCCAAACTAAAACTTTATTTGTGCCACAATGTTCGAAATCATTTGGAAAAACCCATGTTCAAACCATGCTGGCTGTTTATTCAAATGGAATAAGCATGTAAACAAGAAGTCAGCGTTGGTGAATAAAAGACGTTTCCATAATGTGTTCGAAAATTTTTTTATCATGGATTGGTCGGGTAAAAAGGGGCGGAATGCAAATGATTAACAACAGCTCATTTGATTTTCAATATGTCTCCTTTTTATTGTATTGAAGACTTATTTTCAGCTTCGCGCAGTGCGAAAAAACCTCACGTGCTGTAAATGTATTAACAAAGCAGTTAGCTCCCTTTAGCTGTAACAGACAATTGTCTTTCTCAGAATCGAAACAAATTAATTGTTTCGAGAGCCAGAGGGCGCCGCGAGTTGGTACTACAGAGCTTCAGTACCGCTAATACTATAGATTTATACCCTCACAAGTACAGTAATGATTGAAACATGCTGTATGATAACCACAAGCATTTTGTTCTCATTTTGTTCACTGCAGTGCTTCTTTTAAATCATTGGGAGGAAAAACGTTGAAAACTTTTCTTATCCTGTAACAACTAACTTCGTAGGCCATCGGCGCGATTTTTGATTAACTGATCGAGCGTTTGCCTGAAAACAAATCTGCGTAACCGATTGACGAACGGTACGAGCATTCGCCTCTTATTTCGAGGCCTGAAAAGTGCATATTGTAAAATGATATACAAATAAAACTCATATTATTGAAAACTAAATCTGTTTTTCTTTATTTTTTGCTTTTAGTATTTAGAAACAGAACTCTGACTTCACTTTTAAACTTTTACAATGCAGAGCTATTTTATGAATATTCAAAGTAAGGGTATCGCCCATGAACTGACACAGTTTGGTTGCAAAGAACAGTCTCAATCACAAGCATGTTCTAGTGACAGGATCATCCAAATTGGATGTGAGATAGGCTACATCTGTGTATACATTGTCAGATATTAACACAAATTCTCAACCCCTCTGGTGGGTGGGTCTTTCTTAATTAACTAGTAGAAGACCATATTATTTTGGGGTATCAAAATTTGTCCACATGTCTTTGCCTTGTGACAGTTTATAGGAGAATGCCTATAGGCACTCTCCAATAAATTGTAACAAGACAAAGCCATACAGACTAACTAATTTCACCTCAAAGATAATACAAAGCATATCCATAGAATATGGAGCCCACCGACGAACAGTTTTTTAACCAACTCCCCCAAGGTACTGTCATCTTCCGTTCGTATTATTTTGGTATCATTGTGAGTTATTTTGATAGAAATTAGCATTTTTACGATTGAAATTTTCGAATGAAAACAACTGAGAATGGAAGCAAGCTTCCAGTGTCAATTTAGTATGGAACTTACACAACACTTGTAACGTCACTGCGGTGAAGCCCTTTCATTCATATCACTATCCGAGGGTCCATGGGTGAAAATAATAAATACACAATTCTGTTTACTTTGAATGAAGACGTCATTCATATTGGGGAAACACCCGTGTATTTTGAGTAATCTCCCTTGATGCACAACTGCTCTGAAAAATCTGATTTCAGGTTCCATTCAGTGTTTTACCCACTCTTTCCCTGGTTATGTTCACGAAATGTCAGCAGAATTTGGACTTTTCTATTTCTTTAGTAAGTGATAATCCTCCACCCCGAAAATATACTTACCGTATATGTCTGTGTATATTAGTTTCAATAGCACCAAGAATGCTTATGTAGGAAAACAATTTGTGCTGTAACCTGCGCAGTTGTTGTATTTATATTTGTTTTTCCTGTCACGTTTGGGAAAAACCAACAAAAACACAACAACTGCGCAGGTTATGGTGCAAATGGTGCTCTGATTCTGAAACTATGAAGTTTCAGTCACAAACAGTGTTGGATTTTCTTTACAAGGATGAAGACATTGGGGTGATAAACAAACAACGAAAAACAAATGAATGCAAGTATTTTTTAAATCTTTAATAATAATTTTCCTTTATTCTTTTATCTTATTCAACACGTGATAACTCGTCAAAACTTACCTATTTCCATTGCATCCCAAATTGGCAAAACGTAACTTGCAACTAATTCTTGTTGATTAGTGCATCAATCAGTTGATACCTGTACTGAGTCAGGTTTGCGTTTGAATTCCCCTGCCGTGTGCATCCAACCTCTTGAAAATATGGTGATAACCTTTCCCCTCTTATACTTAACACATGCCTGTGCCTATTTACCTGTTTATTTGTTAGTTTTGGGTCTTAAAACCAATGTGCCCTTTTCAATTTCCCTGTTTCCCATTTTCATGCAATGACGGTCCACATAAAAAGGCCCAACGTGGGCCATTTATTTCAACGTGGCGGTGCCTGAGAATCAAGTCCTTTTTTTTTGGCCTAATAGTATAAATGTTAGTTTATCTCTAAATACAGGACATGGCCAATTTCCTGTTAACAGAATATTTTTCACTGGCAAATAGTCTATTAAATTAAAAGGGTTCTACTATATTATAAAATATCATAACTTCTTGTTAAAACACATTTTGAGCAAAACACTCCAAGGAATTGCATCAATATATTTTTTAAGAATATTCATTAACTTCAAAGAAGAAAATACAATTTTCAAGCACATTTACAGGCCTGGGACTCAAGCCTGGAAATAAGCAGACTGTCACTTGCAGAATGAGGTCCTAGAGGGTGAATTTGGTGATGCTTCAATGCACAGCAGGGGAGCGTCAATAAATTTACCCTCTTGAGAACATTAATCTGAATCATGGTCTCAGGCCTAAACAGAAAGAAGTGTATAGAAAAAAGACCATTTGTCTCGGTCACAAGTGAGATAATTTTAGGTATCCACTCAAAAACACTAGACTTCTTTTTATTATACGCTTTTTATAAGAATCTGATAATTCTATTCGTTTGACCACGAATTGATGCAAGAAAGTAAACAGCACATTAAATCATTGATATGCGGAAGTGATTTGATCGATAGTGTCCTGCGATCTGATTCAGTTGGCGGGTTTCTAGTCCAAACATGGCCTGAACGTCTGTAATATAAGTTTTTGGTTTGGTACGTTCAGGCCATGTTTGGACTAGTGGGTTTTCTGCATCAATTCAAGGTGAATATGTGTTGAATTATTGCTGGAAATGATTGATATCCACTCAAAAACACTGGATTTTCTTTTCATTATACGTTTTTTGAACAAATTGATCAATTCCAGTCATAATTTGACTCACATTCACCTTGAAGAGATGCTTTGAAAGCCGCCATTATGATTGATACCGTGAAAATAAAAATTTCTATATCTTCACAGTGGGGGATACGATTTCTATCTTTCTGCAATTTCTTCAATAATCTATCATTTATATAATAAATATAGGAAATAGAATAATCTCCTGATAATTGAATAAAAAATCTTACGTTCTGCTGAAGACTTTACTTTGACAACTGCCGAGGATAAAATGGCCACTGTATGGGACAGCATCAACAAATTCACCCTCTTGGACCTCATTCTGTAAATGACAGATTGCTTATTTCCAGGCTTGCTGGGACTCTATTTTCAAAATTCCAGTAGTTTCAAGGACCTGTGCAAACCATATATAAGTGCACATCGTAGTGCATTTTAGTCTGGTAAACTCAGAAGCAGGTAAATTACCTTCAATTTTCTCTTGAACCTCTTCTTTTTCCATTTTTTCATCTTGGTCAACTGAGCCTTCTTTCTTCTCTGCTTCCTTCTTCAGCTGCTTCTGCTTCTCCTACAATTAATACAAATGAATCTATTACAATAGTAACTAACTTTTTGCTAGCTGCAGGCAAATTTTCATGCACAGAATAAAAATAGCCTGTTGTCTGGTTGAGGTACGTTTATCTCTTGTTAATACGACATACTCATATAAATAGCAGTAGTACTCTTTGCAATTATCCGGTCTTTAGATTGGTACAATTTAGGGACATTGAAGACTTACTTTGAACTCACCTGCAGTTCCATCTCCTTGAAGAAGCCTATTTGCAATACGGACAGTCTGAAATTCCATTTCCTGCAGGCCTTTAAATTTATTTATTTTGGGCACAACCCTATTTGGGTGCATTAAAACCAGAAGTAGCAATCTTATACTGTCATGTTTCATAGCCATGCCTTTTTTGTGTTTCTATGGACATATTATGATAGAAGTTTTTCTCAAATGCAGAAGAGGCACAGAGAATTTATATATTTTTCTTGATGTCTTCACACCTCTAATTCGGGGACACCTATAAACGGTGGGAAATTGGGGTAATCTAAAAGCTTGATTTCCTGATTTTTCTGTCCTGTATTTGTGCCTCTGAATATCTATTACCAGTAACCAAATGGGACTTATTCCAATTCTGATCACTTTTTACTGTAATAGAACAGGTGCCCTAACATACTGTCTCTCTGGGTAACCTATATTAAATGAATTCAGTGATGTTTGTTTATTTTTTAAAAGCAGTGCTAACAACATCTACTGGGTATGAAAATAATTTATCAGACATAATCTGGTTTGGATTACCTCTGCTGGTGATGGCCAGTTGTTTCAATTCTCCCCAGAGTTTGATGGCATCAGTAGCAACTTGGTCAGAGCTGTGACAATGAGGTGTTGATGACCTGACATGACAAACCAAAAGGTCTGTAGTCACTGTTCTTTTACAAGATTCACTTAAACATAAATGAAGAATGAACAGCTTACATAGAATTTAGATTCTGACTGGGGGATCTGAAGAAGATTTTTAAAGAAATTTTTTCATATTGCACTGAGATAAAATTTGGGCTCCCATATGGAGCATTTTGGAGCATTTTCCTCCACCCCCTCCCAAATGAGCGTGGCAACTTTATTTGAATAAACTTGAATGGACGTATGATAAGGACCATGCACATCAAATTTGGTTCAATTTGGCCCTGAGGTTTAGGAGGAAAAGTCAATAATGTAAAGTTCACGATGGACAGATGGATGGATGGACAGACGATGGACAGAAAGTGATCCTTTGAGCTCACACTGACCTAAAAATGTATACACATATCCTGGACTTGGCGGGTTAAATCATTTGAACAAAAATGGACAAGAAAACAATAACAAATGAAAGTGTCAATGACACTGTAGCTCAACTTGACTAACTTGAACTTGTTAGGTTATAAATGAAATGGCAAAATTGAAAATCATTGGTACCAATGTTATTTGATGAAATTTCAACATAACAGCATTGTGTGTGCACAACGTCAGAGTAATCCATGCATTTTTAAATGTAAACTGTAAGACTGGCTAAAGGAAGAATGCTGATTCACAAATGCAGTATGTTCAGAGGTTATTGTAAATGGCAACTTTTTTCACAGAAATGAATGCTAATCAATAGCTCTTATCTAAAGGTCTTGCCTAATGAGCACACCAAGTTCAAAAACAATCCTATGATAAATGTGACCTGCAGGCCATGTCAAAGAATGTTGATGCACAAATGCAATAAATTCAAAGATTGTTGCTAACAGCAACAGTTTTGGGTGGAAATGAAAAGAAAATCAATAGCTCCTATCTTTGTCACCCTGCATAAGCATACAAAGTTTCAAAACAACCTGATAATGAATGTGCCCTCGGAGGCATGCCAAAGGAAGATGTTTATGCACAAATGTACTAAGTAGAAGGTCATTGCTTGAGGCAATGTTTTTTTTATGGAAATTCATAAATATACCCTGCAGAGAGTGCAAAAAGGATAAGTTGATGCACAAATGCAGAAAGTTCAAAGGCTGGTGATAATGACTATTTTTTTTATGGAAATGAAAAAAGAGCAATAGCTCACATATAGAGGTCACCCCGAACACACATACCAAGTTTCAAAGTGATCCGATCATAAATGTGCCCTAAAGGGAGTGTTAAAGGGAAATATTGAGGTTTGACTAAACTAAGTTCAAAGGTCAGTGGCAACATTTTTTGACAGAAATGGAAGAAAATCAACAGCTCCCATATAAATGTCACCCCACTCAAGCACACCGAGTTTGCAAGTGATCCAATCATAAATGTGCCCTGCAGGGTGTGTCAAAGGGAAATATTGATGCTTAACTGCACTAAGTTTTTACTAAGTTCATCGAAGGTCATTGCCCGTGGCAACATTTTTTGACGAAAATCGATAGCTCCCATCTAGAGGTAACCCCAAACAAGCATACAAAGTTTCAAACCGATCTGATCATAAATGTGCCCTTTATGGCATGCCAAAGGAATATATTGATGCCTTACTAAACTAAGTTAAAAGATCGTTGCCAGCGGCAACATGTTTTGATGGACGGAAGTGGTAGAAAATCTATAGTTCCCATCTAGAGGTCACCCCAAACAAGCATGCCAGGTTTCAAAGCAATTCGATCATAAATGTGCCCATGTAGGGTGTGCTAAAGGGAAATATTGAGGTCTGACTAAACTATGTTCTAAGAACATTGGCTGCAGCAACATTTTTTGACGGAAATGGACGAAAATCAACATCTCCCATCTAGAGGTCACCCAAAATAAGCATGACAGGTTTCAAAGCAATCCAATCATAAATGTGCCCTGTAGGGTGTGCCAAAGGGAAATATTGAGGTCTGACTAAACGAAGTCTAAGAACGTTGGCCGTGGCAACATTTTTTTTGATGGAAATGAAAGAAAATCGATAGCTCCCATCTAGACGTCACCCCAAACAAGCATACCAGGTTTCAAAACAGTCCGATCATAAATGTGCCCTGTAGGGTGTGCCAACGGGAAATATTGAGGTCTTCTGACTAAACTAAGGTCTAAGAACATTGGCCGCAGCAACATTTTTTGACGGAAATGGAAAAAAATCGATAGCTCCCATCTAGATGTCACTCCAAACAAGCATACCATGTTTCAAAGCAATCCAATCATAAATGTGCCCTGTAGGGTGTGCCAAAGAGAAATATTGTGGTCTGACTAAACTAAGTTCTAAGAATGTTGGCCATGGCAACATTTTTTGACGGAAATTGAAAAAAATCGATAGCTCCCATCTAGAGATCACCCTAAACAAGCATACCAGGTTTCAAAGCAATCCAATCATAAATGTGCCCTGTAGGGTGTGCCAAAGGGAAATATTGTGTTCTGACTGAACTAAGTTCTAAGAACATTAGCCACGGCAACATTTTTTGACGAAAATTAAGAAAAGCTCCCATCTAGAAGTCACCCTAAACAAGCATGCCAGGTTTCAAATCAATCCGATCATAAATGTGTCCTGTAGGGTGTGCCAAAGGGAAATATTGAGGTCTATGACTAAACAAAGTTCTAAGAACGTTGGCCGTGACAACATTTTTTGACGGAAATTGAAGAAAATTGAGAGCTCCCATCTAGAGGTCACCCAAAACAAGCATACCAAGTTTCAAAGCGATCCAATCATAAATGTGCCCTGTAGGGTATGCCAAAGGGAAATATTGAGGTTTGACTAAACTAACTTCTTAGAACGTTGGCCGCGGCAACAATTTTTTACGGAAATTGAAGAAATTCGATAGCTCCCATCTAGAGGTCAACCCAAACAAGCATACCAAGTTTCAAAGCGATCTGATCATAAATGCGACCTGTGAGGTGTGCCAAAAGAAATTGTGGACGTACGTACTAACGTACTAACATACTAATGTACATACGTACGTACGTACGTACGCCGACGGACAAGAAGTGATGGCAATAGCTCAGCTTGACTTTGTCAAGTTGAGCTAAAAACCCTAAACCAACATTACTGTAATTTGGGGACACAGGTTACCGATGTGAGTTTGGTGGAATTTAAAGTCCTGCAACTATTTCTTTATAGCAGACAGCGTTGAAATTTTCATCAAATCAAGTCATGGCTGCTTTGCAGCAATCAGGACATTACTTTATAAACAAGAGACCCCATGGGGTCTTAATCGTTCACCTGACAAAGTTGTTCAAAGAAGTATTTTGGGTCATATTCAGTTAGTCATGGTTCATCAACACTGCAAAGGAATGAAGTCATGAAATAATTCATAACTCTAGTGTCCATGTCAGGTGATTATTACCATAGGTCTTCCTGACTGCTTCCAATTCTATCAGTTGTAGCACTGCCAAACTTCCAAGGGTTGTTATGTCACTGCAGTTTGAAAGACAAAAATTTTATGGAAAAACACTAAGGAATGGATTTGAACAACCTTCAACCTAACGTGCACCCGTCGACCCTGCCATCCCCCCCCCCCTCCCTCCAATAGAGCCCAAATATTAAGCCAGGAACTTAAATTGAACAAACTTGAATCTGATCCCCCTAGAGATGTTGTATATCAAATATGAAAGGATTCTGATGGGTGGATCTGAAGAAGATTTTATAAGAAATTCCCTTATATTGCACCAAGTTAAACTTTGGGCTTCAATAGAGAGCCCAAAGTTTAACCCAGGGACTTGATTTGAAAAAACTTGAATCTGTCCCCCCAAAGATGTTGTATACCAAATATGAAAGCATTCTGACTGGTGGATCTGAAGAAGATTTTTAAATAAATTTCCTCATATTGCACCAAGTTAAAATATGGGCTCCCATGGGGAGCTCAAATATCAACCCAGGAACTCGATTTGATCAAATGGAATCTGACCCCCCACCACTAAGATGTTGTATTCCAAATATCAAAAGATTCTAATTGATGGTTCTGGAGAAGAATTTTTTTAATTCATCAATTCAGAGAAATGCTCCTTGTGGTGATCCCTGTGGGCATTGCAATTTTATTTGAACAAAACTGAACTGACATGTGATAAGGAACAAGTATATCAAATTTGGTTCAATTTGGCCCAGTGGTTTATTAGAAGAATTCTATTATGTAAAGTTCATGCCAGGCAGATGCACTGACGATGGATGCCGAACGACGGACAGAAAGTGATCACTTAATTAAGCTCCCCCCGACTTTCAGTCAGGTGAGCTAAAAATGCAAAAAGAAAATCAAACTCAGTGGGTTAAGAATTGAAGTATGGTTCCCACAGAAATGCAGAGGTAGGGATAAAAAGTAATGTTTACACAACAACTGAAATTTTCTTCAACGAACACTGTATTGTTAGTGGATTCTCAGGTGATGTTATTTTCCCACGAATACCAGTTGATCATGTCATTTATCTCATGAATACCAGTTGATCATGTGATATTTGAACATCGCGCATTGATATTACGCACAACATTCAATTTTCTAGTCTATATTTACAGTCTGTAATTTCTGTTTACATTTTATATCTCATGAATACCAGTTGAACATGTGACATTTGAACCTCGCGCATTGATATTATGCACTACATTCAATTTTCTAGAGTCTATATTTACAGTCTGTAATTTCTGTTTACATTTTATAAATAGACGGTGAGCATAATACATGTAATCTCAATCATCCCAGACCAAAATATTTAGGAGGGCAATTTTTCGCTCTCCTTTATTCTTTCAGGAGGGCAGTAAGGAGAGCTAAAAAATCGCTCTCCTGAAATTGCCAAGCCTGCTTTTAGAAATAGAACCTGACCGAAATATGGTTAGTCAAGGCGGTGCTTTGTAGATAAGCCAACTCGACATCCTGTCATACAATAATTATGTTTTATGAAGAGAATAAACATAAGAATTGAATAAGAACTGTTCAAAATCCACAAGGTGATAAAACAAATTGATCATGCACAAATTTACGAATTGGTTCATGGAATTTGCATGCGATCAATTTGTTTCATAACCTTGTGGATTTCAAATAGTCATGAGTCAATTCTTAAACCTTTACCTAACAGGAAGGGCAGACGACACTTACAAACAAAATTCTTGAATAACTCATTTTTTTTATTTTTTTATCTCAAAAACGTAGCTTATGACCCCTCATTGGAACAAGCCCAACAAGCTCATTCCAAAGAGGGGACATAAGCTACATTTTTGAGATAAAAAAAATGAAAAAAATAATGAAAATTTAATAGTAATTTTTGTGAATAGTGCTGGCCGGTTTTAGACATTACCTTAGGTAAAGGGTTAAGTAACATATCCTATTACCAGTAAGTGTTCAGTACCAGCTCGTATGAGCTGTACATGTAGTATACAACAGGAAAACATTGAGCCCATGCTTTATATATCTGTTTATAATATTCCAAAACTTGAGATCATTGTTTAGTAAGTTCCCTCTGATAGCTTCTGAAGAAATAATAATGAGGGTTCAAATTATCAATTAACTGGTTCAGTGCTTGAAGCTTGTAGCCTGAATATAAGCAACCTGTCATTTGCAAAATTTTGAACAAAGTTATCATTCGGGCTCCTACAGTGAGCCCAAATATGTACCCAGGGACTTGGCTTGAACAAACTTGAATCTCACCCCCTAAGGACGCTGCATGCCAAATATAAAAATTTCGACTCCTAAATCTGAAGAAGATTTTTAACGAAAAATTCCTCATATTGACTAAGTTATAATTCAGGCCCCCACAGGGAGCCCAAATATGAACCCAGGGACTTGGCTTTAACAAACTTGAATCTCACCCCCCAAAGGATGCTGCACACCACATATCAAAACATTCCGACAGCTGGATCTGAAGAAGATTTTTTAAGTTACAATTCAAGCTCTCACAGTGAGCCCAAATATGGACCTAGAGACATGGCTTGAACAAAATTGAATCTCACCCCCCCCCCCCTAAGGATGCTGCATACCAAATATTAAAACATTCTGACTGCTAGATCTGAAGAAGAAGATTTTTAAAGAAAATTCCTCATTTTGAACTAAGTTATCATTTGGGCTCTCATAGTGAGCCCAAATATGAACCCAGGGACTTGGCTTGAACAAACTTGAATCTCACCCGCCTAAGCTTGCTGCATACCCAATATCAAAAGATTCTGCCTGCTGGATCTTGAGAAGATTTTTTAAGAAAATTCCTCATTTCGAACTAAGTTACAATTCAAGCTCCCACAGTGAGCCCAAATATGGACCTAGGGACATGGCTTGAACAGAATTGAATCTCACCCCCCTAAGGATGCTGCATACCAAATATTAAAACATTCTGACTGCTAGATCTGAAGATGAAGATTTTTTAAGAAAATTCCTCATTTTGAACTAAGTTATCATTTGGGCTCTCATAGTGAGCCCAAATATGGACCTAGGGACATGGCTTTAACAAACTTGAATCTCACTCCCCTAAGGATGCTGCATACCAAATATCAAAACATTCCAACTGCTGGATCTTGAGAAGAAGATTTTTTAAGAAAATTCCTCATTTCGAACTAAGTTACAATTCAAGCTCCCACAGTGAGCCCAAATATGGACCTAGGGACATGGCTTGAACAGAATTGAATCTCACCCCCCTAAGGATGCTGCATACCAAATATTAAAACATTCTGACTGCTAGATCTGAAGAAGAAGATTTTTAAAGAAAATTCCTCATTTTGAACTAAGTTATCATTTGGGCTCTCATAGTGAGCCCAAATATGGACCTAGGGACATGGCTTTAACAAACTTGAATCTCACTCCCCTAAGGATGCTGCATACCAAATATCAAAACATTCCAACTGCTGGATCTGAAGAAGAAGATTTTTAAAGAAAATTTCTCATTTTGAACTAAGTTATAATTCGGGCTACCACAGTGAGCCCAAATATGAACCCAGGGACTTGGCTTGAACAAACTTGAATCTCACCCGCCTAAGCTTGCTGCATACCCAATATCAAAAGATTCTGCCTGCTGGATCTTGAGAAGATTTTTTAAGAAAATTCCTCATTTCGAACTAAGTTACAATTCAAGCGCCCACAGTGAGTCCAAATATGGACCTAGGGACATGGCTTGAACAGAATTGAATCTCACCCCCCTAAGGATGCTGCATACCAAATATTAAAACATTCTGACTGCTAGATCTGAAGAAGAAGATTTTTAAAGAAAATTCCTCATTTTGAACTAAGTTATCATTTGGGCTCTCATAGTGAGCCCAAATATGGACCTAGGGACATGGCTTTAACAAACTTGAATCTCACTCCCCTAAGGATGCTGCATACCAAATATCAAAACATTCCAACTGCTGGATCTGAAGAAGAAGATTTTTAAAGAAAATTTCTCATTTTGAACTAAGTTATAATTCGGGCTACCAGTGAGCCCAAATATGAACCCAGGGACTTGGCTTGAACAAACTTGAATTTCACCCCCCTAAGCATGCTGCATACCCAATATCAAAAGATTCTGCCTGCTGGATCTTGAGAAGAAGATTTTTAAAGAAATTTGCCTGAAATGCACTAAGTTCAAATTTGGGCTCCTATACTGAGCCCAAATATGAACCCAGGGGGCCGATTTGAACAAACTTGAATCCGACATACCACACAATGTTGCATACCAAATATCAAAAGATTCTGCTTGCTGGATCTGGAGAAGAAGATTTTTAAAGAAATTTGCCTGAAATGCACTAAGTTTGAATTCAGGCTCCTATACTGAGCCCAAATATGAACTCAGGGGGCCGATTTTTACAAACTTGAATCAGACCCACCCCACAATGTTGCATACCAAATATCAAAAGATTCTACCCACTGGATCTGGAGAAGAAGATTTTTTAAGAAAATTGCTTAAAATGCACTAAGTTTGAATTCAGGCTCCTATACTGAGCCCGAATTTGAACCCAGGGGGCCGATTTGTACAAACTTGAATCAGATCCACCCCACGATGTTGCATACCAAATATCAAAAGATTCTGTCTGCTGGATCTGGAGAAGAAAGTTTTTTAAGAAATTTGCCTGAAATGCACTAAGTTCAAATTTGGGCTTCTATGCTGAGCCCAAATATGAACCCAGAGGGCCGATTTGTACAAACTTGAATCAGATCCACCCCACAATATTGCATACCAAATATCAAAAGATTCTGCCTGCTGGATCTGGAGAAGAAGATTTTTTAAGAAATTTGCCTGAAATGCACCAAGTTCAAATTCGGGCTTCTATAGTGAGCCCAAATATGAATCCAGGGGGCCAATTTGAACAAACTTGAATCTGCCCCCCCCCCCCCCCCCCCCCCCCCCCCCCCACCCCCAGAGATGATGTATACCAAATAGGAAAGAATTCTGCCTGGTGGATCTGAAGAAGAAGATTTTTTTGAATTTTGGAAAGAAATTCATGGGTGCTATCAGAGTTATGCCCCTTGTGGTGCCCCCTGTGTGTGCGGCAAGTTTATTTGTACAAGTTTGAATTGACATATGATGGGGAACATACACACCAAATTTGGTTCAATTTGATCCAGTAGTTTGGGAGGAGTAGTTGATAATGTAAAGTTCACGACGGACGACGACGACGGACAGCAAGTGATAAGTTAAGCTCCCTTCGGTGAGCTAATAAAAATAAATTTTAAATGAAAGTGTCAATGACACTGTAGCTCAACTTGTTGAAGACATGTACATGTATAGTATGCGACACAGCAATGACAAACATCTAGGTAATGACCTGATAACAAAGGTACATGTAAAGTATTGTAACGGTCTGTACATAAATGCTGACCGTAGCCTGTAACAAATATATAGGTAAAGTATTGTAAAGGGTGGGGTGACAGTTAGATGCTAAACTAGAAAAGAAATGTTTGAGTCCCAGAGTGGGTCTGAATAAACCCAAAAATATTTGTTCTCATAGCACAGTGATAGCAAAGGCACCCAAAACACTCATTCCTGTCACAAGGTGATAACAAAGGTACCCCAAGAAGTTTTGTGAAGATTGGTTCATAAATACAGACTCTAGCCCGAGCTGTATTGACATGTGCACTTACTGTGTATAAGTAGCACTGAACAAATCAAAGTTCATCTAATTTGCATAATTTCTGCACGAGAAAAAAACCCATATAGTATGTGATGTATTCCATGTTACTAAACATTCCTACAAAAATTTATTCAAATCAAAACTTTCATACAGAACTTCTGTACAAAAAGCTGATTGCACCAATTTTGGTACAAAATGGCTGCTGGCAGCCATCTTGAATTTTGGACCGCACCCAAAAACACTCGTTCTCGTCCCACGGTGATAACAAAGGTACCCAAGAAGTTTAGTAAAGATCGATTCATAAATACGGCCTCTAGCCTGAGCCGTATAGAAGTTGTGTACAAAAAACTGATTGGACTTAATTTCGGTACAAAATGGCCACTGGCAGCCATCTTGAATTTTGGACCGCACCCAGAAACACTCGTTCTTGTCCCAAGGTGATAACAAAGGTACCCAAGAAGTTTTGTGAAGATCGGTTCATAAATACAGCCTCTAACCCAAGCTGCATTGACACGTGCACTTACTGCGTATAAGGAGCACTGAATAAATCAAAGTTCATCTAATTTGCATAATTTCTGCACGAGAAAAAACCTCATATTATATGTGATGTATTCCATGTTACTAAACATTCATACAAAAATTTATTCAAATCAGAACTTTCATACAGAAGTTCTGTACAAAAAACTGATTGCACTAATTTTGGTACAAAATGGCTGCTGGTGGCCATCTTGAATTTTGGACTGCACCCAAAAACACTCGTTCTCGTCCCACGGTGATAAAAAAGGTACTCAAGAAGTTTTGTAAAGATCGGTTCATAAATACAGCCTGAAAGTAACACTAAATAGATCAGTGTTAGTCTAATTGGTATAATTTATGCATGCGAAAAAAACCTGTATTATATGTGACGTATCCCATGCTACATTCACACAAAAAATTATTCAAATCAGCGCTTTCATATGGAAGTTTTGTGCAAAAATCTGATTGCACCTAATTTTGTACAAAATGTCTGCCAGAGGCCATCTTGAATTTCAGACCGGACCCAAAAACACTCGTTCTCGTCCCACGGTGATAACAAAGGTACCCAAGAAGTTTCGTAAAGATCGGTTCATAAATACAGCCTCTAGACCGAGCCGTATTGGCATTTGCACTTACAGTGCTGAAAGTAACACTAAATAAATCAAAGTTAGTCTAATTTGCATAATTTACACACGAGAAAAAACCCCGTATTATATGTGATGTATCCCATGGTACTAAACATTCATACAAAAAATTATTCAAATCAGAGCTTTCATATGGAAGTTCTGCGCAAAAATCTGATTGCACTTAATTTGGTACAAAATGGCTGCCAACGGCCATCTTGAATTTCGGATCGGACCCCAAAACACTCATTCTCGTCCCACTGTGATAACAAAGGTACCCAAGAAGTTTCATAAAGATCGGTTCATAAATAAGGCCTCTAGCCCGAGCCGTGTTGGCGGCACGCCAAAGCTGAGCTAAAAATGGTTCCAAGAGATAACTGAATAAAAAGGCATAGTTTTCTAAAATTCTGTTTGAAATAACAATACATTTCACTGAAACATGTTATTGTGTCATTAAAAATTTTATTGACCAATGAATTGCGTAAGTTAAAAAGAACGTTGCATGCCACAAACACACAAAACTTCAATCTCCTTTTCCACTTGACGGAGGGTGCTGTCATTCAAAGCAACACTGAGTTAAATTTAATTCTGATTTTGACTATTTCCTGAGAAACGGTTTGTAAATTTGAGTTAGAAATAATTCAAATGACATGAAGTTGGTTCAACTTTGTCTCAGAAAGAATTCATTCACACTATTTGGAAATTGGAAAATTTTGTTCGCATGAGTTTCGTTTATGGATCATTAAAATGGCAGTTAATTAGCAGATGCTTTATTTGCATTTGCAGTGGACATTTCGAGTATAATTCCATGACTCTGGAATGATATGGACTCTGAGAAGTCTACATAATATTATTAATATTCAGCAGCCCTCAGATTCTGAAGTGTGCATTCGCACACCCGACTTTATAACAGGAAGTTATAAAATTAGCACACCTTCACACTTGAAATAAATTGCCTTTTTAAGTGATTGTGGTAATGGACTGGGTGAGTATCATCATATTTGTCTTGGCCAAGAAAGCACAAATGACTTGCTTTTGTTTATTTGAAAACAATAAAAGTTCCTTGTGTATGTCTTGTTTCAAGCACTTTTAAGCCCACTATTTTGAAGGCAAGATGCTAACATGACAATGACATAAGCATGTGCAAACAGCCAATCACTTTCAAGTACAGTACACTCGTCGTGGACTGGTCGTAATCCACACGTGGCATGATTTAATTTTCTGGTACTGGTGACGGTATTGAAAACTGTACTGATTATAAATGGTATACCAAAAAAACATCCAGCACTTACCAAAGAGTACTAAATTTATGGTGTGGGAACAAAATTTTTCACCCACTCAAGGGGTGTAACATGGCGCTACAACCATTATGAATCTGAAAATTAAACATGGCCTTTATTTTATAATCACAAGTTGGAAATCAATCCGCCAAATGAAAATATAAAGTTAAAGTAACCGAAAGATAAAGTTTTTGCGCATTCAAGGGATACCTATAAAACGAACAAGAAATCTAAAAAAATGAACTTTTCAACTGCAATCCGTACCATCCTACCATTTCCCATTGTCATCCCTGCAGTTCAAATGACACAAAACTTGTTAATGGCTATTTTGATCATTTTTGGATATACATTGGTTTAATGACATCACACACTTCATCACCATGTGAAACCCGGCAAAAGATGATAGAAGAGAGAAAATGAAGCAATCCTTACCATCTACTACCTGAGTGTATTTGCCTTTACATCTAAATTTCTTCTCAGTCATAAATTCCAAATGCAATCCACTAGTCTCAAGAGCTTCATTGAACAAATATAGATTATATTCAGGGTCAAAATACTAAGATTTGAGTACACCGAGATTTTGACGAATCATTATGTGAATCGAAACACGTCAAAATTCTGCCACTGATATTCCATATTCGGATAGGATAGAGATAACAATAAAAGATCCACCTTTGGGAACTTTCAAAACTGGACCATGTCACTGGGTGCATGATACGACATAAACATTTTTTGTTGCAAACTGACAAATGCTGTAAACATAAGTTACAGAACTAAACAACACTAGACTGTCTATGGATCAAGCCAATTGACTGGAATTGTATATAATGTGGGCGGTTTTAAATATTATGAATATGGCTACAACATTACAGGATTATTATATTTTTTATCTAATTCCATTTAGAAGGCGGGAGGTGAGGGCATCATGTTGAAATTCTGATTGCCAGTTTAGCATCACAAATCCAAACAGTTTACAGTCCACTTGGCCCAAAGTAATGGTCCACCTGGCTAAAAGTCAAAGTCCACTCAGCCCAAAAAATGCCCACCACCATCTATTCTGATCATTAATTCATGATCATCAACAAAACAGTACTAAGAAACAACTTGAACAACAATGAATAAACTATATTTATATAAACATGTTTTATTATACAAATTTGGACCTCCAAAAATAATATAGCCCTCAACCAGTTGAGCCCAAGTAAGTCTGAGCGATTGGTAGAAAGCATGTAGTTGAAAGATCATTGGCACCAATGTTATTTGGTGAAATTTCAACATAACAGCATTGTGTGTGCACAACGTCAGGGTAATCCATGCATTTTTAAATGTAAACTGTAAGACTGGCTGAAGAAAGACTGTTGATACACAAATGCAGTAAGTTCAGAGGTTATTGTAAACTGCAACTGTTTTCACAGAAATGAATGCTCATCAATAGCTCTTATCTAAAGGTCTCACCTAATGAGCACACCAAGTTCAAAAACAATCCTATGATAAATGTGGCCTGTAGGCCATGTCAAAGAAGAATGTTGATGCACAAATGCAATAAATTCAAAGATTGTTGCGAACAGCAAGAGTTTTTGATGGAAATGAAAAGAAAATCGATAGCTCCTATCTTTGTCACCCTGCATAAGCATACAAAGTTTCAAAACAACCTGAAAATGAATGCGCCCTCTGAGGCATGCCAAAGGAAGATGTTAATGCACAAATGCACTAAGTTTGAAGGTCATTGCTTGTGGCAATGTTGTTTTTGCAAAAGCAATAAGTTGCTGCACAAATGCAGCAAGTTCGAAGGCTAGTGATAACGATAATTTTTTTTTTTTAAAATCTCTAGCTCACATCTAGAGGTTACCCCGAACACATATACCAAGTTTCAAAGTGATCCGATCATAAATGTGCCCTGAAGGGTGTGCCAAAGGGAAATATTGAAGCCTGACTAAACTGAGTTCAAAGGTCGTTGCCAGTTGCAACAGTTGTTGACAGAAATGGAAGAAAATCGGTAACTCCCATATAGATATCACCCCACACAAGCACACCAGGTTTCCAAGCGACCCAATCATAAATGTGCCTTGCAGGGTGTGTCAAAGGGAAATATTGATGCATAACTGCACTAAGTTTTTACTAAGTTCATCAGAGGTCATTGCAAATGGCAACTATTTTTGATGGAAATGGAAGAAAATCGATAGCTCCCATCTAGAGGTCACCCCAAACAAACACCAAGTTTCAAAGCGATCCAGTCAAAAACGTACACTGCAGGCTGTGACAAAGGGAAATACTGATGCATAACTGCACAGAGTTCATCGTAGGTCATAGCCAGCGGCAACATTTTTTGACTGAAAGTGAAGAAAATCGATAGCTCCCATCTAGAGGTAACCCCAAACAAACATAGCAAGTTTCAAACCATTCTGATCATAAATGTGCCCTGTTGGGCATGCCAAAGGAATATATTGATGCCTGACTAAACTAAGTTCAAAGGTCATTGTCAGCGGCAACATTTTTTGACGGAAATAGAAGAAAATTGATTGCTCCCATCTAGAGGTCACCCCAAACAAGCATACCAAATTTCAAAGCAATCTGATAATAAATGTGCCCTGTATGGCGTGCCAAAGGAATATATTGATGCCTGGCTAAACTAAGTTCAAAGGTCATTTTTTGACGGAAATGGATGAAAATCGATAGCTCCCATCTAGAGGTCACCCCAAACAAGCATGCCAGGTTTCAAAGCAATCCGATCATAAATGTGCACTGTAGGGTGTGCCAAAGGGAAATATTGAGGTCTGACTAAACAAAGTTCTAAGAACGTTGCCAGCGGCAACATTTATTGACAGAAATTGAAGAAAATCGATAGCTCCAATCTAGAGGTCACCCCAAACAACCATACCAAGTTTCAAGGCAATCTGATTATAAATGCGGCCTGTGAGGTGTGCCAAATGAAATTGTTGACGTACGTACGCAGACGGACGAGAAGTGATGGCAACAGCTCAGCTTGACTTTGTCAAGTTGAGCTAATAAAAATTATTAGATATATCTTTGTGCTGATATTTTAGGAGTGCAGAGATAGTCTATCCCAAATGCAAATACAGTACAAGTCAAATTAAGTTGCAGCATAACCACAATAAACTAAGTATACTGTTGCTCCTGCACTGATAAGATCAGAATCTGACATCATTTTCTGGAAAGCTATCATTGAGAGCTTTCCTGATGAGTGTCAATGACACTGTAGCTTGTGTGTTGTGTTTGATGAAAAGGATAATGTTCAATGTTTATGAAAGGATTATGAAATAAGACAAGAATTGTGAGAATTGGGAATATGTTCATTTCTGTTCCCTGGGTGCTATGTTTTTGATAAAAATAATATGAGGTGTACACTGTACTAAAGAGCTGAGGGGTGGGTTAATATGACCTCATAGTTAATGTATGTGGCCCTCACAGTTAACGAATATCAACGAAAGTTACCAAGTTACAGTGAAATTATTCCAAAACGAGTCATGCTATCAAGTTACATTGAAATCCCTTCATAAATATGGCCTGTAGACTGTGCTAAAGCTTTTCGGGCTTCGGGCTTCGGGCCCCTGTAGCCGTCAGTTTTCCAATTGCATCCAAAGGGGACGTTCTCATCTAGACATTATATGAAGTCAACCTACCAAGTTGCAATGAAATCCCTTCATAAATATGACCTGTAGACTGTGCTAGCGGTTTTTGGGCTTTGGGCTCGGGCAGCCATCATGGTTGAATAATTGCAACCAAAAGGGGATATTCTCATCTGGGCATCATCTGGAGTGATCCTACGAAGTTACAATGAAATCCCTTCAAAAATATGACCTGCAGACTGTGCTCAAGGTTTTTGGGCGTTGGGCCGCTGAATTTATTTATTTATTGATGTTTAAGGTCACATATTTATGCACAATGGCTCATCATGACCGTGACAGTTTTACGGGTGGAGGAAGCCGGAGTACCCGGAGAGAACCACCGAGCAACGACGAGCAACTGCCAGCTCCCCAACATCGTAACTCCGCACTGCAGCACAGGCAGGGCTAGATTGGTTGAAGACATGCGTATCATCGACTTGCAGTACGCCTTAGTACACGGCGTCATCATGCCCCCACACGGGCAATGGAGATAAAGTGCCTTGCCCAAGGACACAACGCGGCTGCCGCAGGCGGGACTCGAACCGAGGACCTCTCGGCTTGCAGCCTGCACCTCTACCTACTGAGCCACCGCGCTCCCAAATTGGGTTGGGCCCCTGAAGCTGTCACAGTTGACCAATCACGACCAAAAGGGGATGTCATCATCTAGGAATTATATGGAGTCAAACTTACAGGTTACAATGAAATCTTTCCATAAATATGACCTACAGACTGTGCTAAAGGTTTTTGGGCTCGGGCAGCCATCAAGGCTGAATGATCGCGACCAAAAGGGGATGTTCTCATCTAGACATTATTTGGAGTCAACCTACCCAGCTACAATGAAATCCCTTCATAATTATGACCTGTAAACTGTTCTAAAGGTTTTCGGACTTCGGGCCCCTGTAGCTGTCACAGATGCCCAATAGTGTCCAAAAGGGGACGTTCTCATCTAGACATTATATGAAGTCAAACCTGCCAAGTTACAATGAAATCCCTTCATAAATATGACCTATAGACTGTGCTAAAGGTATTCAGGCTTCAGGCTTGGGCAGCCATCATGGTTGAATGATCGCAACCAAAAGGGGACATTCTCATCTGGGCATCATCTGGAGTGATCCTACGAAGTTACAATGAAATCTTTTCATAAATATGACCTGTAGGCTGTGCTTAAGATTTTCAGGCTTCGTGCATCTGTAGCCATCACAGTTGACCACTCACAACCAAAAGGAGATGCCATCATCTAGGCATTAAATGGAGTCAACCTAACCAGTTACAATGAAATCCTTCCATAAATACGACCTATAGGCTATACTAAAGGTCTTTGGGCTCGGGCAGCCATCAAGGCTCAATATTCGCGACCAAAAGGGGATGTTCTCATCTAGACATTATTTGTCGTCATCCTACCAAGCTACAATGAAATCCCTTCATAATTATGACCTGTAGACTGTTCTAAGGGTTTTCGGGCTTCAGGCCCCTGTAGCCATCACAGTTGCCCAATCGTGTCCAAAAGGGGACGTTCTCATCTAGACATTATATGAAGTCAACCTACCAAGTTACAATGAAATCCCTTCATAAATATGACCTGTAGACTGTGCTAAAGGCTTTCGGGTTTCAGGCTCAGGCAGCCATCATGGTTGAATGATCGCAACCAAAAGGGGACATTCTCATCTGGGCATCATCTGGAGTGATCCTACGAAGTTACAATGAAATCCCTTCATAAATATGACCTGTAGACTGTGCTCAAGGTTTTTGGGCTTCGGGCACCTGTAGCCGTCACAGTTGACCAATCATGACCAAAAGGGGATGTCATCATCTAGGCATTATATGGAGTCAACCTAACAGGTTACAATGAAATCCTTCCATAAATATGACCTTTGCCTATGCTAAAGGTTTTTGGGCTCGGGCAGCCATCAAGGCTGAATGATCGCAATCAAAATGGGACATTCTCATCTAGACATTATTTGAAGTCATCCAACCAAGTTACAATGAAATCCCTTCATAAATATGACCTGTAGACTGTGCTAAAGGTTTTCGGGCTTCGGGCACCTGTAGCTGTCACAGTTGCTCAATCATGTCCAAAAGGGGACGTTCTCATCTAGACATTATATGAAGTCAAACCTACCAAGTAACAATGAAATCCCTTCATAAATATGACCTATAAACTGTGCCAAAGGTATTCGGGCTTCGGGCTCAGGCAGCCATCATGGTTGAATGATCGCAACTAAAAGGGGACATTCTCATGGGGGCATCATCTGGAGTGATCCTACAAAGTTACAATGAAATCTTTTCATAAATATGACCTGTAGACTGTGCTTAAGATTTTCGGGCTTTGGGCATCTGTAGCCATCACAGTTGACCAATCACAACCAAAAGGGGATGTCATCATCTAGGCATTATATGGAGTCAACCTTACAAGTTACAATGAAATCCTTCCATAAATACGACCTATAGGCTATACTAAAGGTCTTTGGGCTCGGGCAGCCATCAAGGCTCAATGATCACAACCAAAAGGGGATGTTCTCATCTAGACATTATTTGGAGTCATCCTACCAAGCTACAATGAAATCCCTTCATAATTATGACCTGTAGACTGTTCTAAAGGTTTTCGGGCTTCGGGGCCCCTGTAGCCATCACAATTGCCCAATTGTGTCCAAAAGGGGACATTCTCATCTAGACATTATATGAAGTCAACATACCAAGTTACAATGAAATCCCTTCATAAATATGACCTGTAGACTGTGCTAAAGGCTTTCGGGTTTCAGGCTCAGGCAGCCATCATGGTTGAATGATCGCAACCAAAAGGGGACATTCTCATCTGAGCATCATCTGGAGTGATCCTACGAAGTCAGAATGAAATCCCTTCATAAATATGACCTGTAGACTGTGCTCAAGGTTTTTGGGCTTCGGGCACCTGTAGCCGTCACAGTTGACCAATCATGACCAAAAGGGGATGTCATCATCTAGGCATTATATGGAGTCAACCTGACAGGTTACAATGAAATCCTTCCATAAATATGACCTTTTGCCTATGCTAAGGTTTTTGGGCTCAGGTAGCCATCAAGGCTGAATGATCGCAATCAAAATGGGACATTCTCATCTAGACATTATTTGGAGTCATCCAACCAAGTTACAATGATATCCCTTCATAAATGTGACCTGTAGACTGTGCTAAAGGTTTTCGGGCTTCGGGCCCCTGTAGCCGCCACAGCTGCCCAATCACACTCCACTAAGGATGCTGCATGCCAAATATCAAAACATTCCGACTGCTGAATCTGAAGAAGAAGATTTTTAAAGAAAAATTCCTTATTGAACGAAGTTATAATTCGGGCTCCCACAGGGAGCCCAAATTTGAACCCAGGGACTTGGATTTATCAAACTTGAATCACACCCCCTTAAGGATGCCGCACACCAAATATCAAAACAATCCGACTGCTGGATCTGAAGAAGAAGATTTTTTAAGAAAATTCCTCATTTTGAACTAAGTTACAATTCGAGCTCCCACAGTGAGCCCAAATAGACCTAGAGACATGGCTTGAGCAAATTTGAATCTCACCCCCGTAAGGATGCTACATACCAAAAATCAAAACATTCTGACTGCTGGAACTGAAGAAGAAGATTTTTAAAGAAAATTCCTCATGTTGAACTAAGTTATAATTTGGGCTCCCATAGTGAGCCCAAATATGAACCCAGGGACTTGGCTTGAACAAACTTGAATCTCACCTCCCTAAGCATACTGCATACCAAATATCAAAAGATTCTTATTGGTAGATCTGAAGAAGAAGATTTTTAAAGAATATTCCTCATACTGCACTAATTTCAACATTTGGGCTCCCATAGAGAGCCCAAATATGGACCCAGGGAATTGATTTCAATAAATATGTGAAACAATCTTCCAAAGATGTTATATGTGAAATCTGAAAGCTTTTGGAGCAGTGGTTTGGGAGAAAAGTAGTCTTAAATGTTTTTCCCATCACCCACAGTGTTAAAAAGAGGCTGACTCAGAACTTTTTCAAAGTCCCGAAAAAGTACCCCATGATAAAACCGATAGCAATTTTTTTTTACCATTCCATTCTGTTGGTCCTAAGGAAGCTTCACGCCAAATAAGAATTCTCAGTGCCAATGTAGTTTTGGAGATATGGGCATTTTAATTTTTTTCTATTTTTAGCTCCTGCAGTTCCAATGGGGCAACGGGAAAAAAAAATTTTGGCATAAATTAAGTACTTATGACCCAATAAGCCCTCATATCAAATTTGGTTCAAATCTGCCTCTCGGTTTGGAAAATAGAAATTTTGGGCGCGGCAAAAATTCTTGCCCCTCCATTAACGAAGGCAAATATAGCTCCTCGAACTTCTCTTGAACAAATCTGAGTCTACACCTCAAAAGGAAGCTGCACACCAAATATCAAGTCTCTGCTACCACTGGTTCATGAGAAGAAGATTTTTTAAGATTTTGGTGCCCCTTAGGCTAGTGGTTTTGGAGAAGTCGGTTTTGTAAAGTTTATAAAAAACGCCGGACGATAGACGGAAAGTGATCAGTAAAGCTCCCCTTGAGCTTCACTCAGGTTACCTAAAAACCATCCACCTACATGTAATTTTACAAAAAATGGCCTGAGAAACAAAAGATCAACTTTGTAGGGCCTCACCTTCATCTTTTTTTCTTTCTCTCTTTCTTTCTTCTCTTTCTTTTTCTGAGCTGCAGTTTTAACAGTTCCACCTTCTTCAGCCTCATTTTCATCTTCTTTCTCCCCTTCTTCATCTTTTTTCTCATCCTTCTTCTCCTTCTCTTTCTTTTTCTTCTTCTTTTTCTTTTTGTCATATTCCTCTTCATTAAGATCATCAATCCCAACCACTTTAACGTCAAGTTTGTCAACTTCTACATTTTCGTTCGCAACATTTTCTGCAGCATCAACATGTTGTGCTTTCGTAGTTTCTTCAGACTTCTCATTTTCCTCCTTTTGTGACTTTTTCTTCTTTTTTGATACTTTCTCTGTAGGTTTATCTAATTCAGCTAGCAATGCTTCTATATCTTCCTCCTCTGTCTTTTGTTTCTTTTTTTCTTTCTTTTTGTCTTTCTTGGACTTTGTAGAAGATGCAACAGGAGTGCTGTCTCTTTCCAACTCCTCCTCCTTTTCTACTTTTGTGTCTTCCTGATCGCTCTGTACAAATGAAAAAGTGAGTTTAATTAATAACAATCAAATAAACTAATACATAGTCAATGACAGACAGAAAAATAATAATTGGAGATGAACATAAAGAGATTTTATTTCGTCTGATAGCAAAAAAAATCCCCATATTTTAAAATGTTTCCTTGAAATCTACTTCACAAGAATATTCAAATCAAAGTTAAACCTTAACTCATTGCAAGCTGCTGGTGGGTATTCCTGTCAAGGACAGCATTTATCTTGCCACTGAAATAAGCATAACTTGGAGACATTTAATCAAATTTTCCCCATGTGCACACCCATATTTGGGCTTTATTTTGAATTGCAGATACTCCAACTTAAAGGCTTTGTACACGTGGATGTGCTTCAAATTATCTTTGAAATGAACTTATTTAGATAGTAATGAATTGCCTTACTACAATTTATGGGAAAGTGCCCATAGGCTTTGATAAAAAATATCTTGGAAATACTCAGTGAGTGAAGAGTTAAAGGCTTGGAAAAGTTACGACAACTTAGGGTACCTGCACTTGTATGACTCGACAGTTTTGGATGCTTTCAAGAACTTTCTGGTATACTTTTTAGGGTTTTCAAGGACATAGATATGAGATATTCAAAGATGTTCTGTGGCAACAAGGATGCTCCCCTATAAGAGCTACACAAACTCACAGGAACATGCAAGCTGAGGGCAGTCTTGCATGCCATCGCTCCTGCAATTTTTACTTTCAGCAAGTAGAAAACAGTGAGTCTCAGTTCCACCTAGTGATTAACACTTATCTAACGAATTGGCTGCATTTGCATGTAATTTACAAATTGGGCTGTAGAAAAACTGTTTTAAAAATTCAACAAAACCATATCATTTGAACACCCTTTGGAGCAAGCTCGTTCCAATCAGGCATGTCAACCGGTACCTATACCGGTACCGTCGGTTCTCTCATGATCCAACCGGTTCCAGTGCTGAAGCTTTTGTCCCGCCGGGTACCAGGACAAAATTATTTTATGGGGAAATTCCTACGTGAACGAGGGTAAACAGGCTGATAATCGTATATGGCACACTTGCACGACATACTTTTAACTTATTTGTGAATGAACATACAAAAACACTCTACAGGTGCATGTTCTGTCTGCATCACAACTCAATAAGGCCGACCATTTTGACTTTTATACGTCGCATCAAAGACACTGGAAGCGCCGTCATCGGCTACTTCAAAGAAATTATTCTGTGGTGAAATCAAAGTAATCATAAAGCACAATCTTCAAGCTTTATGATTACTTTGATGTCACTGCAGAATAATTGGACAATGCCATGTTTGTCTTGCGATCTTGGGGACTGGTGCGGTTTAAATGCTAATTTCTGCAATCTGATTGCGATATGTCATCCAATTGTTGATTTGTCCCAGTACAGTTTTTGGTGGGACAGGCTCTGTCCCATTCCAGTACCAGCAGTACTTTGACATGCCTGATTCCAATGAGTGTGTGTGTGAGGGCAGGGTATTTGATGACTGGATTCACATCGCAAATATGCTAAACAAATATGTCCAAATGATAACCATTTTTCTTTCATATTGGCTTTATATTCACTATTTATCATCACTTTTGAAAACCAAGATGGAAACTGCTAACCAAATTTTTAAAAACAATAAATACCCTGGGGGGGGGGGGGGGGGTGGAGAAGGAGGGGTCACATGACATTGTTTTGTTGAAAAAAAAATTCAGAATTAGGGTTGAAAAATTAAAATAAAAATTTTGATATCATGTGTTTTTTGTAAAGGATTAAAATATGTTTGTGGGGAAATTTTTTGTGTGTAAAGTCAATCAAACCACTTCAAAACATTCTGAAGCAGAGAGAAAAAAAATCAACCACTGGACCCCTTCCCTCCCCCACATGAGTGAGTTTATTTTTTTTATAAAATCACTTAAAACCCTCCAAATCTTCTTCTCAAGCAAAAGAAATATAATTTTGCCCAATGGAATCTCTGACACCCCCAGTGGGGCCTCAAGTGGCCATTTGGGTAAACGTTAATTTTATGTAACTCACATTTACATCTAACTAATGTTTGCCACAATTAGCACTGCCAGAATCTTTGCACTCAACTGACCTCAGGTGAGGGTTATAACTTGTTGAAAATTTGTAAAGCCACCTCCACTACCCCACACCCTCTCCCCCCACCCACCAAAAAAAAAAGAAAAAAACATTGACACACACAATGGGCCCCCTGCTCACCCCATGGATCAACTGGGTGAAATCCTTTTTCATCTGCTTTAAAATGAGTTTTGATAGATTTTTACTGATTTTATGCAAATGTAAATTATCACCAAACATACCCTCCTCCCCTCTCCCTCAATTTATTAAAATCTGGTGTTTATTTACCTTAGTACACAGCATCACCATGCCCCTGCCTGGGCAATTGGGATGAAGTGACTTGCCAACAGACCTGTTACATTTGTAAAACTCAAAATAGTGAGATTTCTAGGTGGCAAAGCTTGTTTTTCCATATAAGACAAAAATTGCAATTTTCCTCCCCCACCCCATTCATTACTTTTAAAATTCATGCTCAAAATTTTTTTTTAAAAATAAATGAATTAAATATTGAATATTGGCAATGTTGTGGGAACATATGCACAGTTTCATCCGACTGATAAAAATTTGGCTGGAAAAAAAGATTGCCAAAAGTGGGACAAGATCTCTAAATTGGGACAAAGTCACTTTGGGACAAGATCGACATGGAACTAGGTCACTGGCATTTGAGTATACCCCATCCCTTGACTGACTTGACTCTATATGTTGACCTTGCCTTGCGCTGAATTGATGTCAGCTATTTTCGCATATGTAAGTCGCCAATTCAAGACAAGTCTCCCAGCTAATAATCAAACGAGAAACGTTTGTTGGTAAATAGCACAGCAATAAAATTTTTAGCCCATAATATGACAAAAGAAACAGAGTAACGAGCTTTAATTTTTTTATTTCACAAACAAGCTGAAACAACAATCTTTACAATTACTTACCTGTTGAACGGATCTTATTCAGAAGTTTGAGACTTCTTTGGTTCATACCTACCAAAACTGGAAGTAAATGGTATTTTAATATCGACATCGTTATCGACATCGCGATTTTGGTTTTTAAAACATCGAGCATTGACACCGATGGGAAAATCCAGCATCGATCCATCTCTACATGTTAGTTGGATACAGTGGAAGAGACATGGGGTTTCTAAGGAGCCCAGCACCCTACCCTCCCACCCCCCCACCCAATTTCACCAGTTGGCTCCTCCCATCCCCAAATTTGAAAAGAATGTTTTTGATTTCCTTTCCTTAATAAAAGTACAGCACCCTCAATTCTGAGATTCCCTCCCCCACCCACTCTTCACTAGCATGATCCCCCCCCCCCTCCCCCAGAATTTCAGAGCATGGCCCCACCACTGGTGGGATCTGCCTTGTTCTGTTAGATTTGGGGCTTTGTCAAGATGCAAAAATTTACAAGAGAAGCTACACTTTAATAAACATCAACATTTCCTTATTTTTTGAGGAGTCACTAAGCTCTTATCATGGTTTTGCGGGATAATATGCACTTGTTGTGTTTATTTTGGTAATTAGACATCCCTCCAAATATACAAAAAACTGCTCTGGTTTCTTATAGTTCCCGCTTCAAATGTCAGTGAATTAAAAGAAACACTTCTTGTGATTTTGTTAACTTTTATTGAAGTGAATCGTGATATTTAAATCACTTTTGTTGGTTACTAACTCCAATGTTTTCACCAATATCTCTCCTAATTTCGACTATAGAGGTTTGTTTTTTACAGAATTAGTTTTTTTTTCAGTTATTCTTTCACACATCTGAAGTACCTCCAGTCCAGGCAAATGTAAGGCAATTTGTTTGAAATACTTTTTCTATCTTCCACGTTCCACTCAGCCTATTTATAGTTGTTAGTAAAGTAAAGAGAAGACTCAAGACTCAAGTATGCAAAACAAAATATGGTGTCTCAAAATCGTGAGAATTTGTCCCCTGATCGTGAGGTCAGATGGTATCAAACATTGGGAGCCTCCAGCCAAAATCATGAAACTTAACATGTCTACTTGACAAAGGACACAATGCAATTACAGGGATCGAACCATGGACCTTTAGGTTTCAGTCAGTCCAATGCCGACACCACTGAGCTACTGTGCATTCTTAGCACACCAATATTAACTGGAATGTACTAACTATCGTTCAAGTTATCGCAAATCAAACTTTAGGACAGATGGAAAGATGGATGGATATGTGGATGGAGAGATGGAAGTACAGAGATTTCTTTACTATATCACCTCACCAAGGGGGAATAATAATGATGAGCACACCCCAGTGTTCCAGTGCTGTTTCATAATTTGGGTGCTGAGGTCACAAAGGAAGAGTCTAAAGATTGGATTTCAATTAGATTTGGGAGTCCATTCCATAAATCCTACTACATGTAATCAGATTTTGGATTTTGAATATTGGCAGGGCTCTATGCAGTGCATTCATGATGGTCCCCAAATTTTTGGGTGCAAAGTGAAATTTTTGTTCAGTGCAAATGAAATATTTTAATGCCAAATGGAATTAGATTGTAAATGAGAACAAATTAACCCTTTACCCAACGTAATGGCCAAAACAGGCCAGATCTATTCTCAAAAATCGCCAATTAACTAGGGATCATAACCTACGTTTTGAGACAAAAAATGAAAAAAATTAGTTATTTAAGAATTTTTTTTTGCAAGTGTCATCTGCTTTTCATGTTAGGTAAAGGGTTAACCATGTACTGTCCTTCGAGTGCAATAAGATGCTGTCAACAATGTTTGCATTGCAGGCAGCACCTTGTTGCACTCAAAATATATTTTAATTTAGTATTTTCTGGCTCTTTTAAATATTGTAGTTGCTAAAAAAAAAAAAGCCTCACAAAGATAAAAATATACAACCCGGTGCTTCATCAATTAAAATTTTGCTGATGATGATTTTTATTATCTGGTAAATGCATGCATGGACATCGCTGCCCACGCGTGGATTAAGTAATATCAATCCACAACGACTTACTGCATTGGTCTTGATATTAAAATAATTTATTAATGAAATATTGATCCACTGGTGTAACTGTGCCGCAACCAAAACCCAATCTGATTGCAAAAGAGATACGTTTTTGTGAACACAGTACTGTGGAACCATGTTAACAGTCACTGAATAGCCACTTAACTAGTAAAAATTATTCAATTAACAGGAATAGTCAATTAGCAGGAGGTGGTCATCTTCCAGTATCTTGAGATAAACTGAGCATTTATTCTATTATACTTTGTTTGACAAAGCTCACAGAACACTGTCAAACAACATATAATAGATTATAATAGATTACAATAGATTACTCAGTGACTTAACAGGCAGCCAATACTTTACTAGAAACCACTGGCGACTTAATGTCTGTTGTCAATAGGGCCTCCTCATGTTGGCATTTTAAGGGCAGCTGTTTTGAAGTTGTAAAAGTCGGAAATAGGCCTTTAAGGGTTAACTGGTAGAGTGATAAGTTCTTTTGGTTGTAAAAATTTGTTCACATGTTATTGCCTTGTTACAATTTATGGGATTGCGCCTACGGGCACTCTCCCATAAATTGTATGCCTCCCATAAATTGTAGCAGGGCAAATCCACCCAAACTAAATAATATCACATCAAGAATTAACTGAAGCCCATCCACAGGATATGAAGCCTTTAAGCTGTGGTACCTGCACATCAGAATAAAGCCCAAAAAATGGGCTTCCAGCACTCTACCAGTTAAGGGATAGTCAAATAAGTGGGCTCCACTGTACTGTATTTTGCAGCACGTGATTAGGAACCACCAAATGCACTAACTTCAAAATCCATTTGATTATCATCATCATCTTCCATCAACATCTGAAAAGTTATGACTGACTTCGGTTTACCAGCTTTCTTTTTATTTGAGTGCTCTTTCATTTCAACTGTTTCTTCCTCTGACTCGTCTTCTTCAAGAATCTTCTTTTTATTCTGAAAGTACATTGTGTATTTCAGCACATCATTTACAGTTTTTAGAAAACTCGGTAAATGTTACATACTTGTTCTAATCTCAGATTTTGAGTTGAATCAAATCTCAAATTTAATCAGGGAGAGGATTTTGAATCATACTGAATCTCACCCTGCTAGAATTATAGATACTGAACCTTCTTACAGCTATATTGCCATCCACTCAAGTATTGCATACAATGGTGACTCATTTGTTTACTCAAGTCAATCAAAAAAAGAATATTCCTGATTATTTATTTTTTTGTTTGTTTGTTTATTTATTGGAGTTTAATGACACTTCCGACGGTCAGGGTCACCTCGTGCCAGAGAGTTTTATGGATGGACGACACTGGAGTACCCTGACAACCTCCGAGCAATGGCAAGCAACTGTCAGACTCCCCAAATTTGTTTTCAGGCGAACGCTCGATCGGTTAACCAAAAATCGCGCCGATGGCCGACGAAGTTAGTTGTTACAGGATGAGAAAAGTTTTCTATGTTTTTCCTCCCACTGATTTAAAAGAATCACTGTGGTGCACAAAACGAGAACAAAATGCTTGTGGTTATCATACAGCATGTTTCAATCATTACTGTACTTGTGGGGGTATAAATCTATAGTATCAGCAGCACTGAAGATCTGCAGTACCAACTCGCAGCGCCCACTGGCTCTCGAAACAATTAATTTGTTTCGATTCTGAGAAAGACGATTGTCTGTTACAGCTGAAGGGAGCTAACTGCTTTGTTAATACATAAATTTACCGCACTTGAGGTTTTAACCTCTTGCACTGCGCGAAGCTGCAAACAGGGACCAGCCTAGGGGGGAATTTTAGGGAGACTTCAAGTCTCCCTCCAGAAAAAATAGGGAGACTGCAGAGTCATGTAGGGAGACTTCATAGGCAAGTGGGGAAAATTAAGAATATCCATGTACCACCCCCCACCGCCCCTTCATATTTTCAATTTATGGTCCTCCATTAACGTACAAATAATCCAGGTCCAGTTGTCTATGATGCATCTGTGCCAGGTTAAAAAATCACAATGTAATTATTGACTGAAAATCCCCCACTGCTACCTTCTCCTTCATGACCCCTCACCTCTTCTTCGTGCCAATCCCCCATCACCCTCCTGTGGTTGCCTTTCAACAAAGTCTACTAAGCTAATAATTTCCTAAGTCTGAAAGTGTGAACAGGACCAGATGTAAGAAGGTTGCTTGGGAGGTACCTTGTTAGTTAATAAACAAAATACATTCTGGGGTCGAGTATTTTGTAAAAGAAATGTCATTCCGCATCATTTGTATGGCATTCCGGTGTCATTCCGCATCATTTCATGTCATTCCGATGTTTAGGAGGACCCTTTTTCAAGATCGTCCACATGCACACTTGTGTCCTGTACAAAGCTTTTCTTGACATCACTAAAGCTTTTTTTCATGTGTTTCAATTCCATTCGTGTTTTTCTGGGAATAGACAGCCCAACAGTTAACAGTCGTCAGGAAATCGAAATGAAAATACTGTGTTATAAAATACGTCCGTTGTGTATACATTTTCGGCATCCTAAGCGACGTAACCTACTTTCAAACTGGGTTGTTTCGTTGAGTCACGTAAGTCACCTATTTTCGTTTCGACACTTGAAGCTCTGACTGGAACGCAACAAAATAGAAATAAAAAAATCCGCCAAAAGCGACAATGGACAATTGCTTGTCGTGTGATTTCAAATAAATGGACGTTTATTTGACGAATTAAAATGCCCATTTATCACACTCGAGCACATTCGATTTTTGAAAATACTCGTTTTCATGTAAACCTCGCATCACTCAGTTCAGCCTTTTCTCATTTTGGCCAATTTTTAGAGGGCGACTTGTAATCGCCCCGACTATTTTTCTGGGCGACTTTGGGCTTAGAAGGGCGACTTAATCGCCCTAGTCGCCCTCACGGCTGGTCCCTGGCTGCAAATAAGTCTTCAATTCAATAAAAAGGAGACATATTGAAAATCAAATGAGCTGTTGTTAATTATTTGCAATCCGCCCCTTTTTACCCTACCAATCCATGATAAAAAATTTTGAACACATTATGAAAACGTCTTTTATTCACCAATGTTGACTTCTTGTTTACATGCTTATTCCATTTGAATAAACAGTCTGCATGGTTGTGAACATGGGTTTTTCCAAATGATTTCGAACATTGTGGCACAAATAAAGTTTTAGTTTGGAATTTTGGATTACATTCTCTGGATTCCGAAATGTAGGAGAAGGTAGATACGATTTACAGTTATTTCTTTTCCAATGTTAATCAGAGACTGCCAATGCAACTCCCATGCCCTAAAGTTCAATGTATTCGTAATACAGACGTCTATCAACGGTATTTGACCCCATCCCCACAAAATTGCCCATTTCCCACTCCCAGTTCGAGACAAATGTGTTTGGGTTTCTGAAATAATAAGCCACGCAGCAAAATAAACAATTAAAATTGTTCAATTTTCATTAGACACAAAAATCATATAAAGCAAAGAACAACAACTGTTACTGTGTGCACACGTGAATGTGCAATGTGTATGGGGGCGGGGGGGGGGGGGGGTGGGGGGGGGGGGGGGGGGGGGGCATGTGTATGTACCTGTTTTGTACTTCACCTGCCTTGGGTCCCTTGTGTCGAAACGCCAAACTAATTTGGGAGGAACTGTAGTTGGGTATGTCAGAAGCTTTGTCAGTTTTTAACTTTTAATACTTTTAATGCAATGTTTAACCAATAGGTTTATGAAAAAAATCTAGGTAACCGATCAACAGGTTAACCATTGTCAAATGAGACAACCTGCTGGAAGGTTTATCAAAATCTTGTTATTTCGAGGCCTGCAATGTACTAACTCCACATGAGCAGGGTTAGCATTGGTTGAAGACAGGTGCACCATTGACATGCCATACGCCTTAGTACACAGCGCCACTGTGAAACCACGTAGGCAATCAGGATTAAGTGCCTTGCCCAAAGACACAATGCAGTTATCCCTGGCAGGGATCGTACCATGGACCTTTTGGTTTGAAATTCAATGCCATAACCACTGAGCTACCATGCTCCCGATTATTCCCAATATGGAGTCAAAATAGTTTCGGTAGTAGAACTTCATTGAATTCTTCTTCAATCATCAGGTCTCCTGTCGGAGACCTGATGACAGAAGAAGAGTTCAAGAGAAGGCACTCCATTAGATTTGGATGATTTGAAAATTCATGAATCAACGGGACTCAAACTGAATCAAATCATCAGGATGATTTTGAACCAAATCAAATTTTGAAGCTATCAGGGGCTCTATATGGAACCCTATATGGTTTGGTGGAATTTCAAAACTATTTTTTTCCTTTTGGTGATGTATTTGAAAACAGAATGTGGTCAAGAAATAACAATCAGTGCTTCCAGTATATGAAGAGAAGGTTATCACTGAAGTTCTTGCAAATGGAGTTTCCAGCCCCTAAGATGTGTCTCGATTTCAGTTTCAGAATAAGAATAAGAGTTCAAGTTTGTGAACCCCCAGGTTTCAAGTTTTTTTTCACAGAACAACAATAGCAAATTAGTCAACAAGACAACCAAGCACTTGTCCAGTAATTTTTCCCTGTATATGCTAAGAAATACGAAATATACTTTTTAAATCTGCACATGTGCAGTATCCAGGAAGGTACCGAAATTGTACATATGCTCCGAGCCACCAACCGCAGACCATGTTATTGTCAATTGATCATAATAACATATATGTTCCAATAAGACCCTATCCATAGCCCAAAAACCACATCATGAACTGAACAAGGCAACTAGATAAATAGGTTTAGTAAATAAACCTCTCTTGTACCGCGTGATGTCACTGGACAAATAATAAATCAGATAAAGGTTGAGATCACTCCATCTAAGTTCAAACTGGAAATTGATTTGTAATTTAACCCTTTGCGACTTTAATTATTCTGATGTTCAAACGTCACTGGGAATTCAGTTTCTTCGTTTTTTTTCAAAATGCGACGCCAAAGGTTGGAAAGTACAAATAAAAAGATATTTTTCACATTAGTGATTATCTGGTTGAGGGCTAGATTATTTTTGGTGGTCTGAATTTGTTATTCAAAACTTGTTTTATTACAAATTATTGGAGAGTGCCCACAGGCACTCTCCAATAATTTGTAATAAAACAAATTTATATAAACAAAATATTATTTGTGTTTGACTGAATATGAAATATAAGTTTATTTTTTCCAGAAGCGAATGGAAACGGCCAAATAGGTCATGTTGCCCCCTGAAGATGCTAATAACTATCTGCATTCTGTTGTATTCATTATACTTGTATATAACTGCATTCTTCAAATAAAATTCTGTCCTGTTCTGTTCTGTTCTAAGCAACGAAAGTGTTGGCTTTTGCTCTGGTATCCTCATTTTTTTAAAGCCCCGATAGTGACTTCTAGCACTCAACCATTTAAAAAATCTTGACAGCAGGATTATATTTGTATTTTAAGCTGCGATAACATTTGGCTCAACGGCTGTCACTGAGCACTATTCGGGAGAAAATAGGAATTGAGGTTAAAGGTTTAACAAATCGAAAAATAATAACAAAACAAATGACCACAAAGTATCAACGTGATGTTTGATTTCATACGTAATAAGATGTACAAAAGTATCAAAGGGTTAAAACAAAAATTCATTCAGAACATCAACTGCTGCATGTGTGAAAAATCTATAGAAAAGAGGCGGTTTGAAAGTCACGCCACTCTGTTGATGAAATAACTGCAAAATGAGCTATGTTGTTTCAAATATTTTGCATGGTTACGACAAACACTAACATATGCTGTTGGAGCCATAAACATATGAAAACACTATGCCAGCTCTCATCCAATCAAAGGGCCAGGAACTTAAGTCTTTCTGTAACATACCTTCTTCTTGTCCTTCTTGGAAGGTTTTGATTCTTCTACTGATCCGTTTTGTTCTGACTGTAAAGACAATGCTGCAATTTTATCTTCAACATCATCATCCCTGAAACACGATGTAAAATTAATACAAGGCTATTACATTTTTTCAGTCATCTATTTCTTAAGACTACGATATCTGATTTAACCCTCTCTAGACCAGTCAGCACATCTCAAGTGGGAAAAATTGAACAGGATACAAACAAGAGGCCCCACGGGGCCTGAAGCGCTCATCTTAAACAGAATGCAATATAAACAGAGTCCAAGAATGAGTCTACATTAGGCAATCCATCTCCATATGATACACTGTCAATCCTTGAGTCCCTCAGGAGTGATAAAAATAATGCGGACATTATGCCTTTTCTTCAGTTGATCATAATGTAAAATGTAGAGCTCCCCTATGAAGCCCCTTCATACAACCTATGTGGATTAATCTTAGTTACACACCTCTAGAGGGTACTGAATACAAAATATTTACTTCTTCAGCAACATGGCCAATTCCGGCACCCATAGGGAGCCCAAATATTAACCCAGGCTCTCTATTTGAACAAAGTTGAATCTGACTTCCCTAGAGATGTTGTATACCAAATATGAAAGCATTCTGACTGTTGGATCTGAAGAAGAGAAATTTTAAAAACATTTCTTCATATTGCACGAAGTTAAAATTTGGGCTACAGTAGCGAGCACAAATATTAACCTTCGGATCCGATTTGAACAAACTTGAATCTGAACCCCCTAGAGATGTTGTATATCAAATATGAAAGCATTCTGACTAGTGAATCTGAAGAAAATTTTTGAAGAAATTCCCTCATATTGTACTAAGTTAAATTTCAGGTTCCCATATGGAGCCCAAATATTAACCCAGGCACTCAAATTGAACAAACTTGAATCTGACCCCACTAGAGATGTTGTATACCAAATATGAAAGCATTCTGACTGATGGATCTGAAGAAGAAGATTTTTTAAGAAATTTCCTCATATTGCACTAAGTAAAAATTTGGGCTACCATAGGGAGAGTCCAAATATATTACCTAGGGATCCGACTTGAACAAACTTGAATCTGACCTGCTTAGAGATGTTGCATACCAAATATGAAAGCATTCTGACTGGTGGATCTGAAGAAGATTTTTAAAAATTATCCTCCATATTGAACAAAGTTAAAATTTGGGCTTCCATAGGAAGCAAATTATATAAACCTAGGGACTTGGTTTGAACAATCTAGAATCTGACCCTCATAACAATGATGTATATCAAACATTAAAAGATTCAGACTGGTGGTTCTGAAGAAGATTTTTAAAGAATATTCCCCATATTACCCCAAGTTAAAAATTCGGGCTCCTGTATTGAGCCCAAATATGAACCAATGGGCTTTATTTTAACAAACTTGTATCTGACCTCCCTATGAATGCTGTAGACCAAATATCAAAAGATTCTGATGATTGGTTCTGGAGAAAAGATTTTTTTAAATCTTTGCAAATATGCTGACTCAGCATTTTTTCGATGCTCATTACAGAACACACTAATATAACTAATGGCAATTTTTTTTACCATTCAATTCTACTGGTTCTAAGGATGCTTCATACCAAATAACAGCTCTCTGTTCCATGTGGTTTGGGAAATATGGGCATTTGAAAATATTTCTATTTTTAGCTCCCAGGGTTCCCATGGGGATGCAGGAATTTTTTTTTTGCTACTTGTGACCCAATAATACCACATACCAAATTTTGTTTCTGAACATTTTCAGTTCAGAAAATGGAAATTTTAGGCGGGGCCAAAAATCAGACCCCTCCTATTACAAAGCCAAATATTGCTTCACGAACTCTGTTTGAACAAACTTGATTCTACACCTCAAAAGGAAGCTCCATAACAAATATCAAGTCATGGTACACACTGGTTCATGAGAAGATTTAAAAAATATTTTGGAGCATTTTCCCTCACTCCCTCCCTATGGGGCTGGGCATGTTCAGTTGAACAAAAATGCAATGCCCCTTCGGGACCATCACTCACACAAATTTTCACTTGAACTGGCCCAGTGGTTTTGGAGAAGACCAAAACATGGTGTTGACGGACGACGGATGGATGGATGGACGGACAATGGACAATGGACGGAGAGTGATGAGATTAGCTCAGCTTGACTTTGTCAAGATGAGCTAACAAAACTGATTTCTTTGGGACTTCATCTTGGGGCTTTTTCAACTGGTTGAGTTCCAGAAGCCACTATCATGGCTCTATTGAAATGTGCTGAAAGCCACTTTAGTGGTTTTACACTTTGCATTTGCTTGTTGTTTTCTCAGCAGTAAGAACAAAAATGTTTATAAAATACTGATTTGTTACAATTTATTGAGAGTACCATCAGACACTCTCCAAGGGAGTGTGGTGGCTCAGTGGTTACGGTATTGAACTTCAAACCAAAAGGTCCATGGGGTTTGCTCCCCACCAGGGGAAACCGTGTTGTGTCCTTGGGCAAGGCGCTTAATCCTGTTTGCCCATGTGGGGGCATGGTGGCACAGTGTAGTAAGGCATCACACACATCAATGGTGTAGTTGTCTTCAATCAATGCTAACCCTGCTTGTCTGGAGTTAGCATTTTGGTGAGACTGACAGTGGCTCGCTGCTGCTTCCACCTGTAAAACTGCCTGACACAAGGTGACCCTGACAGCCAAGTGTCATTAAACTCCAATAAATTAAACCCCAATAAATAAATAAGTAGGCACTCTCCAATAAATTGCAACAAAATAATTACTTATGCACAAAATCTTTTTCATCTAAGGCTTCCCTTTATGGTTGCCTGATATCTTTGAAAAAATACTGGTGACAAATCACCTTTGAAAAATAATTTAATACTCAACCAGTCAAGATCTGGTGATTTCAATGTACCCCCCCCCCCCTCCCCCCCCCCCCCTCTCCCCCCCCCCCCCCCACCACCACCTTAATGAAAAGGTGGGTGTTATATGGATGGATTGACTATGTTGAGTATAGCTGGAATTATCATTTGGAACGCTAAATCATGAGATTTAAGCCAATAAAGGGCATTAACTCCCTGATGAAAGGCCAGCCAATAAGTCTTATTCATACTTAATCTGCATTCTCTGTGGAGAAGGCGATTTACGGAATATGGATTGGCTGTTTCATGTTTGAGTGAATTTATCATCTGGAAACTAAACTTATGGAAATCCTAAGAAAAACAAAGGGCAATAACTCTGCAACAGAATATCACACAAACATTGAAATCTTACTTATATGCATTTCCTGTGCACTGAATAGACTGAGCTTTCAAATTGGTCTAATTTGGGCCACCATATCTACCTTAATTTGGAGACTCTGGGCCTCCAGGTCACATGTTCTGGGCCTGGCATGGTTTCTGATGTTGTTTCAAAACTTGTGGCCCTGAAACTATTTCAACATTCACACCTTCAAAATAAATTGTTAGGCCTCACTCAGATTTTCCTAAAATATCAGCAATAGGATGTATCTATAATAATTTCCCACACACTATACCTACCTACCTGGACTCTTAGAAATTACATGAAGTGACAGAGAACTTATAAGATACATCCTAATGCTGATGTTCAGTCCTAGCATTCTGAAAAATGCAGGAGGGCAAAAAATCGCTCTCCTCAATCAGCTTAGGAGAGCAATTAGCTTTACACAGCATTTTAAGTATCCAGTTGAACAAACTCATTGAAACTGAAACCAACAGACTACATCAGTGATTTTATTAACTTTACTAAGGTAAAGCGAAATCTCTTAGACATCTAGATGTCTCACTCAACAACCGAACACACACTTGACAAGACCTGTGTGTGTACCCAGACCTGTTGTCCAAGAAAGTCATATGCCTACCACTACCACCTTCAACCCCCAAGGGGGTTGAAGGTGGTAGTGGTAGGCGTATGACTTTCTTGGACAACAAGTCTGCTTCAATCTACAGTCACATCCTGGTGCAAGTGCTTAAAGTGACAGGATAGTTGTAATGGTAGTATATTATAGTGTCAATATTCCTTGAATAATTACCCCTCAAACTGTGATGTCAGTTGTTGAACTTGAAACTGACAGAAAAAAAAATATTGCTGTGACCCATTTTGCTTCAAATGATTGCAACTGTGTTTGGGTATGGTTGCAGCCATTACCTTTTACCACTAAACCACTTTCAAAATGAAATTACGTGATGTTATGTGACTTCGAAGATAAATACATGTAATCTCAATCATCCCAGACCAAAATATTTAGGAGGGCAATTTTTCGCTCTCCTTAATTCTTTCAGGAGGGCAGTAAGGAGAGCTAAAAAATCGCTCTCCTGCAATTGCCAAGCCTGGATGTTTTAGAAGTGTGGAAAATTTTGCTTTGCACCTTAGTTGCAAATGAAGTGAATCATATGTGAGCGAGCACACCTCAGAAATGATGCACTGGGGCATGTCACACTTCAAGTGCAGTAATGTGATATCAGATATGCTATTTTCATCAAAAGTTGAGACAATGAAACATAAATCATTGTTACCGATAAAAGGCTTCCACATTTTTGCATCCAGGGAGGGGCTGAAAAATAGGTTTAAATCCAGAACTAAGATTTCAGAGTTCCCAATTCCCAACCAGCAAGTTCCAAAATCAGTAAATCCAAACTGGGTGCCGGTAAATTCAAATGTTAAATTTTTACCCCCAAATATTAGAAATCTTTTCTTTTGACCAAATATTGTGATGCTAACCTGAAATGTACTTCATAAACTTATTAACAGTACCATGATGCCAATAAACACACAATAAAAATTATATATTTAATAATTATTTATTATCAATGACAAAAAATAATTAAATATATAATTTGCCTTTGGTGTTCACTATGAGGTATGTTTTAGAAAAGCATCACAATAATCGTAAAAAGAATTTGCTGTAGGACTCACAGGCTCAGTTACAGGGCATGCATTTGGCATCCGAATGGTAAATGTGACGTATTGATCAATTGGACTTTATTTGTGACTGTGAATGTGTAAAGCTTGTGTGGATTGGTGTTCCAAATTTGATTAAATCAATCCAGTATTTTGAGTCAAGGTCAGGGTATATTTTGTTTTAAATTTTTGATTAGCAACTTTTCCCTATCCCCGAGAAATTGATTAGCAAACAACTGTAATTGATTAGTTTTTGGATATGCTGGTTTTACTTCATGGTTCCCACTGACATCTGAGAATCAAATTCAAGCACTATTTAACCCTTTACCTAACATGAAAAGCAGACGACACTTGCAAAAAAAATTCTTGAATAACTAATTTTTTTCATTTTTTGTCTCAAAAACATAGGTTATGACCCCTCGTTGGAACGAGCTCGACGAGCTCATTCCAACGAGGGGTCATAACCTATGTTTTTGAGACAAAAAATTAAAATATTTTAAAATTAATTGGCGATTTTTGAGAATAGCGCTGGCCGGTTTTGGCCGTTACGTTGGGTAAAGGGTTAAGAACTTTAATAACTAATTTTTTTCATTTTTTGTCTCAAAAACATAGGTTATGACCCCTCGTTGGAACGAGCTCGTTCCAACGAGGGGTCATAACCTATGTTTTTGAGACAAAAAATGAAAATATTTTGAAAATTAAATGGCGATTTTTGACAATAGCGCTGGCCGGTTTTGGCCGTTACGTTGGGTAAAGGGTTAAGAACTTTTGTAGGATTCTGATTTTCAAGGACTATTGTAAAGCTCATATGAACTTACAACACCATTAACAAAACAAAGAATTTCAGCAATGAGGACATGATTTTGGAGAACCAAACAAGCTAGACATATACTGTCCTATGAGTGCAATAAAGCGAATCAAGGGACAGTAGAGAAATCCAAGATATGTTCATGCCCTATTTTGTGGTATTGCATGTATGTGGGTCAAGTTAGTCCGCAGTTGTGGTTGTCGGTTGTTTGTGAGCATAAACAAACCATCCCTTTATACCCATCAGATCGGCCCTATTTTGCAACATCTTCTACTAACAACTAACAAAGGGGGACAAAGGCTGCAAACAGAGAGATCCTTGGTTCGAATCCCACCTGTGGCAACTACATCGTGTCCTTGGGCAAGACACTTCACCCCTAATGCCCACGTGGGGACATGGTGATGTTGTGTACTAAGGCGTACTGCACATCGATGGTGCACATGTCTTCAACCAATGCTAACCCCGCTTGTGTGAGTTGGTATGTTGGGGAGCTGACAGTTGCTTGCCATTGCTCTGTGGTCCTCTCTGGGTACACCGACTTCCTCCACCCGTAAAACTGTCATGGTCATGATTAGCCATTGTGCAGAAATATGTGACCTTAAACACCAATAAATAAATAAATAAATAACAACTAACAAGGCATCTTCTGTTGATTGTATCAGTCAAATAAATAATTATAACAATCATATAATTATAACATATTTATGCATGTAATGTTGTAAAATGCCATGCAAAAAAAGAAAAGAAAAATCCTGTGTTTGGGGTAACATGACCGACCCTAAAAAATTATGCCGACCATAGAAATTTTATCAAGTAAAAGTCGCTCATTCAGATCATTGTAACCCTAAATTTCCATCTGACTTCAACTGTGAATTTGAAACCGATTTTGAGGTTCAAGCTTTCAAAATTATGTGTAGAAACAAATATATTGGGCAGTATAAATGAAGAGCAGGTGGTAAGTTCTAGTTTAGCAAAGGAAACTGCATTTTATAAACTAATGAACAATTTACAATGTTTCATCCTGGTGTTGACAGGTCACGACAGTAGGGCATCCGCCTTTCCTCGGGTAGCCAACGATGTGACAATGTCAAGGCAACATGAAATCGGGAATATACAAGTCAGGGTATTTGATAACTGGATTCGCATCGCAAAATGCTATACAAAAAAGTCCAAATGCTAACCATTTTTCTTTCATATTGGCCCTATAATCACTATTTATCATCACTTTTTGAAAGCAAGATGGAAACTGCTAATCAAATTTTTAAAAACAAAAAATACCCTGCAAGTTATTGCCGATGTAAATTTCAAAGCCTCCCACTGTGTTCTGGTTCCGTTATAACTCAACCCAGACAATTTTTGAAGTTTTGATCAGTCCCAAATGTCATATTCAGGCAGAGTTGTACCGATATCAACAACGCTCTCAAGGATATCCAACAGAACTAATTTGAGATCCACTTTTCAAAGAATAGTCGTTTTTATCGACTGTATTGTCGTAAAAATACATGCAGGCCTACACATCATCACGAACCTTGTTGCAGGTACCAGGAAATCTAAATAACTTGCACTTCATCTTTCGTATTATTCTACTAGCCTACTCATATGAATGTTGTAAAAACTACATGTGGTTAGTGGGAGGTACAAAGGAGAGGGTTAGTATGCTTATCAAAGAGATTGAGAAGAATGGGACATGGAATGTCATCAAGCAGTTCACTTCAGAGTGTCGGCAGGAGAGAAGAGACGTGGGAAAAGGGAGGCAGTTGGAAGCACATGAGTAACTAAGGTCTTCTCACCTGAAAACTGTGACAAATCAGCGGTCGGCCAAAGTGTTAATAATATGAAAGTGTCAATGACACTGTAGCTCAACTTGTTAAGACCTGTACATGTATAGTATGTGTCACAGCAATGACAAACATCTTGGTAATGACCTGATAACAAAGGTACATAGAAAGTATTGTAACGGTCTGTACATAAACACTGACCATAGTCTGTAACAAATGTATAGGTAAAGTATTGTAAAGGTGGGTGACAGTCAGATGCTAAACTAAAAAAAAAATCTTTGAGTCCCAGAGTGGGTCTGAATGAACCCCAAAATATTTGTTCTCATAGCACAATGATAAAAAAGGCACCCCAAAACACTTGTTCCTGTCCCAAGGTGATAACAAAGGTACCCAAGGAGTTTTGTGAAGATCGGTTCATAAATACGGCCTCTAGCCTGAGCCGTATAGAAGTTGTGTACAACAAGAGGCCCCACGGGGCCTGAAGCTCTCATCTTGAAAACAACACAATATCAACAGAGTCCAAGAATGAGTCTACATTAAGCAATCCATATCCATAGGCTACACTCTCAATCCTTGAGTCCCTCAGGAGTGACAAAAATAATCCGGGCATCATGCCTTTTCTTCAGTTGATCATAATGTAAAATGTAGAGCTTCCCTATGAAGCCCCTTCATACAACCTATGCGGATTAATCTTAGTTACACACCTCTAGAGGGTACTGAATACAAAATTTTTAATTCTTCAGCAAAATGGCCAATTCCAGCTCCCATAGGGAGCCAAAATATTAACCCAGGCTCTCGATTTGAACACAGTTGAATCTGATTTCCCTAGAGATGCTGGGTACCAAATATGAATGCATTCTGACTGTTGGATCTGAAGAAGAGAAATTTTAAAGAAATTACTTCATATTGCACTAAGTTGAAATTGGAGCTACCATAGCGAGCCCAAATATTAACCTATGGATCCGATTTGAACAAACTTGAATCTGAACCCCCTAGAGATGTTGTATACCAAATATGAAAGCATTCTGACAAGTTGATCTGAAGAAGAAAATATTTGAAGAAATTCCCTCATATTGTACTAAGTTAAATTTCAGGTTCCCATATGGAGCCCAAATATCAACCCAGGCACTCGAATTGAACAAACTGGAATCTGACCCCCCTAGAGATGTTGTATACCAAATATGAATATATTCTGACTGGTGGATCTGAAGAAGAAGATTTTTAAAGAAATTTCCTCATATCCCACTAAGTAAACATTTCGGCTACCATAGCGAGCCCAAATATATTATACCTAGGGATCTGATTTGAACAAACTTGAATCTGACACCCCTAGAGATGTTGCATACCAAATATGAAAGCATTCTGACTGGTTGATCTGAAGAAGAAGATTTTTTAAAATTTTCCGCCATACTGAAAAAAGTTAAAATTTGGGCTTTCCGAAGGAAGCCCAAGTATTAAACTAGCGATTCGGTTCGAACAATCTTGAATCTGACCCTCATAACAATGATGTATATCAAACATTAAAAGATTCTGACTTGTGGTTCTAAAGAAGATTTTAAAGAATATTTCGCATATTGCCCTATGTAAAAAATTTGGGCTCCTGTATTGAGCCCAAATATGAACCAATGGGCTTTATTTTAACAAAATTGTATATGACCCCCTATGAATGCTGTGTACCGAATATCAAAAGATTCTGATGATAGGTTCTGTAGAAAAGATTTTTTAAAATTTTTGCAAATATGCAGACTAAGAACACCCTAACATAACCATTGGCAATTTTTTTTACCACTCAATTCTACTGGTCCTAAGGATACTTCATACCAAATAACAGCTCTCTGTTCTGTGTGGTTTGGGAAATATGGGCGTTTGAAAATATTTCTATTTTTAGCTCCCAGGGTTCCCATGGGATGGGGGAATTTTTTTTTTTTTTTGCATGGGTCAAGTATTCATGACCCAATAATACCAAATACCAAATTTGGTTTAAACCAGACCATCGGTTCAGAAAATAGAAATTTTGGGAGGGGCCAAAAATCTTACCCCTCCCATTACAAAGACAAATATTGCTTCACGAACATTGTTTGAACAAACTTAATTCTACACCTCAAAAGGAAGCTCCATAGCAAATATCAAGTCATTGTACACAATGGTTCATGAGAAGATGATTTTTAAAATATTTTGGAACTTTTTCCCCCTCTCCCTCCCTATGGGGCTGGGCATGTTGAGTTGAACAAAAATGCAATGCCCCTTTGGGACCATCACTCACTCAAACTTTCACTTGAATTGGCCCAGTGGCTTTGGAGGAGAAGACCAAAACATGGTGTTGACGGACGATGGAAGGACGGGCGGACGACGGACGGAGAGCGATGAGATTAGCTCAGCCTGACTTTGTCAAGATGAGCTAAAAACTGATTGGACCTAATTTCGGTACAAAACTGCCACTGGCAGCAATCTTGAATTTTGGACCACACCCAGAAACACTCGTTCTCGTCCCAAGGCGATAACAAAGGTACCCCAGAAGTTTCGTGAAGATCGGTTCATAAATACAGCCTCCAGCCCTAGCCGTATTGACATGTGCACTTACTGTGTATAAGAAGCACTGAATAAATCAAAGTTCATCTAATCTGCATAATTTCTGCACGAGAAAAAAACCTGTATTATATGTGATGTATTCCATGTTACTAAACATTCATTCAAAAATTTATTCAGAGCAGAACCTTCAAATAGAAGTTTTGTACCAAAAACCAATTGTACCTAATTTTGGTACAAAATGGCCTCCAGTAGCCATCTTGAATTTCAGACCACACCCAAAAACACTTGTTCTTGTCCCAAGATGATAACAAAGGTACCCAAGAAGTTTCATGAAGATCAGTTCATAAATACAGCCTCCAGCCCTAGCCGTATTGACATGTGCACTTACTGTGTATAAGTAGCACTGAATAGATCAAAGTTCATCTAATTTGTATAATTTCTGCATGAGAAAACAACCTGTATTATATGTGATGTATTCCATGTTACTAAACATTCATACAAAAATTTATTCAAATCAGAACTTTCATACAGAAGTTTTGTACAAAAAACTGATTGCACTAATTTTGGTACAAAATGGCTGCTGGCGGCCATCTTGAATTTCGGACTGAATCCAAAAACACTTGTTCTCATCCCATTGTGATAACAAAGGTACCCAATAAGCTTTGTAAAGATCGGTTCATAAATACGGCCTCTAGCCTGAGCCGTACAGAAGTTGTGTACAAAAAACTGATTTGACCTAATTTGGGTACAAACTGGCCACTGGCAGCCATCTCGAATTTTGGATCGCACCCAGAAACACTCATTCTCATCCCAAGGTGAGAACAAAGGTACCCAAGAAGTTTCGTGAAGATCGGTTCATAAATACAGCCTCTAGCCCGAGCCGTATTGACATGTGTACTTACTGTGTATAAGTAGCACTGAATAAATCAAAGTTCATCTAATTTGCATAATTTCTGCACGAGAGAAAAACCTGTATTATATGTGATGAATTCCATGTTACTAAACATTCAAACCAAAATTTATTCAAATCAGAACTTTCATACAGAAGTTCTGTACAAAAAAACTGATTGCACTAACTAAAGTACAAAATGGCTGCTGGTGGCCATCTTGAATTTCGGACCGCACCCAAAAACACTCGTTCTCATCCCACGGTGATAACAAAGGTAATCAAGAGGTTTCATAAGGATCGGTTCATAAATACGGCCTCTAGCCCGAGCCATATTGAATTGTGGATGGACAGACAGAAAGATGGACGACTGGCCATGGCATAAACTCAAATTTGACTTACGTTAAAGTTGAGCTAAAAATAATATTGTCTTTTACTGTATGGTACCATATCACTATATGTGAACATGTTGTAATGTTTGCCACATTTATATTTTATAAATAAAATGGTGTCTTTGCCTGAACATTTAACCATTTGGTTACCAACAACACTAATCTCTTCCATACAAAATCACTGACGAATACCACATTCAGTGTTTCAAATAATATACACTCTGTGCGTACTGTAGAAAAGGTTGATTATCCTTGAAAATTTTGGATAACCTCCGGATGAACTTCATGTAGGGTTATCCAATTTGTGCATCCCTGCAAGTGGGTCATTCAGATCACAAAAAAAGACTACCTCAGAGAGATTCAGATCACAGTATTGTACGATGAAATCCTCTGGCCTGAAAGTAAAGTTAAAGGGGGGACATAATTCATGAAATACATGTATGAAGAGAAAGAAAATTTGGTCAGTATTTAGTTTGCTTGGTGCTGAAAATAATATATGATTTTTAGCACATCAAAGTTCCTACCAATCATCCAATTTTTTTTTCTTGTCTTTTTTGGTTTTCTTTGCAGTCGTCTTTGCAGGTAATTTTTTCTCATCCTCTTCAGATAAATTTGCTAATGGATCCAAATCAATTTCATTCTCACTGAAAAAAAAAATATGAAACACAGTGCTTTTTAATTTTGGAATTTGTGTGTCTATTCAATATAGTTTGAAAATCTTCTTACAATGACCAAAATAGGTACATTCCAGACAAGATTTGTTTCAGTTTAAAGATATTTTCAAAAGGATCATTTCATGGCAAACAGTTTTGTGGGTGGAGAAAGTTGAAATACCTGGATATAAGTTCAGAAAACTGCCAAGTAACATTGAGTAACTGTTGGACACTGCAACGTCCTAGTCTGGCAAATGCAGGTTGAGCAATGGATGAAGGAATGTTACTCTAAGGCCTAAACTTACTGTACTCATTAGCACACAGTTCCTCTGCATTCCATTTACACATAGGTAATTGCAGGGTTCGTACAGATTTCTCTGAGTGACATTAGAGTACTTTACCATAGACAATCAATACTAAGGCACACAACTGCACTTGCAACCATTATATGTAGTGTGCATGCCTTTGAAAAACAGTGAACAAACTAGGGGCTCTAAAGAGCCTGTAATCGCTCACCTGGCAGAGCTACATATAACTAGAAGGGGTATCAGTACCCTGTGGCTCACCAACATGTGGCCAATGTAAAGGAGTGGCTGAAGAAAAAAATAAAAGAAAAAAAGTCCAAAACCTGCACACAGAAGTCCAAAATTAAAGTAAATAAGCAGCTAAAGGGTTAAATAATATAATACTAGCCCCAAGAAGCATCCTAACATAAAATAGGAACCATGGCAATATGCTACAAGGTAAGTCACCACTTGGAAGAAAAGAAAGACAAACCTAAAAACCTGCACATAAAAGTAAAAAAAAAGTATCACATTTGTTTCAAAGGGTTAAAATTGAGAAAAATACCCTGTAAATGTCACAATAACCACAATGGCAATATGCCAGTAAGGTGAAACTCTGTTTGAAAATTATCCACTCGGAAGAAAAGAAAGACAAACCTCAAAAACACATAAAAGTCAAAAAAGTAACACATTTGTTTCAAACGGTTAAAATTGAAAACAAGAGGCCCCAAGCGGCCTGAGGGCACTCACCTGACATGGTAGCCTAAATATCAACCCAGAGAATTGATTTCAACAAGTCGCATCTGCTCCTCCTAAGAAAAGCTTATACCAAATATCCAAAGATTCTGACCAGTGGATCTAAAAAAAAAAAGAAGATTTTTAAAGAATATTCCTCATATTGAACTAAGTTATAATTCGGGCTCCCATAGGGAGCCCATATATGAACCCAGGTACTTGGCTTTAACAAACTTGAATCTCACCCCCCTAAGGATGCTGCACACCAAATATCAAAACATTCTGACTGCTGGATCTGAAGAAGATGATTTTTAAAGAAAATTCCTCATTTTGAACTAAGTTACAATTCGAGCGCCCACAGTGAGTCCAAATATGGACCTAGGGACATGGCTGAACAAACTTGAATCTCACCCCTAAGGATGCTGCATACCAAATATCAAAACATTCCGACTGCTGGATCTGAAGAAGATTTTCAAAGAAAATTCCTTCATTTTGAACTAAGTTATCATTCAGGCTCCCACAGTGAGCCCAAATATGGACCTAGGGTCATGGCTTGAACAAACTTGAATCTCACCCCCCTAAGGATGCTGCATTCCAAATATCAAAACATTCCGACTGCTGGATCTGAAGAAGATTTTTAAAGAAAATTCCTCATTTTGAACTAAGTTATAATTTGGGCTACCACAGTGAGCCCAAATATGAACCCAGGGACTTGGCTTGAACAAACTTGAAATCCCCCCCCCCCCACGCCCCCTCCTAAGCATGGTGCATACCCAATATCAAAAGATTCTGCCTGCTGGATCTTGAGAAGAAGATTTTCAAAGAAATTTGCCTGAAATGCACTAAGTTCAAATTTGGGCTCCTATACTGAGTCCAAATATAAACCCACGGGGCCGATTTGAACAAACTTTAATCAGATCCACCCCCACAATGTTGTATACCAAATATCAAAGATTCTGCCTGCTGGATCTGGAGAAAAAGATTTTTTAAGAAATTTTCCTGAAAAGCACTAAGTTCGAATTCCGGCTTCTACAGTGAGCCCAAATATGAATCCAGGGGGCCTATTTGAACAAACTGGAATCAGATCCACCCCACAATGTTGCATACCAAATATGAAAAGATTCTGCCTGCTGGATCTGGAGAAGAAGATTTTTGAAGAAATTTGCCTGAAATGCACTAAGTTCAAATTTGGGCTCCTATACTGAGCCCAAATATAAACCCAGGAGACCGATTTGAACAAACTTGAATCAGATCCACCCCACAATGTTGCATACCAAATATCAAAAGATTCTGCCTGCTGGATCTGGAGAAGAAGATTTTTGAAGAAATTTGCCTGAATTGCACTAAGTTCGAATTCGGGCTTCTATAGTGAGCCCAAATATGAATCCAGGGGGCCAATTTGAACAAACTTGAATCAGATCCACCTCACAATGTTGCATACCAAATATGAAAAGATTCTGCCTGCTGGATCTGGAGAAGAAGATTTTTGAAGAAATTTGCCTGAAATGCACTAAGTTCAAAATCGGGCTCCTATACGGAGCCCAAATATAAACCCAGGGGGCCGATTTGAACAAATTTGAATCAGATCCACCCTACAATGTTGCATACCAAATATCAAAAGATTCTGCCTGCTGGATCTGGAGAAGAAGATTTTTTTATCTTTTTCCCATTGCCTACAGTGTTAAAAAGTGCTGACTCAGCACTTTTTCAAAGTCCTGAAAAAAGTACCTTGTGATCAAACCGATAGGGTTTTTTTTAACCATTCTATTTTACTGGATAAAAGTAAGCTTTATACAAAATAAGAATTCTCTGTGCCATGTAGTTTTGGAGATATGGCAGTTTTAGGGTTTTTCCTATTTTTAGCTCCCGAGGTTCCCACGGGGCAATGAGAAAATTTTTTTTTGCATCAATCAACTACTTATGACCCATTATCATCTCATATCAAATCTGGTTCAAATCGGCCTCACAGTTCAGAAAATAGAAATTCTAGGCGTGGCCAAAATTTTTGCCCCCTCCCATAACGAAGGCAAAAAATGCCCCACAAACTTCTCTTGAACAAACTTGATTCTAAACCTCAAAAGGACTCTGTATACCATATATCAAGTCTCTGCTACTGGTGGTTCATTAGAAGAAGATTTTCAAAAAATTTGGCCATTTCTTTCCCACACCTCTGCTCAATATGAGCCGAAACATAATTTGGATAAAAATCAAAATGCCCCAATATAACCACTACTTACATGAAATTTAATTAAAATGTGGCCAGTGTCGTCCGTCGTCTGTAGTCCGTCGTCCACCTTCACGCAGGACGACGGATGACAGACGACGGACGACAGACGATAGACGACGGACGAAGAGTGATAAGAAAAGCTCACCCTGACTTTCAGTCAGGTGAGCTAAAAATACACTCAAATGTTAAGGTAACCACCATGGCAATATGCCAGTGAAGTAAAACTCCACTTGAAGACAAAATTTCAAAACCTGCACAGAAAAGTCAAAAACCTGTACACAAAAGTCCAAAATTCAAGTAACTAAGCATGGAAAGGGTTGAATAAAATATTACAATCCCTGAAAAGCATTCCGGTGTAACAGGATATATCCTAGTATATCTTCCCCCCCCCCCCCCCACCCTGGATATCTTCCCCCACCCATAAAAAAATTTTTTTGATTAATTTGACATTATTTGATGATGAAATGGTGAGAACAGATCCTGGCCTGGATATCTCCCTCCCCCCCCCCCCCCCCCCACACACACACCATGACAAAAAAAATTTTGTCAAACATTTGACACTAATTGATAAGGAAATGGTGAAAGAAATAGATTTGGGACTTCAAAAATGGTTTCGGATAAACACTGAGTTAGATGGCCTGGATATCTTCCCCCTCACCTCCCATTCCAACCAACCCTAACTCAGTGTTTATTCGAAACCATTTTTAAAGTCCCAAATCTATTTCTCAGACCATTTCAATATCAATTGGTGTCAAATGTTTGACAAAACTTTTTTTGTCATGGTGGGGGGAAAGATATCCAGGCCTGGATATTCCCCTCGCCCCCCCCCCCCCCCCCCACCCATTCCAACCAACCCTAACTCAGTGTTTATCCAAAACCATTTTTAAAGTCCCAAATTTATTTCTTTCACCATTCCATTATTAATTACTGTCAAATGTTTGACAAAAAAGTTTTTGTCATGGTGTGGGGGAAGATATCCAGGCCTGGATATCTTCCCTCCCATCTGTGTTTATCCGAAACTATTTTTAAACCATTTCAATATCAGTTAGTGTCAAATGTTTGACAAAAATGTTTTTGTCATGGTGGGGGAGGAGGGGGGGAGATATCCAGGCCTGGATATCTCCCCACCCCACCCCACCCCCACCCCACCTCCCATTCTAACCAAAGGGTTACCCATGTACCTTGAAAATTGACCATGGCAGTGTCAAAGATGGAAAATTATGGGAAGTAGCTTCAAGCTGCATCATTCCTGTTGTTTGTATAAAATGTTTCATGTGCTATAACAACTTTTATTGTTTAAGTGCTATAACAAATTACATTGCTTTGTTAGGTTGTTGTTGTTGATATAGTCTGGAGTGAATAAAAATATCAAATCTTTTGTGGGTAGTTAATTTTCTCATTGTTTATATCGAGGCCTGGATATCTTTCATTATCAATTAATGCCAAATGTTTGTTTATATCCGAAACCAATTTCTCTACCCAAAACAGTTACACTTCATATCACATGACAACATGAACCAGAATAGTTGAGAAAATATTGAAATGATTTTTTGTCACAGGTTTTCAACTGGATGAGAGCAAGATATCCAGGTTGAACCTGAAAAGAACCAACATTTTGCCCAAAAAACCCATTTTTCTCGCCATTTTTCCGCGGGGGAAGATATCCAGGGGGGGGAAGATGACGTGTGACACCGGCATAAAAAAAAAAAAAAAAATCCAAAATAATAATAAAAAAAATAATAATAAAAAAAAGGCAAAATAAAAAAAATGAAAGTGTCAATGACACTGTAACTCAACTTGTCAAGACATGTACATGTATAGTATGTGACACAGCAATGACAAACATCTAGGTAATGACCTGATAACAAAGGTACATATAAAGTATTGTAACGGTCTGCAAATAAATACTGACCGTAGTCAGTAACAAAAGTATAGGTAAAGTATTGTAAAGGTGGGTGACAGTCAGATGCTAAACTAGAAAAGAAATCTTTGAGTCCCAGAGTGGGTCTGACTGAACCCCAAAATATTTGTTCTCATAGCACAGTGATAACAAAGGCACCCCAAAACACACTCAGTCCTGTCCCAAGTTGAAAACAAAGGTACCCAAGAAGTTTTGTGAAGATCAGTTCATAAATACGAGTTGTACAGAAGTTGTGACAAAAAACTGATTGGACCTAATTTCGGTACAAAATGGGCACTGGCAGCCATCTTGAATTTTGGACCGCACTTAGAAACACTCGTTCTTGTCCCAAGGTGATAACAAAGGTACCCAAGAAGTTTCGTGAAGATCGGTTGATAAATACAGTCTCTAGCCCAAGCTGTATTGACATGTGCACTTACAGTGTATAAGTAGCAGTAAATAAATCAAAATTCATCTAATTTGCATAATTTCTGCACGAGAGAAAAACCCGTACTGCATGTGATGTATTCCATTTTACTAAACATTCATACAAAAATTTATTCAAATCAGAACTTTCATACAGAAGTGATCCTCCAAAAAGGCATTACTTTTGGTTGTTCTAACTAACAAACGGAATAATCAATACACATATCCATTTTAATTAAATGTAAATATTTTCTGCTGAGCTAACAAGTCTGAAGTGAGATTTCATTTCATCATGTCGCAGCAAAAACAAAAGCCTTCAATCATTTTACTCTTGTTGAATTGGAAGGGACGAAATCTGCAGATTGAAATATGCGACACGATTCGTTTATATATGTACATGGGAAATACGAAAAACAACCACAAAGTGTTTGTTTTAGTTGTTTGCTTTTGGGGGACGTTCTCATACCTAAACCTCAAACAGGTAGTACCTTAACATTAAGAGCAACTAAATAAAGATAAATGCCAGAGATTCTGTGTCATTCAACATCAAAGAAATTTGTATCAGCAATTATAAAGAACAGAAAGTCAGTAAAGTCGCTTTTGCATTTCTGCCGTAAGCTGCGCTCGTTAACAACAACATTTTCAGTTGGTTTACAGATGCCGGGATTGAACTATCATTTCTGACTATAACGTAACATTTAGTGTTGGGAGGTTATGAAATTTTTCCACGGTTTTGGTTTCTACTCAGGTTTTTTTAAAAAAGAGTTGAATCCAGGGCTGGGGTAAATGTAATTGTAATTACCTGTAATTAATTACTTTTTAAAAGTAATTGGCTGTAATTGGTAATTGAGGAATTTTTCAATTACTTGTAATGTAATTAATTACATTGAAAATTCTCCTGTAATTGCAATAACTTTTCAATTACTTTCAATTACACTGATCAAAAAATGTTTTCAAAACTTACATTCAGTGTTCAAAAATCCACCAGCACATTTGGAGTATGTTTCAATATTTATGTCTCTCTTCTAACAGGACTAGTATCTCTGGTGTTAATAATAATAATAATAATGAAACTTTTCATTCATCATTATTCTCATTGTCACTTAGTGTTTCATTACAAAAATGTCTAGTATAACTTTGCATTTTGACATACCAGATAATGCCACAGAAACTATAAAAGCAAGATTCAAACACTACACATCAGTTATTTCTGGATCATCCAAATGTGCATCAAACTTTCTAACTCATCTGAAATCTGGAAGGAATGGTTTCACGTGCCGTAGACGCGCAGGGACGGTATGGGGAACAAGCCCCTTCCGACCCTCAGTGACTGTATATGGGTAATTTTCACATGTCTAGGCATGTTGAAGGGGGAAAAGGTTCAGGTACTAGACAGGTTGTCTCTGGTTGCGGCGTGATGGCTTCCTTGGCATATCTCGGTTGAACCCTCGGGTGAGGACCAGTGTGAGAGGTTGTGTCCTCTTACAAAGGTACTACCTCTCCCCGAGGGTGCTCATCTGAAGGTGAGATTGTTTTAAATTTATATCATTAATTTACCCTTTACCCAAATGTGGATAGCAGAAGAAGGTAACAGGACAGAACCCCCTCAGGACAAAACCCCATCAGACAAAACCCCCTCATTTTTTGCATCGTAGGACAAAAACCCCTCAGGGAAAAAAACCCTCAGGACAAAACCCCCTCAGACATTATATAATAATAATAATAACTCTTTGGCCAGCCGCTGATTTGTCGCGGTCCTCATAAGAGAAGGCCATCATTCCCCCTGCACCCCACCCCCTCTTCCCCTCCTCTCCTCCCAGCATTCAGATATAAACTGCTTAATAGTGTTCCTCACTTCCTCTTTTTCAATTTCTTCAATAAGCATTCCTACCCTCTCCCTCGTGTCCCCCTTCAGCCATCTATCCTTTGTTTCTTCACCCCACTTCTGCATTATTCTTCCAGTAAATTTTATTCTATGAGGTATATACTGTGGGCATTCCAAGAGAAAATGTTCCAGGGTCTCCACTACTCCAGAGTGGCACATTAGGCATCCCTTTTCCCCATCTCTCCCAATTTTTCCCCGAAGCTCCAGTGATCTTGATCTCAGTTTGAACAGCAGTGACCCTCCAAAGGTGCCATCTAGGTACTTCTCAAAAGCTGGCTTTTCTTTATATTGTAACCCCTGCAGTGATCTTTTCACGCTAACCCCTGCTCGCCAGTTTCGATTGCAATCTTCCATGACTCTCTCTTTGACAAACCTTTTGCCTTCTTTCATTCCTACTTCTATGTTTGTGACCTCTATAGAGTAATTGTCCATTAGTTCCCTCACATGTTTTGACCACCCCGTTTCTATATTAGAATTCCAAATGGTATCGAGCATCAATTTGCACCACCGGTTGTCAGGCAGGTTTCTCAAGTAGTTAAAGTAACACAGTTTTCCCAAATCTACCCTGTCCTTGATTTTCATCCACCCAAGCTCCCCCCTTACTGCTTCCAAAGCTGCAGCATTACTCGACCCTGTTATCCATCTGCCGGCATCGTTTTGAGTATTTTCCAACTTCTTAATAACGGTTTGGTTTAATGGAATCACGTCCGTGCCATACGTTATACTTGGTAAACCCACCCTCTCCCACAGTGTTTTCCCCACAAAGACCTTGTTGAAACTATTTTTCCCTAAAAGTTTTAGTTGGTTCAGAATTCTTTTCCCCTTCAGAATCAGTTTGGCTGAGTAATTTCTGTACACCCCTCTTCCCGTTATATTTATGCTTACCCCTAGATACTCATACTCTCCCGTTTCTCCTACAGTGATTTGTTTGCTTTCCCCTTCGGGGATTGAGAACTCCCCCACTCTCCATCTCTTCGTCATATCTACCTTGCGTCCAACGGGTATTACCTTGCTTTTATTTTCATTTAGTTCTAGCCGCCAAGTGTTCCCATATCTACCAACAATTTCCAACAGTTTCTCTAGCCCCTGTTCAGTTCTAGACATTAACACCATGTCGTCCGCAAAGAATAAGCCTGGTATCTTTATGTCTCCAACATTTACCCCCTCCGCACTCTGAATTAGTTCGTCCCCTAAATCTTTAACATACAATGCAAACAAAATCGGTGAAAAGATACACCCCTGCTTCAGGCCTATATCCATAGGGACTCGTTTTGTAGTGATACTCCCTAGACTGAGTTGGCTTTGCACATCTGTATACAGTGCTTTCATGATTCCCACAAAGTCACCCCCCAGTCCGATGCCCTCGAGCTTTCGCCACATACCTTCCCTCCACACTCGGTCGTACGCTTTTTTCACATCTAGAAATGCCAGAAACATCTTTTTCTTTTCAGCCTTTGTTGATTCTATCAGTTGGGTGAGTGTAAATAGGTGATCAGTGACTCTTCGTCCTTTCCTGAAACCATTTTGAATTTCTCCTAAAAAACCTTTCTCTTCAATAACTTCCTCTAGTCTACCGTATATGACCTTACAGAATACTTTTCCGATGTTACTACTAACTGATATCCCCCTATAGTTATCTAGAACTTCCTTATCCCCCTTTTTGTGTATGAACGACACCTTACTTTCCCTCCACTCTCTGGGGACCTCTTGCTTTCGCAGAGCCAGGTTGAAAAGGTTTGTCAGGACTTCAATAAGTGCCTCCCCTCCATTTTTGAGGAATTCGTTCGGAATTTCATCAGTCCCTCCCGCTTTACCATTTTTTAATTTCGAGACCACGTTCCGCACTTCTTCTGCCGTTATTTCGCTACATACACGATTGGATAGGTTCTCCTCCACCAGTGTATTTCTTTTTGGTGGGGACCCACTGCCCCATCGCCTATCGTTTATCTTTTCCCAGTGCTTGACTAACTCTGAAGCGATACGGCCTTTATCTTCTGTACTTTCCCCATCCACTTTGATACTCTGCACACTACTTTTCCCCCGTTTATTTACCCAGTTCCAAAATACGTTTGAGCTCGAACCCCCCTTTTTCTTTATTGTTCTGGCAAGACTGCAATTGTGCTCCTTCCTATTATTATTCTTTATCTCATTCACCTTTTTCCGTGCCAGTTCATATTCTCCTTTCATTAGTCTCGTGTCATTGTTATCCACCCCTTTAAGCTTCCTACTTCTTCTGTAAGCAGCGCATTTTACTTTCCTTTCTTTTATAGCCTTTTTCAGTCCCTCGTTAACCCTGTATCCAAGCTCTTTCATTGGGACCCTCACCCTTCCTATACACTCCTTCCCTGCCTCTGTTAGGCTATTTACTATGCCATCTGAAATACTCTGGACATTTGCATCCCTAGGTATACATTCAAGATTTGGTTTTAGTTTTTCCCGAAACTGCTTCCAGTCGGCTCCTTGTTTTAGTCCCCAAACTTCCTTGAAGGTATTTCTGTCTCTATTCGTCTTTTTGCCCATAATCTTAACTGTTATCAGGTTGTGATCACTACCCAAGTCATTTTTTCCCTCGTCATCTATTTCTACATCTATAACCTCCCTCCATACGCTAATGTCAGTGAGTATATAATCAATTATTGTTTTCTTATCGTTCCTCTCCCAGGTCCATTTACCCTTACATTTCGCATCCCTGTTCAGGATCTTTAAACCAAGCTCTTTTGATAGGTCCAACATCTTCCTCCCATTCGTGTTAATTTTCCTATCACCTCCCTGTATGCCCTCCTCCTTATCCCCGATGTGCCCATTGAAGTCCCCCATTAGGACAATACTGAACCCTCTGCTCCCAAGCTCTGTGATATTCGATCTAAGAGTTGTATATATTGAATCATTCCACTCAGGCTTACTTCCCTCCACTGCTAAGTATACAACACCAACGGCAACACTCCTGTTTCCTAACTTGATTTTTGCCCAGACTATTTCGTTGGATACTGGAATCTGAGTCCTTGCTTCTGTGAGATCTGTAATCAATGAGGGCTGTAATTCCTCTTTAGCGTAGATGCCAACACCCCCACCCCGTTTCTGACCCTCAGTTCGCCCAGCTCCTATCCACACGCAACCCTTCATCTGATCAACCCGCTCATCCCGTCGTATCCACGTCTCACTTAGACCCATTATATCGAAGTCTCCTTCGTCCATCATTGTTGATATTTCGCTTACTTTCTTGTGCAGCCCCTGGATGTTACAGTACCCAAACTTAATGAATCTTTGTTTTTTTGTCATCACTGGCACATTATTATAACCCTGGTATGTCCCTGTATTGTGCATGTTTGTTGTTCTTCCCATGTTCCCAGCATTTGTGCCACTCTGGGTTACCGGCTGTGGTCCCCTACCCCCCTTTTCTCCAAAAAAGGCCCAGCCACCTGTAAGATTTTTTGGCCCAACAGGTCTGTACCCATCCTACTTAAATGCAATCCGTCTCGCCCATACAACTCTCCTTGTCCCCAGAATGAATCCCAGTGGTCAATGAAATGTACTCCCAAGTCTTTGCAGTGCTCTTCCAGCTCCTCGTTTAGTGCCATAATCTGCGAGTTCCTCTCATTTCCACCACCCATAACGGGGAGCACCCCTGAAACGATGATCCGAGCATTCCTGCTAAGTAGCTTACTAATTAGGTCCTTGTATGTGTCCACCAAACGAACTGATTTCCTCTCCCTGATGTTATTGGACCCCACATGTAATACCACTACCGGATCAGGCCCCGACCCAGCTACAATACCGTCCACTCTATCCCTCAGGTCCTCCACTTTAGCCCCCGGAAAGCACAGAACTGTTCTATTTTTACTGTCCGGACCACAGACAACCTTGTCGATCCCCCGAACTATGCTACTTCCCGCAACCACCAACTTACTTTTGGACCTCGCCCTATTTATCTCCTCTAGTCTCCTATTGTTTACAGCGTCCTCTTCCTCTCCAACAGCCCCACTCGGACTCAATATCGGTATCGGTATCTTTGACCTAGGATTACTCCTATCCTTGTCCCTCCGTCTCTTTCCAGGCCCTGAGCTACCTGGACTACTCCCCTGGTCTTCCCCCGGATCCCTCCTCCTTTTTCCTGGCCTAGACCCCAAGCTACTATCTGTTGCAACTACCTCCATCTCCTCCTCTGTCTCTTCCGAATCGAGCACATCAAATCTGTTTCTGGTGCTGCACTCCCCACTGCCTTTGGACTTTACACCCCTATCTACCTGCTTCTCTGGCCCCCCTTTCCTACCACTTTTGGTAGTCCACGCCAAACGCTTTACAGCATTGCTCCGGCCTGGGCCCCCCTCATCTGTCCTACGTACTTTTCTAGCAGCCCCCACCTCATCACCTACCTCATTCACATCAAAGGTTCTACCCCCATGTTTCCTCTTGGAACCACCGACAACCTTCCATCCTTCTCGGAAAGCCACTTTCACAGGCGTAACTCCAGACAGCCCCGCCCTACCAAGTCTTCCCTTCAGCTCAGCAATCTCCCCCTCAAACTTAACAATTGTCTCAAGTAGGCGGAGGATTTCCTGACAGTTTGCACATACCTCTCCATATCCCATCGAGCGACAGTCCCCATACATCATAGAACACTGTTTACAAACTTCAAGCCCAATATCGCCATCGGTGGCCCCACCAACCCGGCTCTGACCGACACCCCCAGTGACCTCTGTCTGCACACCAATACTTACTCCGTTGGCACCGTTGACCTGGACCGCGATATTACACGTGTTTACCTCCATACTTACCTCCGTCTGAACAGACCTGCTCGCCATCATCAAGACAAAATTACGCGATCGGACAGGGAAAATTGTAAACACGCGACACGCGACAAAAGGCAACACGATGAACCGTTCGACAACTTAGCGCTCACAGTTTTATTTAAGGCCTCCTAACTTTGTCCCAGTTACTATACTAAACTAACTCCCCACAAAGTTGAATAAAATAACCTGAAAATGAAATATATATGATTAGTAAACAATAAAAATACTTAATTTCGATTCGTAACCAAGGAGACTTCTTCTGTATACTTGCGGATCGTATATACTAACTTGTGTCTTGTGTTTCAGTAACACCATTTTGTAAGTCATCTGTACTTAACCATTAAAAGTACAGATGGCTGTTGTTGTTATAACAACAAATCTCCAAAGTACTGGGATACTAGCTTGTGTCTTCTGTTCCATTATTTCTTTGATGTATAGCTTTGTTGTTTTAGTAATACCGTTTTGCAAGCTATCTGCACTTTCAATTTTTCATTTTTGCTCAAATTGCTGGGATACTAGCTTGTGTCTTCTGTTCCATTACTTCTTTGAGGTATAGCTTTGTTGTTTTAGTAATACCATTTTGCAAGCTATCTGCACTTTCAATTTTTTAATTTTGCTGACTTCAATAACCATTTATGTTGTTTTATTACACTGGCATGACAAAGTTTTAGAACAACATTCTCTGTCATAATGTTATAAATATGCCAGTTTTGTGATGCTTTCTCAGCTCCATTACGGTTAGAGCTACTAAACGTATCAATTTTCTGAAGATGATCAGAGGTAGAAATTGGGGAGCAAACAAAGATGTGCTTCTCAAGCTCTACAAAACATTTATACGTCCGGGTACTAGAATACGGTGCCATAATAACAAGCGACCTAAGCAAAACCAACATTCAGAAGCTACAGAGGGTTCTAAATTATGCCTTGCGAGTGGCACTATGCAAACCGAAATGGACCCCGATAAAGGAACTTCACGAGCTAGCAAAAATAGAAACTATTGATACGCGATTAAAAGACCTACAAACCAAAACCCTCAACAGACTCCAATATAGTGAATTAATGGTTGAGCTGAACGAACACCGATCCCTTAACAGAAAAACAAAATAAGTTTCTAGAAAATAAAAAAAAAAAAATATATATAATAAAATAAAATAAAATAAAATAAAAATTATACAATATAACTAAATCGCGTGGAGTCAGTGAGGATTGCCTCGCTACTCATTGGGAACTTTAGGATAGAGTCTGTGAGGACTGCCTCGAAACTCTGCTGAAGCGCGATTGAAACGCGTTTAATAAGATCTATATAACAAAACCCTCCACATACTCCAGGATAGTGAATCAATGGTGAAGCTGAACGAACACCGAACCCTAAACAGAAAAACAAAATAATCCACAGTAAATTAAAATTACTCAATAGAATTAAACTGTGTGGAGTCAGTGAGGATTGCCTCGCTACTCATTGAGATCTTTAGGATTGAGTCTGTGAGGATTGCCTCGCAACTCTGCGTGTGGGGAGTGTGCTCCGAAGAAACACACCCCTTACCCCATCCAACAATCACACAGCAGGCACAATATACAATAGCGGATACCTATCTTTCTCTCTACCTTTTACTTTTCTAACTGAACATTCTCAAATTTTCTTGCAACACTCTCATCAAGAAGACGCATGGAAATGGTAGACAAAGCGTAGGAGGAATTGGTGCAACCTACCTTTCTGCAACATATACAAGAAACCACCAAATGCTAGGCAAGGATTGAAACAAGCTTGTCTGGCTGGGAACGAGTGTACATTTGATAAAAATAAACATTTGAATAAAGATTTAACAGCCCTTTTAAGGGCTTGAGGGTGTGTGTCAGTGAGTGTTTTTTTTGTTTTTTTTTGTTTTTTTTTGGGGGGGGGGGGGGGGGGGGTGGAGGAGGTCATTTGGAATTCCCGAAGGATAACCAGATACCTCAAAATTACATACGGCATCCTATCTCCCAGAAGGCTTGATGGATGACTCCCGGTTTCTTAAAACTAAACTGTTGGAGCTTTCTCCACTTCTTTTTTGTAACCGCTATGGTCATATACCGGGGCCGCTACCAAACCGGCGTTGCTGTTTGGTTTTCTTTTCTCTTCTTCCCTTAAACTTGCCATCGCACAACATTACATTCTGGCTCGCCACCATGGTGGGACTCAAACCTCTACCATCGCCGAACTGGAACCGAATAGAGCTCGTTCTCTAATAGGTTTAAATGCGTTGAGGGATTGAGTATTGACCATCTAACACTCCAACGTAAACTGTCGGGTATTCTAACCGCGTGCATAACCCCCTCAGACTCCATTTTGGGCAATACGAAAGCTAGGCCTGTGTGATCCAAGGGGAAAAAAATAAGGTTAACCAGGTCGCAAGGGATTTGTAAATCCCACATCGTCCCTGCGCGCCTTCGGCGCGCTAAAACCTTTCATTCATCATCGCTTTCTCAGTATTCAAAATATTGTCAATTAGTGCTATATTATGGAGATTATCAAAAACCACAAAGGTGGTCTGAAACTTGTGCTTGATGGCTACATGTATACTAAGAAATACACACGTCAAAATAAAATCTGATGGGAGTGCTCAAACAGATCAGCATTTTTGTGTAAGGCAGCTGTTACTACAAATGTTGAAATGAACTCTGTTTTTAGTTCCACCGAACATTCGCATGATCCTAAAAACTTGTAAAACTGTGTGAGGATAGGCGTGAGGGTAAACTCAATGTGGCAGACTTCTTGAAATATGTTGGTTATTGTATTCGGTTTTAGAAACTTCACTCATATATATGAAACAGTTTTAAAAATATAGTGCTTCACCTATACGTCCGTCCGTCAACACGGTAAAAACATTACATGGTATCCATATCACAGGTTAGATTTGTGTAATAAATAGAGGATCTACAACGGGTTCCCATTTTATAGCTCTATTTACAAAACAAGTTCAGTAAATTAGGTATTGGCCGAGCTTTAGCGAGGCCAAGACCTAATTTACTGGACGAGTTTTGTAAATAGAGCTACAAAATAGGGATCCGTTGTAGATTCTATTTATTACATGATCCAGGGTAACTCAAAAACGCGACTTGAAGAACCACATTGAATTTTTGTGAGTGTCAATTAGATTTATTATCATTGGATAATTACTTTATAGATGTTGTAATTTGTAAGGCAAGATGATCCTAATTAATATAATATTTGTATGTTCTATAGTTCTGTGTGAAAAAGATCGCTAGCTGTTACATGTTGTCAGTATTATATATATATATGTCATTAAATATTAATTACAATTACCTGCAAACAAATTTAATAAAACTCTATATTTGTTTAAATATTCTTTTTATTTATTCACTTCAACATTTATCACCTCATTTTTTTCATCATCATTTTTTTCTCAAGTGAGGGGGTTTTGTCCATTTTGTCAGTAAAAGTGAGGGGGTTTTGTCCGAGGGTGTTTTGTCCTGAGGGGGTTTTGTTCGAGGGTGTTTTGTCCGAGGGGGTTTTGTCCTATATTCGCAGAAAACACTTGCAAAATAAATTCTTGAATAACAATGTGTAGTTTCTTTTGTCCAATTTGAGTTTCAATTAGGGGATTAATAATAATAATAATAATAACTCTTTGGCCAGCCGCTGATTTGTCGCGGTCCTCATAAGAGAAGGCCATCATTCCCCCTACACCCCACCCCCTCTTCCCCTCCTCTCCTCCCAGCATTCAGATATAAACTGCTTAATAGTGTCCCTCACTTCCTCTTTTTCAATTTCTTCAATAAGCATTCCTACCCTCTCCCTCGTGTCCCCCTTCAGCCATCTATCCTTTGTTTCTTCACCCCACTTCTGCATTATTCTTCCAGTAAATTTTATTCTATGAGGTATATACTGTGGGCATTCCAAGAGAAAATGTTCCAGGGTCTCCACTACTCCAGAGTGGCACATTTGGCATCCCTTTTCCCCATCTCTCCCAATTTTTCCCCGAAGCTCCAGTGATCTTGATCTCAGTTTGAACAGCAGTGACCCTCCAAAGGTGCCATCTAGGTACTTCTCAAAAGCTGGCTTTTCTTTATATTGTAACCCCTGCAGTGATCTTTTCACGCTAACCCCTGCTCGCCAGTTTCGATTGCAATCTTCCATGACTCTCTCTTTGACAAACCTTTTGCCTTCTTTCATTCCTACTTCTATGTTTGTGACCTCTATAGAGTAATTGTCCATTAGTTCCCTCACATGTTTTGACCACCCCGTTTCTATATTAGAATTCCAAATGGTATCGAGCATCAATTTGCACCACCGGTTGTCAGGCAGGTTTCTCAAGTAGTTAAAGTAACACAGTTTTCCCAAATCTACCCTGTCCTTGATTTTCATCCACCCAAGCTCCCCCCTTACTGCTTCCAAAGCTGCAGCATTACTCGACCCTGTTATCCATCTGCCGGCATCATTTTGAGTATTTTCCAACTTCTTAGTAACGGTTTGGTTTAATGGAATCACGTCCGTGCCATACGTTATACTTGGTAAACCCACCCTCTCCCACAGTGTTTTCCCCACAAAGACCTTGTTGAAACTATTTTTCCCTAAAAGTTTTAGTTGGTTCAGAATTCTTTTCCCCTTCAGAATCAGTTTGGCTGAGTAATTTCTGTACACCCCTCTTCCCGTTATATTTATGCTTACCCCTAGATACTCATACTCTCCCGTTTCTCCTACAGTGATTTGTTTGCTTTCCCCTTCGGGGATTGAGAACTCCCCCACTCTCCATCTCTTCGTCATATCTACCTTGCGTCCAACGGGTATTACCTTGCTTTTATTTTCATTTAGTTCGAGCCGCCAAGTGTTCCCATATCTACCAACAATTTCCAGCAGTTTCTCTAGCCCCTGTTCAGTTCTAGACATTAACACCATGTCGTCCGCAAAGAATAAGCCTGGTATCTTTATGTCTCCAACATTTACCCCCTCCGCACTCTGAATTAGTTCGTCCCCTAAATCTTTAACATACAATGCAAACAAAATCGGTGAAAAGATACACCCCTGCTTGAGGCCTATATCCATAGGGACTCGTTTTGTAGTGATACTCCCTAGACTGAGTTGGCTTTGCACATCTGTATACAGTGCTTTCATGATTCCCACAAAGTCACCCCCCAGTCCGATGCCCTCGAGCTTCCGCCACATACCTTCCCTCCACACTCGGTCGTACGCTTTTTTCACATCTAGAAATGCCAGAAACATCTTTTTCTTTTCAGCCTTTGTTGATTCTATCAGTTGGGTGAGTGTAAATAGGTGATCAGTGACTCTTCGTCCTTTCCTGAAACCATTTTGAATTTCTCCTAAAAAACCTTTCTCTTCTACAACTTCCTCTAGTCTACCGTATATGACCTTACAGAATACTTTTCCGATGTTACTACTAACTGATATCCCCCTATAGTTATCTAGAACTTCCTTATCCCCCTTTTTGTGTATGAACGACACCTTACTTTCCCTCCACTCTCTGGGGACCTCTTGCTTTCGCAGAGCCAGGTTGAAAAGGTTTGTCAGGACTTCAATAAGTGCCTCCCCTCCATTTTTGAGGAATTCGTTCGGAATTTCATCAGTCCCTCCCGCTTTACCATTTTTTAATTTCGAGACCACGTTCCGCACTTCTTCTGCCGTTATTTCGCTACATACACGATTGGATAGGTTCTCCTCCACCAGTGTATTTCTTTTTGGTGGGGACCCACTGCCCCATCGCCTATCGTTTATCTTTTCCCAGTGCTTGACTAACTCTGAAGCGATACGGCCTTTATCTTCTGTACTTTCCCCATCCACTTTGATACTCTGCACACTACTTTTCCCCCGTTTATTTACCCAGTTCCAAAATACGTTTGAGCTCGAACCCCCCGTTTTCTTTATTGTTCTGGCAAGACTGCAATTGTGCTCCTTCCTATTATTATTCTTTATCTCATTCACCTTTTTCCGTGCCAGTTCATATTCTCCTTTCATTAGTCTCGTGTCATTGTTATCCACCCCTTTAAGCTTCCTACTTCTTCTGTAAGCAGCGCATTTTACTTTCCTTTCTTTTATAGCCTTTTTCAGTCCCTCGTTAACCCTGTATCCAAGCTCTTTCATTGGGACCCTCACCCTTCCTATACACTCCTTCCCTGCCTCTGTTAGGCTATTTACTATGCCATCTGAAATACTCTGGACATTTGCATCCCTAGGTATACATTCAAGATTTGGTTTTAGTTTTTCCCGAAACTGCTTCCAGTCGGCTCCTTGTTTTAGTCCCCAAACTTGAATCTAAAACTATGTTTAGTTTCTTTTGTCCAATTTGAGTTTCAATTAGAGGATTGACTGTATTGTAAGAAAACCAATTAACTTGACTTGCAGATCTAACTCATTTACTTCAGCGGTTTACCCCCATTAGTCAGACACCATTTGTCATACACCCCAGCTGTCAGACAGTTGATTAGGGATTAGCTGAAGTTAAAATAGATGATTACCTATTGTTATAAATGGAACAACCCAGATATATACAATTTGAATAAAATTTAGTTTTAACATTTTGTTTGGTACTTTTTTTGTTTTTGTTGACACATAATCAAAATACCTTTTAAATATTTTCTGAAAAATAATCAAAACATAAACATCACACATATATTGTGTAATAACACTGATAACTTCGGGCATTATGGCGCAAAATTCAAGACTTACGTCATGCCCGACCTTACAGAGAAGAATCTGAAGTTGGACAATCGCCTAAATTCATCACTTCTTCATCGACATCCTAACCTCTTCAGATTCATAAATATAATAAAGAACATTGAAAAGGCAGAGAAAATCAAAATTGTTCAAATGGACTTTGGTGCTGCTTCACCTCCCGGAAACGGGTTTACAGGGAAATTGACAACAGCCTGGACAGCCTTCAGGAACAACTAGAGCAGGGAACAAAGTCTCCAGTGGAGTTCCTTGATGCAGCTGGAACACGGTTAAGAATGGGATGATTGGTTTGTAAATTAATATTCCTTTGTACATTTTTTTTTGTCGTAATATTTTACCTTTGTTTATGATGTGTACCTCACATTTTTCATTTTGTTACATTTTTTTTATAAAACATGTTTTTTTTTTGTTTATTAACGTTAGAAATGAGTTATCATGAAATATGATTTTATTTATTTACAATAAAATGAGAGTCTAAATATTTTCTTTATTGTACGTCATATTTTTCATTTTATTGTTTTTTCTGTTTATTTAACACAAAAAAATATTTTGTATGATTTTTCATGCCTAGAAATCTTTTCTTGTATTTCACATTTTTTATTTTATTGTCATTTATTTCGTATTTATTTTCTTTGTTTCATAAAAGATGATTTTCTGTTTATTTAACACAAAAGATATTATTATATTTGTGCGGTTATTCATGTTATTGTCATTAATTTCATAATTTTAATTTATTGTGCCTAGAACTCCTCTTACTGTACTTCATACTTTTTATTGTATTGTCATTTATATTCTATTTATTTTCTTTGTTTCATAAAAGACGATTTTCTGTTTATTTATTACAAAAGATATTATTTATTTGGGCGGTTATTCATGTTATTGTCATTTATTTCATAATTTTAATTTATTGTGCCTAGAACTCTTCTTATTGTACTTCATATATTTTGTATTTTATTGTCATTTATATTCTATTTATTTTCTGTTCATTTCTAAAACACACTGGTGAAGAAATAAATCATTAAAAGCTAATTAATTGTTTCTTTTCTGCCTGACTTATTGGAATATCCCACTTTATTCTGAAGGTGATAAGTAAGGAATTAGCTATTCAAACAACCCAATAATCTGTGATTATAAACTGTCTGACAACTAGGGTGTCTGACTAATGGGGGGATACCACTTCAGCTATTACCTGTCACATGGGAACGTATCTGTTGTGTAATAAACTACAAATTATGTTCCCATGTGGGTTCATTCCATGTAGATTTTCTCTCAATCTTAAACAATTTTCAGAAATTGTCTCAGCATTTTGTCATGAGCTAATAATATTTCATTGAGTAGTTATTTCTGGTAAATGTATGTGTGATGGACATAATAGCATCTCTTAATTTTGCTTTGATTAATTTTAGTGCTGAAGCTATTTGTTCAAAGAGCTTGCTCCAATAACTGCCACATTTCTATCATTTAATTAACAAAATAGCATCTCATAATTTTGTTATAATTTTTGTGATGAAGGTATTTGCTTTTTTGTCAATAAAATTACACAAATGTGAGCGTGATTGGAAGAAGCTCACTGTTATGATGGATGGAGATTACATCTGCTGGGTGATTTGGTCATAATCCACCAATCATGTGTTGTAGTTGTTAAAAGTAATTGAAAGTAATTAATTACTTTTCAAAAAGGAATTGTAATTGTAATTAATTACTTTTAAAAAACAAGTAATTGTAATTGCATTTTCTCCAAGTATTTGTAATTGTAATTAATTACTTTGAATGTAATTGACCCCAGCACTGGTTGAGTCCGGTTTTGTTTTTTTTTAGAGAAAAATATTAAAGTATTAAATACAATAAACACTTGGGTTTTTTCCCAAATATTAGTTTTAATAAAAGTTCAAAGTGCAAGTACCTTCCCCTCTCTCTAAAATTTTGAGATTATATATAGCACAGCACATGTACAGTGAACCATTAATCCAGAAGACAATGAAGATTGTTCACAGTGCACTGAACCATTAATCCAGAAGACAATGAAGATTGTTCACAGAGCACTGGATATACAATTGAATAGCATTGGCAGCCACCCCCAACCCACAACAAGACAAGAGGAAAATGATGTGGTAGCAATGCACAACATGGGTAAAAAATGCTGAAGATGTAATGTTGTGAAATGTCAGGCCAAAGAAAAGAAATCCCTTTGTTTGGGGTACCCCACCCACACTAAACAATTATGCCAACCCTAAAAAATTTACAAAAGAAACGTTGCTTATTTAGGTCATTGTAACCCTAAATTTTATCGGATTTCAACTGTGAATTTGAAACCTATTTTGAGGTTAAAGCTTTCAAAAATACATGTAGAAATAAATATATTGGACAGTATAAATGCAGAGCAAGTGGTAAATTCCAGTTCAGCAAAGGAAACCGCATATGATAAATTTACCATTTTATAGATACAGTGTTTTACCGTTGATGTTGAAGGTCATGAAAATTAATGAATATCGTGTATTGATACTGAAAAACCTGAACATTGGCCTGCAGTCTTGAAAATTTTATTGGTCCAAGAATCATGTACAACTGGTTTTTATTAATTCCATTCAAACATATACAAAGAAATTACTGACAGTGGCCAGCAGATGCATGGATATTGCATTCAAGTGAAGTGTGTGGTCAATTTGGTAATTCAATGTTTGTTTTATTTTTGTCCAAAGCCAGGTGGCACTTTCAATCTCACAATGAATGGGGGGATTTTTATCATTTCATTTATTTGTCAATCGAAAAAAAGTTTATTTAATATGTAAATACAATTATATTATGGGACCCAAAAAGTTAGTAATTAGGCCTATCAGACTCTAATTTTTTTCTGTGATTTCCACCCTTTCTATTTAACACATTACACAAAGTGACAGCATTTAAGATTGTGCAGTTAAATAACCGTGCGAGTCCCGACTGATGGTTATCTCACATTCAGGTCGGTCGGTGTTTTTAAATAACCAAAACAGAGTTGTATTTTCAGTTAACCTCCCAGCACTAGTAACATTGTGAGAGACCGTTGCTTTATGTACCGCCAGTATTTAGTGTGCCAACAAATATTATACTATTACAATAGGGATAGGAAAGTTATATATACCACAAGATAAAATAGCTGTTCAAAACGGCGACTTAACTTTAATCATCAGCATCATCACTGGGAATATAAATATGAACATACCCATTGTTTGTTGTGTTTTTATTTAACATACCCATTGTTTGTTGGGTTTTTATTTAACTTTCCCAATAAATCCTTGAGAAGAAATCACTTTTGATCTACCGGTACATGAAAAGTTATGACATTTCCATGAATTATGTTAACTGGTAGACTGCAAAATTATTTTTGGCCATCACATATCTTTGCCTTGTTACAATTTATGGGAGAGTGCCTACAGGCACTCTCCCATAAATTTTTACAAGACAAGTCCTTACAGACTAAATAATGTCACTTCAATGATAATACAAAGCACATTCACTGAGTATGAAGCCTTCAAGTTGTAGTACCTTCACCTCAAAGTAAAGCCCAAATATGGGCTTCCAGCACTCTACCAGTTAAACAGTTATCAACCCATGTATTTGTGTTGTTAGGCCTTCTGTGAGATAAAAAAGATGAGCCATTCAAAGGCAATGAGGGGCTTTTTTATGTCAGCCCTACTCCACCCCCACAATGCTGCCCACCTTAATCTCCAATTATAGTTTGATTACTACCAGTGGCCCTATAATCTGTCCACTCAACTGCTGCCCAAAGCCTATACAATAGTAAAGGTATGAATCATGAATCGTCCAGTGTACAAGTAGCAATTACCAACCATTTTTTTCGGAAATATTTTCCAGGAAGATGAATGCATTTCTGCATTCATCATGGCATAAGAAGCGAAGAAAAAAACCACGTAACTCCTTTAAAAATGGGTTTAGAATACATTTATTCTATAATTGCTGCATATTATTTTGATGAAGCATGACAAAGCGGCAATTTATGAATGGTAGCAACTTTTCCCCAAGTACTATCTATTGTTTTTCTTTGTCTCCGGTTATCATGAAATTGTGTTTTATATAATTCAATCCAATCAGAATCAACCTCAGATAAATTTAGCCCTGAAAATCTTGTCATTACCTTTATTTAGATGGTTTTACAATAGCCACCCACAAAAACAGTGCCTTGTGACGCCATTCACCACATTTCCAAAACAGGATGGGAAGCGCCCCCAAGCAACGTTGGTTATGCTAGAACAGGTCCCCCCCCCCATCCACCCCATGTGGAAAGCAGTTGCTAATATTTAAGAAAGACGAATATGCATTATTTTATTCCCCACTCAACCCCCCCCCCCCCTCCCCCATGTAGAACAGATTCACGCAAACCAGCTTTAAAAATACTGGCAAGGAACTAGAGAGAGAGAGAGTGAGAGGGTCATGTATATTTGTATTCCATCCATGCAGGATTTCGGGCAAATGAAAAAGGTTTGCCCCCACCCCCCTATATCACAAAAGCCGCATACACCCATGATGACAACCACACCACGCCATCAAGGATAAAAATTTTACTTTCCTCTGAAAGTATCCTCGCCAAGTGGTTTGACATGCACATATACATGTACAGGTCTCAAGAGTAGGATTTTATTCAATAGATATGTATTAAGAATTTTTCTGTTAAAAATAAGGCCATGTTCCCCTTCTGAAAATACCTTGACTGAGTACTTAGGAAGCCTCGAAATTGCCCTCATTGCCACGAATGTTTCACAATTTTACCGGGGACTCCCCCCCACCCAGACCCCCACCAATGGGAGGGGACACCCTCTCCCATACTTACCCCCATCTTGGGGGATGCATTCGGCATCTCGTTGCTAATTTTTCAGGCAATTCTGTATTGACCCTGTTATAGCCCCCATATTATATTGAGATTGATATATCCTTAAGTTGATAATTAGGTGAGAAAGATTTTTTTTTTATTTCTGCATTTTCTGACTGGTCTAACTCTTTTGCACTCAGTGACCTTGTTTACATCTTTGTTACACTGATATATTGTACATATAGCTGTTGATTGTTTAATTGTTTAAATAGGTCAATGACCTTGTTTACTTGAACTTTAACAGAATCCCCTAGAAACTGTTAGAACATTGCAGAAACTTCCTCTTCTGGGACATTCTATCTGGTTACTATATAAAGGTTTGTCAACAGAATTCAAAAACTCATTTTTAGAAAGCCTTTCAAAAAGACTCACTTCAGTTATTTCCATTGGAGAATATTATTGTTTCAGAACAGTGCATTTATTATAGAAGCAGTGCTTCTTTGTGAATTTGGAGATTGATTCCAAAAGAGAATTTTGAAGAGAATCTATTCGTCTTGGAAAAGAGAATTTATACTTTCTGTGAAACAGTATAATATTATTTTGTGAAAAGCCAGGATTCTACTGGATTATTTGGAAATTACCTGTGGCGCCAATACTTCTTGCATTTTTACACCATTTGAATTTTGCGGAGAATTTTATTATATTTTATTGGAGACTGCTGAAATTTCTAAGTGAAAATTTTATTACAAATCTACGGGATACTTTTATTGAAGAGACATTCTTGGATTTAATACTACATCTACCAGCTGGTAACTTTCTTCAGAAGATACTTCACCACTGGATTACTGGATTCTGTCAAACTGTACTTTGGACTAATTCTATAATTGATAAGTACCATTGTTTTTTTTTTATTTTCTGTAACCCAATTAGTGTAAAAGATCTTTGTATCATTTTTTTTATATCAATTTTTTTTTTAATTAAATTTCAGAATAGTTAAATTCATAGTTTTGTTGCTGATTCTCAAATTTCTTTCTGTTACCAATATCATTAATAATTCCACACCGTAACAGAAATTGGGGGCTCGTTGCCGAGATTGAATATAAGATTACGAGAAAGCTTTATTTGCATATTGCAATTATTATTTTGGCTCACTTTCAAAACATTTAAATTTTCTTAGAAAATTTCAGTATTATTATTTATATTCTGAGAACCAGCAAACCTTTTCATCATGGTATTTATTGTGACAGAATTTATTTCTGAATTTGAAAGATCTCCTAGTTTGGCCCTTTTAGAATCTCTTAAGAAGGAGGATTTATTTCAACTTGCTCAGTGTCTAAAATTACCTGCCACCCCTGGTCTGAACAAGCATAAACTTAAACAGCTCATTGTTAATCATTATATTGAGGAGGGTCTTTTGCCTCAGTCTGGGTCACCTGTCTCTGAACCACAACCTACTGATGCCCTTGAACTCAAAAAGTTAGAATTGGAACTAAAGAGATTAGAAATGCAACAAGAAATGAAAAGGCAGGAAAATGAAATGAAATTAAAAGAATTAGAAGCTCGACAAAAAGAAAAAGAATTAGAAGCTCAAAAAGAAAGGGAACAAATTCAGTCTCAAAAAGAAAGGGAACTAAAATTAAGGGAAATAGAAGCTCAAAAAGAAATGCACTTAAAAGAATTAGAAATTCAGGCCCAAAAGGAAATAAGAATAAAAGAATTAGAATCTCAACGTCAAGGCTCAAATGTAATTTCTCCAAGTAGATTTGATGCAACTAAACATGTTAGGCTAGTTCCCCCCTTTCAAGAAAAAGAAGTTGATAAATATTTTTCACATTTTGAAAAAGTGGCAACAAGTTTAGAATGGCCAAGGGATGTCTGGACTTTGCTACTGCAAAGTGTTTTGAAAGGAAAGGCCCAAGAAATCTATTCCGCTCTATCTTCTGAGCAAAGCAATAATTATGATACTGTTAAAGAGGCTATACTCAAGGCATATGAACTTGTTCCAGAGGCCTAAGTGGCAGAAGTTCAGAAATTATTATAAAAACGAAAATCAAACTCATGTGGAATTTGCCAGAGAAAAGCAAAATTTATTTGATAGGTGGTGCCATTCCAAAGAAATTGGGAAAGATTTCTCGAAGTTAAAAGAAATGATGCTGATTGAAGAGTTTAAAGGAAAGATACATTCAGATATAAAGGCCCACCTGGATGAACAAAAAGTTGACACATTAAATAGAGCAGCAGTACTAGCAGATGACTATGCCTTAACTCATAAAATGAGTCGTAACTCTACAAATTTTTGGCTTCACAAGAACTCTTTCCAAAGTGGACCTAAACCAACTTCAGATAAAACACATCCTTCCAATCATCCTTCCCATCCTACAAACTTTTCACCACCTAAATTTAATCGGAAGCCTAATGAGAATAAGTCATCCAATGCCAGCCCTACACCATTACGACCCAACAGTTCAACTAAAACTTGTAATTATTGTAAGAAAGCAGGTCATTTATTATCTGATTGCAGGCTGTTAAAAAGGAAAAATGAGTCCTCTACTTCACAGAATGCACTAGCATGTGCTCCATGCCCTGAAAATTATGTTATAAAGCAAGACGCTTTAGAAAATTATAAGCCATTTATTTCTGAAGGCTTTGTTTCCCTTGATGGGGATAAACACTGTTCCTTACCAATAAAAATACTGAGAGACACAGGGGCTACTCAGTCATTAATGTTAGAAGGCATTTTGCCATTTTCTGAAGAAAGTGCTACAGGGGCACAAGTTCTAATATCAGGTATTGAGTCAAACTCTTTAAAGGTCCCACTTCATAAAATAAATTTAAGAAGTAGCTTAGTAAATGGGACTGTGACAGTAGGAATCAGACCTACTCTACCTGTAAAAGGTATTTCTTTATTATTGGGAAATGACTTAGCTGGTGACAAAGTCACTGTAGAACCTCAAGTGGTGGATAAGCCGAGCACAGATGAAAGTATTATTAATTTGAAGGAATGTTTTCCTTTTACCTTTCCAGCATGTGCTGTGACTCGGTCCATGGCAAAGAAAGCTGAGGTTGATAACAACCTCAATTGTGTTGATTTAAACAGCAAAGCTGAGGATAAGAACTGTCACAGAATTACGGATTCTGAAGACATTGATTTGTCTCAGACATTTTTGAGTCAGTGTGATGACTCGTCCAGACATTGTAAAGAGGCCACTACACCTGAGAGTGATAGGGGGACCTCCTTGAATGTCATTTCCCGGACATCTTTAATTCAGGAACAGGAAAGTGATCCTGACCTTGCCGAGCCACGTGAAAAGGCTCTAACAGAGGCAGAAGCCCAAAACTCCCCTGTCTGTTATTTTAAAAAATCTGATGTACTCATGAGGAAATGGCGACCACCAGAAGTACCCTCCAATAGTGATTGGGAGGTTATTTATCAAATAGTTGTCCCCACTAAATACCGGAATGAAATAATAAGCCTGGCTCATGAAAATCCAATGGCTGGACATTTGGGAGTTAAGAAAACCTACTCTCGTATTCAGCAATGTTTTTACTGGCCCAAGCTTCGACAGGATGTTGTCGAATTTTGTAAAACCTGCCACACCTGTCAAATTGTAGGAAAACCCAACCAGAAGATTCCTCCTGCTCCCCTTCAACCAATCCCTGCTTTTGAGGAGCCATTTAGTAGAATTATTATTGATTGTGTTGGCCCATTGCCTAGAACAAGATCTGGAAATGAATATCTTCTTACCATCATGTGTGCTTCTACACGATTTCCTGATGCTATACCTCTAAGAAATATTAAAACTAAGACAATAGTTAAGGCCTTGATAAAATTTTTTACAACTTTCGGTCTACCCAGGTCAGTGCAATCGGATCAAGGCTCAAATTTTATGTCAAACCTTTTTCAGCAGGTGATGTATGAGCTCAAAATTAAGCAGTACACATCAAGTGCCTACCATCCCGAAAGTCAAGGAGCTCTAGAATGCTTTCATCAAACACTGAAGACCATGATAAAGGCCTATGGGGAGGATAATGAAAAGGATTGGGATGAAGGAGTACATCTCCTCTTATTTGCAGTCCGTGAGACTGTACAGGAATCTCTGGGGTTCAGCCCTTTTGAATTAGTGTTTGGACACTCAGTGAGGGGTCCACTCACTGCTTTGAAGGAGAAATGGCTCGAGGAAGAGCCACCTGAAATTTCTCTCCTGGACTATGTGTCCACTTTTAAGGAAAAATTGCACCAGGCCAGAGAAATGGCAAATAAACATTTACAGAAAGCCCAGAGTCATATGAAGACCTGGTATGACAAAAAGGCGAAATTTCGCACCTTTAAATCTGGGGACAAGGTGCTAGTATTATTCCCTTTAAAGGGCAATGCTTTACAAGCAAGATATTCAGGCCCTTATTTTGTTAAGCACAAGATCAGTGATACTGATTATGTTGTTGAGACTCCTGATAGACTCAAAAATACTCAGCTGTGCCATATAAATATGTTGAAAACATATTATGAGAGAGAACCAAACTCTCTACCAGTCTCAACAGTCACCCACATGGATAAGCTGGAAAATCCTGTAGAGGATATTCATGAAGGCGGCGAAAATGTACCTCTGAAGTTACAGAACTCAGATGTCCTGAGAGATCTACGAAATAAAAGAGATTATTTACTGCCTGACCAAAGAAAAGATTTAGTTGATTAATTTTCAAATATCAACACTTATTTCCCCGATGTGCCTAGTAGGACATCTGTTATTTTTCATGATGTTGATGTAGGAGAGGCAAATCCCATCAAACAGCATCCATATAGATTGAACCCTTTCAAAGCTGAGATCATGCGAAAGGAAATACAGTATATGCTGGACAATGATATCATAGAACCTAGCCATAGCAACTGGAGTTCGCCCTGTATACTCGTCCCAAAACCTGATGGCAGTTACCGATTTTGTACGGATTACCGAAAGGTGAACAGCCTCACCAAAACAGACAATTATCCAATTCCAAGAATTGATGACTGCATTGACAAACTTGGCCATGCTAAATTTGTGACAAAATTTGACTTGTTAAAGGGTTATTGGCAAGTCCCTTTAACAGAAAAAGCAAAAGAAATATCTGCTTTTGTTACCCCATTTGGGTTGTATCAATATAAAGTAACCCCTTTTGGCATGAAAAACTCTCCGGCAACGTTCCAGCGCATGGTTAACCACTTAATTGCAGACCTAGATCACAGTGAAGCTTATATTGATGATGTTATTATACACACAGATACAAATTGGGCTGATCATCTAAAGCATATTCAAGAATTTTTTGACAAAGTGACCCAAGCCAACCTAACTATTAACTTGGTAAAATCAGAATTTGGCAAAGCAACTGTAAATTATTTAGGTCATATTGTGGGGCAGGGGCAGGTGAGGCCGATTGCGGCGAAAGTTGATGCCATTGTGAATTTTCCAGTACCAAGCTCTAAAAAAGAGCTCATGAGATTCTTAGGCATGGCTGGATATTATAGAAAATTTTGTTCAAATTTTTCAGATGTTGTCTCCCCTTTGACCAGTTTATTGAGCAAAAGGGTTAGGTTTGTTTGGACTGAGGAATGTCAGAAATCCTTTAACAGAATAAAAACTTTATTAAATAATTCCCCTGTCCTGGCCAGTCCCAATTATGAAAAGCCCTCAAATTATTCATAGATGCAAGTGACAATGGAGCAGGTGGGTATATTGCCCAGGAAGATTCCCAAGGTATTGATCACCCTGTATGTTATTTTTCCAGAAAATTTCTCAAACATCAAAAAAATTACTCTACAGTAGAAAAAGAAACTTTGGCTCTAATTTTGGCATTAACCCATTTTGATGTGTATCTAGGAACCGCCCAATGTCCAATTACAGTTTACACCGATCATAACCCCTTAACATTTATCAATAAAATGCAAAACAAGAATCAAAGATTATTGTGGTGGAGTTTAGCCCTTCAAGAATATAATTTAGAGATTAGGCATATTTCGGGAAGAGATAATGTTGTAGCTGATGCTCTTTCCAGAATATCCTAATTTAAAATGATATGATCGGTCCCTATTCAATTCAAGTGTATATATGTTTATTAAAAAAAAAAATAAAAATAAAAATAAAATTGTGAAGATTATGGTGTGTGTGTATTGTAAACCAGTCAGAGTCTGCTAAAATTATGTAAAAAGTTTTCAGTACCTTCAAACTTTTTCTTTTAAGGCGGGGTGTGTTATAGCCCCCATATTATATTGAGATTGATATATCCTTAAGTTGATAATTAGGTGAGAAAGATTTTTTTTTTATTTCTGCATTTTCTGACTGGTCTAACTCTTTTGCACTCAGTGACCTTGTTTACATCTTTGTTACACTGATATATTGTACATATAGCTGTTGATTGTTTAATTGTTTAAATAGGTCAATGACCTTGTTTACTTGAACTTTAACAGAATCCCCTAGAAACTGTTAGAACATTGCAGAAACTTCCTCTTCTGGGACATTCTATCTGGTTACTATATAAAGGTTTGTCAACAGAATTCAAAAACTCATTCTTAGAAAGCCTTTCAAAAAGACTCACTTCAGTTATTTCCATTGGAGAATATTATTGTTTCAGAACAGTGCATTTATTATAGAAGCAGTGCTTCTTTGTGAATTTGGAGATTGATTCCAAAAGAGAATTTTGAAGAGAATCTATTCGTCTTGGAAAAGAGAATTTATACTTTCTGTGAAACAGTATAATATTATTTTGTGAAAAGCCAGGATTCTACTGGATTATTTGGAAATTACCTGTGGCGCCAATACTTCTTGCATTTTTACTCCATTTGAATTTTGCGGAGAATTTTATTATATTTTATTGGAGACTGCTGAAATTTCTAAGTGAAAATTTTATTACAAATTTACGGGATACTTTTATTGAAGAGACATTCTTGGATTTAATACTACATCTACCAGCTGGTAACTTTCTTCAGAAGATACTTCACCACTGGATTACTGGATTCTGTCAAACTGTACTTTGGACTAATTCTATAATTGATAAGTACCATTGTTTTTTTTTTATTTTCTGTAACCCAATTAGTGTAAAAGATCTTTGTATCATTTTTTTTATATCAATTTTTTTTTTAATTAAATTTCAGAATAGTTAAATTTATAGTTTTGTTGCTGATTCTCAGATTTCTTTCTGTTACCAATATCATTAATAATTCCACACCGTAACAGACCCCCAAAAAATTCTACCTCCTGTTCGCCTATGGGTGGGGTAGTGATACTAGTTAATTTTATCTAAAAAACAACTTATTCTCCAGAATTGCAGTTAGTTTTATTAAAGAAAACAAATAGAAAGACATCATGATTTCAACAATGAATACACTGTGCTAAACAAAAGTCTATCCAAAATGCAGTGAAGATTTACAAATTTGAAGATATTCCCTGTTGGAAGGGCAATTTTAATAAACATACAGTCCCAAATAAGTTGCATGGGTTCCGGACATTTCCCCCTAAAACACGTGTCACCTAGGGCATTTTCCCCTAATTTCAAATGAGAGGGTGGACATTTTCCCCTAGTTAGGAAGAAAAGAGTGGACATTTTCCCCAAACTAAAAAAATTTAATTTCAAGATTTTATTAAAAGAAAAAGAAGGAATTTGTTCCATTTAATGTCACACTATTTTCAAAGTATTAAATAAAAATAAAATAGGCGTAGATAATTCATACAATATCAAGTTGAATTACTGTTTCAACAGTAAGCTAGTCGATCTGTCACACACAGTGTGCTGTATGGCATAACAATATCAAGTTGTACTGCTGTATAAACAGGGAGCTGGATGATATGTGCTTTGATATATTGTGAGATGAAGACTTTAATGGTACTATAAGCACCAAGGTGAAGAAACACAGAGGGGTGAGAGAAACAGAGAGGGGTGGGGCACAATGATAATATATGGATGCAACTCGTAATATAATTTTATGGGTTTGTACTTCCTTCATGCATGGAGGCTATACAAATCCATAAAATTATATTACGGACTTGCACCAAGGGTGTTCTCATCTAAGTCGTCTTGTAAATTTTTTCTTAGCTGTATTATCGTTGTTTCATTTTATCAAAGTTTTATTTGTGCTACTTGGGTTTAGTGCTAATTGGTTGGGCAACAAGTACTTCCACCAAGGTGAAGAAACACAGAGGGGTGGGATATATGGATGCAACTCGTAAGATAATTTTATGGGTTTGTACATAAAATTATATTACGGACTTGCACCAAGGGTGTTCTCATCTAATTCGTCTTGTTAATTTATTCTTAGCTGTACTATCGTTGTTTGAGTTATCATAGTTTTATTTGTGCTACATGTATATTATTATCTTGTGCTAGCTATTTTAAAAAGACTAAACTACTACATGAAGCCTTAATTACATTTTTATTTTTATGCTTCCAATTTTTTTTCTATTTTTTCCATGAGAAATTAAAAAAAATGGGAACAAGTCCTGGGTGAAAAATCTAGGAGTAATCAGTCTCGGGGAAAAAGTCCGGGGATGAATAATTAGGGGAAAATGTCCTAGTGGATAATGTCCTAGGGGAAAATGTCCTGGACTCAAGTTACATACAGGGTGATAAAAAGCCTGGAAATTAACTAGATATCACAGAGATGGAATCCATCTCTGTGGGCCCTGCAGCAACTAACCGATGTTAGGTATAAATTGATGTGAACCGTAATACTAAAATATTTCAAGCGATAGGTAAAATCTGATTAAAATCCCTTCCCGGACACGAACTTGTCAGAAAAAAACCCAAATTCTGAATAATTTGACCTTGAGGTCATACTTCAAGGTCAAAGCATGGCAACCTTGGTACGCGACACGTCGTCTTGAGATAATCTATCCACATACCAAATATTAAAACCCTATCTATTAAGGGAAAAATGTTAAAGCCCGGACACGAACTTGTCAGAAAAAAAAAAAAAAATCGGAATAATTTGACCTTGAGGTCAAACTTCAAGGTAAAAGCATCGCAACCTTGGTACGCGACATGTCGTCTTGAGATAATCTATCCACATACCAAATATCAAAACCCTATCTATTAAGAGAAAAAAGTTACAGACCTGACACGAACTTGTCAGAAAAGAACCCCGAATTCAGAATAATTTGACCTTGAGGACAAAGTTTAAGGTCAAAGTATGGCAACCGTGGTACGCGACACATCGTCTTGAGATAATCAACACACATACCAAATATCAAAACCATATCTATTAAGGGAAAAAAGTTACAGCCCGGACACGAACTTGTCTGAAAAGAACCCTGAATTCGGAATAATTTGACCTTGAGGTCAAACTTCCAGGTCAAAGCATGGCAACCTTGGTACGCGACACGTCATCTTGAGATAGCCTACCCAAATACCAAATATCAAAACCCTATCTATTAAGGGAAAAAAGTTACAGCCCGGACACGAACTTGCCTGAAAAGAACCCCGAGTTTGGAATAATTTGACCTTGAGGTCAAAGCATGGCAACCGTGGTACGTTACACATCGTCTTGAGATAATATACCCACATGTCAAATATCAAAACCTTATCTATTAAGAGAGAAAGATTACGGACGGACGCACGGACACACAGATGCACAGACAGAGCGATCACTATAGGGCGTCCGCCTCTTGGCGGGGCCCTAATAAACATACATTTATGTTTATTACGAGCACAAGAGTACTGAGAAGAGTTTAACTTTAAAAAATGATGAGTACTTACTCCACAGTTCCTCCTGTATTTCCTATTTTTGTTTTTTGAAGCAAAGAAAGACAAACGGCAAATTTAGACAAAATAGATGTTGTTAAGGTTCTTAGGATACAGTCATTCAGGGTATAATGGAACACCTTTCATATTTTCGTTTATTTCTCTCAAATAAAATGAGTTATCCGAATTTTGTTTTTCGTTATTGACAGACAGGTATCTGACACTCATTATTACAGTGGAAATCTTCAGATAAAGCTTCTGTTTATTTTATAAAATTAGATCGTTTGCCTGTCACAATTTGGTCAGTAACGGGTCACTTGTGTCTATAAAGAATTGCCCTCTTTGGCACCCACTGGTGATCTATTTTCCCACTTAATATGTATTTATTGGACACAAAAAGTCTTTTGTGTCTTCTCTGAATTAATTTCACCACACTAGTTACAACTTTTACAGCGGAAAGAAGTGAAAACAAAGTGGATCAAATGCAGTAGTTTTGCATTGATTTTCTAAAAATAGTTCAACTGGAGCAATGTTTCAATGGGTTTTACTGCGTATGTCTGACAGTGACCCGGTATTGACAGCTCGACTCGCTGTTGAAACGGAATAAATATATCATGATGCCAGATATTTATCCCAATTATTTTATTGTGAATTTGAAACGTAGACAAACCTGTTCAAATAATAATAATTACACTCACACTCTCTATATTTCTCTTCCCACAATTGAGACGAAAACTTTTTTTTGCACTTTCGTGTGTCAAAATTTTCTTCCGGCGCACATTCGGTCTTTTTTAAAAAAAAAGCACTTTCGTCAACAAAAAACAACAAACTCGCAAAACTTTCACAGACGCCGGGCAACAAATTACTTCACAAAACTGGAATAAAATTTTAGTTTGGAATGCTCTTCAAATTCGATTTTTTTTAAGGCTCAACATCGCCTGACCGTTACTGCCTGTAAGTTGTAACCCGTTACTGCCTGAATGACTGTATGATTTACGCAATTGAGTGAAGTTTATTTCTTCAAAATCGGTATAGTATTTGTTATTTCGAGGGTTTTCTAAAAATATCGTTTCGGGAAGTGTTTTACCTCATGTTTTTTTAGTGTATTGATAATATTTTTACAATACCTGTATTTAAGAATATTGATGAAACTAAAGTAACCGGACGAAATTTGGAGAGATAAAAACATTTTTTTAATAAAATGAACAGATTATTCCCACTTACAAATCTTCGTCCTTTCCCTTCTTTTGCTTTTTTGGTTTACCCATTACGTAGACAATTATTTTTCAAATCATACAAGCTGATTGCGAGACAGGTCACTATTATTTGTAAATTTAAAAGCAATATTGCGAAATTTCATGCAATTTGTCAAATTTGCTGTGTGTACAAAAGCGCATGTTGTGGATGTTTCCGGTTTAAGAGTTCCGCTTTCAAAATTAGAATCGGGCAACAAAACGAACACACCAAGTTCAATACATGTGTCCGAAACTGGTCACGGTCTTCCAAAAATTAAATAGATGTGTTTATTTTCTTTTTGTTTCTATACGGGTCTGAATTATACAATGAAGTAAGTCTTTTATAACTGTTAACCCTTTAAACCGAAAGGCCATTTTCCACACCAGGAACATGATACGTCATAATTTAATTATAAAGCAGAATGGCTGCAAACTGAATATGTGGTGTTCGGTAGACCAATCAATATTTTCAAAGTGCAGTCCCAAAGCTATCCCCAAATAATGAAAAAGGATAGAGCTCCCCATTGCTGTCACTGAACTGATATGGAAGATAACACCAGGGTTCAAAGGGTTAAAGACAGAACACCTTTTATAGGCTACTTTTGGCAATTGGACGTTTCAGCCTCGGGGCATTTCGACCTCGGGATGTTCGACTCAAGACGTCTCTGTCTCCCAATATTGTAGAACTGTAGCAGATTGGAGTGGAGTAGAGACGACAGAAACAGCTAACACTTTGCGCCGAGTTAATAGGGGGACGACTTGGTGTGGCGTTGTCCAAACCTGGACTTACGAATGCTATTTATATATTTCTTTTTCAATTTACCTTCAATGCCAAATGAAAATTAAAAATAAATAAATAACGATGTTTAAGACCAGTTTGAGGTTAGGAATGGACATTCGAATACGTTAAAAAAGGAATTGCATATATAGCTGCAAGATTGAATTATTAAGCCTACTGAACTTGTCTCCAAAACTCTCCCACTGACAGGGTTATATTTACTTATGAAAGAATTTGTAGTCAAACGGATTTTGACAAGAAAATAGAGACAAGCCATTTTGACACTTTCGGTGCTGAAATTTATTAGAACTGTCACACGTAATTGCGCGTTGTTTGGTACCGATTTCACCCCCCACGCCTCAAACAAGGATGCTGAGACGTTTTTATGAGATGATACCATTTTCCGGTAACGGGTAAAAAATTATGGTTCAACAAGTCAATACGCTTCTAAATGTATGTAAACTATTAAATCGGTGAAGTATGCCTCATAAGCTATATAAAGCATATGGAAATTCAGTTATTCATGCAAGAAGATTTGGACCGCAATTTAAGCAAATAAACGACATTTTCGTCCTCAACCAATGTTGCAATACGATATTGTATCAAAGAGAAGTTATTAAGATGAGGTACACGAAGGGGTAATATTCAATCGACACACGTGTGAAGTAAATGGAAGGTGCTAATTAAAAAAAAAATCACATTTCTTTGTCAACTCATTTTAATGAAGACTTGAAGATATTGATTTGGGTGTAAAAAAATATATATATATCCAATGAAGACGCCTGGTTTGTAGCACCGACACCCCTCCCCCCTCCCCCCCCCCCCCCCCCCCCCCCCCCCCCCGCTCAGCTCAGGCTTTTTGTGTTCAAAACATAGCACCGGACCTTCAAAGTGACTTCAAACAATAATAAAAAAAATACCTTGCACACATACTATTTATTCGGTCATACAAGTGGTGCGTGGAGAGTATCACAGAGAAAGAGAGATTTTACCCAAACTTTGGGACATTTTTACCCCAAACTGGGGTCGTTTTGGAGGGTCGATTTAGTTAGTTTAAAATGGTTTGATACCCTCAAAGGATATTTCATACCAAAAAATCAGAATGTACGGCAGTGTGAAGCCATCGCTGAACTTCAGTTATTAGCTTGTAATTACAAGATACTAACCTGTGATTACAGTTTAGCTAACTTGTAATCAAATGTTATTATGATCTCCGAAAAATATATCTAAAAATGTATTGCCGTCATAGAAAATTCTCAGTCGTTATACCCGAACGGATATATGGGTAAAAATTAAATGACGTCGGATTTTACTGAAATTTTAGGGTGTGGTAGAGCTCACAAAATTAAGAAATAGTTGGGTTGTTTTCAATTTTTTACATTTAGTGCCTTTTTGACGTTTTTGTGCCATTTCAAAGTTTAGACTATTTCTCACATATTTCATTAAGAACAAGTGGTGGAGAATGCTTTATTGACCGGCTTAGTCCGTTAAAGGAGAGAGACACCTTCTCTACATTGTTGGGCGTTCGGCGTTAACCGTTTACCCAACTTAACGGCCAAAACCAGCAAGCGCTATTCTCAAAAATTAATTTTAATTTTTTGTCTCAAAAACATAGGTTATGACCCCTCATTGGAACGAGCTCGTCGAGCTTGTTCCAACGAGGGGTCATAACCTATGTTTTTGAGACAAAAAAAATGAAAAAAATAGTTGTTCAAGAATTTTTTTTGCAAGTTTCATCTTCTTTTAATGTTAGGTAAAGGGTTAACCGTGCTTCGTTGGATAACTTCTGGAAATTCGTTTTGTGATTTAAAAAACGTCTAGTGGTTATTGTGATGGTGGCTGTTGGTGTTGTGGTTTTTGTATAAGAGTAACTGGGGTTGTCGTTGTGGTCAGTTTAGTAGTGGCAGCGGTTGGTATTGTGGATATTGTAGCTGAAGTGGTTTGCATTGTGCTGGTTGGTGTCGTAGCCGTTGGTGAATTAGTAGTTGTAATAGTTCGTGTTGTGCTTGGTGTTGTAGTGGTGGTGTTGCAATTGTAGTAGTTGGTGCTGTAGTTGGTTTAGTCATTGTAGTTGCTAGTGCTATAGTTGATAGGGTAGTAGCTGTAGTGATGGGTTTAGTTGTTGTAGTGATTGCTGTTGTAGTGGTTCATGTTATAGTTGGTTCTGTGGGTTTGGTGGTTGGTGAGGTAGTTGTGGCGTTTGGTGCTGGGGTTGTTGGTGAGAAAGTTTGGTGGTTGTTGGTGTTATTCTGGTTTCGGTGTGGTAGATGCCGTGGATGGTGTTATCTTAGTTCTTGGGAGTAGTTATTGGAGTGGTAGTTGTGGTAGTTGGTGTAGTAAAGGTTGGAGTAGTAGATGTTGGTCTGGTAGAAAAAGTTACCTTGGTTAGTATAGAAGTGATTGACGTGATAGTTATCGATGTAGTAGCTGTAGTGTTTGACATAGAACTACGACACCACCACTACTACATTAAACACTACAACTACGGCAACTGATACAATGGCAACACCTACTACTTCTACTACAACTACTACTACACCAACTACTACCCCAACAACTGCAACTACAACATCAACAACAAGTACAACCTCAACCACTACATCTACTAATGCGCTTACAGCACCAAATTCTACAGTTACAATACTACCCAAAAGAGCGGTGACACCAGCAACCACAACTACAACACTGAACACAGAAACACCAACCATTACAAAACAAAACTACTGCAGTCTGGACACTAAGAACCTCAACAGCAACACCGCAACCACTACACCAACTACCAAACCATCGACTTGACAAACCACAACACAAACTACTACACCATCAACTACTATCTTAAGTCCTCCGTAGACTGAAGTACACCTCCAAAGATCTCTAGCCACCACTTATCTTCAGTCCCCAAAAGTCCCTAGTAATCTCCAAACCACTTACACCAGTCGCCAAAACTTGGCCACCAACAGTCCCCAAACCACTGTAGTCTGCAATCAATCCCCGACAGTCCTACTAGTGCTACAAGCTTTTTGTCAAAACCCGCGTTTACCGTGTACCATGTAACTGTTTGTTGTGTTATATTGTCTTACTGTTTATTTATTTTTGAGTTGATAATCCACTGATGTCTCTATTATGTAACAATTAACACTTATTGAATAAAATATTGTTTAAACTAGCACTCAAACCATGGTCACCTGAGATTAGTCCCCAATAGTCCACAAATACCCACATCAGTACAGACTGGTCCATTGGAACCATAAAGACGGCTATCATTGGTTTAGGGTTTATAAAGGCTATAATGCTCTCCAGAAAAATCGACTTGTGGAGAAATAACATAAAACCAACGGGGCAATAGTTAGTTTGTATGGCTTTAGACAATAAACAGGTATCACCAAGGTTAAACTCCATATTATGCACCATGCTAGACAACCAGAGGCGGAGTGGTCGTATGGTCTGCCAGAAAATTCCCGGTGGTCCCCTATTGATTTTCCACTGTTAGCCCCCAAGATTGATACAGTCCAACACCTTCATTTCGTGAAAATGACCAAAAGGCGAAAGGGATTTGATTGCATAGACTGTCGGTATATCGAAATGTTCTCTTTGGGGACTGTCAGTGGGAGCCTACATAAAGGATATTTCGATATACCAGAAGTTTAGTCTGCCACTGATCTCTCTGATGAAAGGAAACAGCGTTCCTTCAATCTGCAAAATCAAAATTTTACCCGTTCGGACGAACTATGGTCTTCCAGGTCCCCCCCCCCCCCCCCCGCCCCCGCCCACCTCCTGGGTAGAACCATTTTGCCGAATGTGCGATGAAGATACAAAAATGCCATCGAAATGTCCTCTATGTGGACTGCCAGTGTTCGCTCAGATGCAAGGAAGCTGCGTTTGTTCATTTCGAAAAATCTCAATTTTCTCCGGTTCTGGGGTCCCCTTGGAGCATTTCCCGGTAACCTTTCTTGGTCCAGTTCGCCCCTGTAAACAACCATATAGAACCAGTAACTTTGTCCAGCAATATCAAAAGCAACCACAGGGTAATAAAAAGGCATGGCATGAGTAGCTATTACCAAAGGCTAACATTAGACAAGCAGGGGCACACACAATCCATTTTATACTACCATACTACACAAATAAGTGTACTCCACAAAACCGCATGGCAAGATACTAAATTGTAATTACAAGATATTAACTTGTAATTACAAGTTAGTTAAATTGTAAGTACAAGTCATTCAATTGTAATTACAAGTTAAGATTAAGATTAATTTTATAAGCCTGATATCCACGCGAAGTGCACTATGGCTGTATAAATTGATCGAAAAGTAGAGAGCTATTTAAACGTTATAGCGCCTATGTCAAGTTTCTAGTCTTTTTGGTCGAGGAAAGTTAGTTGGTAGATGTGTGTCTTCAAGCTTTTTTTAAATTTGGCAAGTGTTTGTGGTGTTTTTAAGTGGGGTGGTAGAGCATTCCACAATTTTGGGACAATGACCGAAAAAGCTCTATCGCCTGCTGAAAGCAATTTAGACCTCGGCTGGACGAGATTGAGAATATCTAAGTTATTTAAGTTGCAATTATAAATTAATAACAAGTCAATCCTATACTACCGTACTAGACAAACAAGCATACCCCACATATAACCACATGACAAAATAGTAAATTATACCTCCAAGAGGGTGCGCGGTGGCTTGTGGTTCTCCTTAGATCACCGAAGTTAAGCAACGTCGAGCCCGGTTAGTCCTTGGATGGGTGACCAGTGAGCGACTGATTCGGACCCCCGTGTTGTGTCTTTGGTCAAGGCACTTAACCCTGATTGTCCACATGGGGGCACGATGACGCCGTGTGCTAAGGCGTACTGCACGTCGACGGTGCGCATGTCTTCAACCAAACTAACCCTGCTGTGCTGCAGTGTGGAGTTATGATGTCGGGGAGCTGGCAGCTGCTCGTCATTGCTTGGTGGTTCTCTCGGTGTACTCCGATTCCTGCACCCGTAAAACTGTCGCCGACACAATATTATAGTAATAACACTTTGGCCGGCCGCTGATTTGTCGCGGTTCTCGGATGAGAAGGCCTTGGTTTCCCCTGTACTCCCAACTGCTTCCCTATTCCCACGCTTCTTCTCTCCTCCCAACACTCAGAGACGAACTGCTTGATGACATCCCTAGCTCCATTCTTCCCAGTCTCTCCGATTAGCGTATTAACCCTCTCCTTTGAGTCTCCCACTAACCACATGTCCTTCATTCTCCCATCCCACTTCCCCATTATAATCCCATTGAATCTTATTCTTTTGGACTGGTATTTTGGGCATTCTAGAAGAAAGTGTTCCAGGGGCTCCACCACGCCCAAATTACACATCTGGCACTCCTTTTCATTGTTTTGTTCCC